>OY856410.1:25745398-26345398 GCA_963693085.1 Alisma plantago-aquatica
GGAGAGATCACATTTCAAGTCTATTAGAGAGAGTTTAAGAGTAAGACATGACTTTTTTTCCAAATAATTATGGTTCTAGATTCTACATTGGCCTAGGTGACATTTTACATCCATGATTGATATTCCTATTCCAACAATTCAAGACATACACTATATTTTGTCATCATGATTTCATGCTCAAAATCTATGGAAGGGCCCACCCTAGTCCATATGGAGCTTAACACTAATTCATAAATTGAGCAAGTTAACATAATCATCATTTTAGATTTTTTAGATTTGGGAACATGGAAGTCACTAATCATATATCGAGGGTGATCTCATGATCCAAATAGGGTGATCATAGGAGTCAAACCAATATCAATATCATTAATCATGAGCCAAGATTTCATTATTCAATACCGAGGGTCAAGTTTGAACATCAAGGTCATAGGTCCCAATGTTTTGGAGATAGGGTTTAAGTCCCTACCTTAGACCTTAGGGGTGATCATTCATCCATATAAATTAATTGAGGAACAATTGAGCGACATTTTGTGGTATCAACATCAATTTCATTATCATGGTATTGAATGTTGATGAATGATCTAGACCTAGATCTTTCTAGGAACTCAACCAAAAACTATATTCAACATCATCACACTTCAAGATCATCATTAATTCAAGGTTCAAGATTGAGTATCAGTATCATCTTAGATTTGACCTATTAGAGGCTTAGGTCAACAAATCAAAATTGGACAGAAGGGGTTATCCTTCCAAACTATAGATAATCAATGAGATGAAAATTTGGAGGAGTCATAATAGAGATGTGACCTAGGATTTAGGGGAGTCATAAGTCAACCACCACTCCAATATACCACATTAATCTACATAAATCATGAGTCATCAAGCATATATAAATAGGCTTAGTATCAACTATCATATCATCTTTCATAAGATCACGAGTCAAACCTCAAGATCATGAATAGGGAAACAATATTTCAAGATTTTGTGAGTTCAAAGTCATAATAGAATTCCCTTCCTTTCATGATCAAGGTAAGGGTAGATTTTGTAAATCGACAATTCAAATTGAGAACTCAAGAGTTTGAGTGTATTAGTGTAAGACTTAGATCTAGGGTCCATCATATTATTCAAAATGACCCTGAAAAGAGGAATAATGGTCAATAGGGGATTTTCCTCTTGTAACAAATCTTCACATCATGATATAGGGTTCCAAAGACATGGCCATTTCTTGGCATGATCATTGTACATATCAAATAGGGGAAACATTTTCTTAGCTATGTTTGAGGGTTGATAAAAAATAGGGAAACATGGGTTTAATCAATGGGGACCTCATCAAAAAGTTAGGTATAAAACATGATTTCTACCTTATTTCACCAAAAAAAGGATTTATCTCAAACATAGAAAGCACTTATATCTGATTCGGTAACATTGAGTTTGCATGATTCCATCACTATCAAGAGTATGTTCATTCATCAAATAGAGTTTTCCATTTAAAATCAGATCATGGCATTATCATCTTAATCATCTTCCATCATTTCAAATGAATCTTAGTTTCCCCAATGCATAAGCTACCCATAATTGAGAAATCATGCGATTAATAGTCATGAGAGAAGAATCACATGAGGAGATGAGAACACTAACTAATCATTATCTTCTTGAGTGACTTAGGTGGTCCTTAAAGAAGAGATGAGATGCTAGAAGTCTCTCTAAACTTTGAGGGAAGGATTCTAGTCCTCCCTGTGTTCTTAGGGTGTGTTCTTCCTTAAACATATATAGAGGCCTATGTGTTTAGCTCTGATACAATTTGTTACGAAACTATTTGTTACCCTAAGTCCACACTCTTAATGGCTACATGGACAAAGCATAGTGGACTTGGGAACCCATCCATAGAATGGCACAATTATTTCACACAGGAAATATATATGTAAAAGTAGTAACAACAAGATATAACAAGACATTAAAAGGGTATACAGAAGCATGTACCCATTTCTATTTTGAGAGAACCCATAGATGTTTTATTTTAGATCTTAGAGACTTGAGTATAGTGAATCTTCAATTGGAAACTACAAATTCAATAAACACAATATATCAATGTGAATGCATTAAGTACACTCTGAAAAGCATTCAACTACAATTTAAGAGTAATATAAAAGTTTCTTGGATAGAAACATCATAACAATCAAGAAGTAGAAACAAGATGAGAACAATTATCCACATTGTTTCATAGAAAGCATGTTTTAGGTTCATTAATCCATTATATCAATTGTATGCCTTTTGACTAACTTCCCATTGGAAGAGTCTATAAGGGTTCTACCAAAGCTAACCCTATTCTTAAGGGACCTCAAGGCCATCACCAAGAGCTAACCCTTATATCATAATGGTCCATCTTATCTTGAAATCTGAAGTAAGGTGCCCAACCTAGTGTCCATAACCCAAACATCAGGCAGGTGCACCGAGATATATAAAGGATTTCTCTAAATTATGTTCAAGGTTTGTCAACATACTATAATCAACATGAAAATAGTATTCATAGGGAATAGTATCTCAGAAAAGTATTTATCTTGCCAAGCATTCATACAAGCATACATACAAACAAGCCAATATTATAGTAGGTTCAAGAGATTAAGCATACCTATGTGAGTAGTGAGAAGTTATGATTATGGAGTTGATTCTAGAGAAGGTATAATCCGTAGGGCGGATAAGATATAAAAAAATATATAATAGTGCATCTTATATGAGTAGTGCCTTGTTAATATAATCATGAAAAAAGTCATGTGGATGCTATCCTAAACCTAGGTATCAAATAGTTCAAGTGGGGTCCCATCTTATCAAACATGCATACATTGATTCGACATAGTATAATCATTAACACTAAACCGGTGAACCATACACATTATGAGTATTACAAGATAGATTTAAGGTCTGATTTAGAAGTAGGATAAGCATGATGTTTGGATCTTCATCAAGGTTTAACCATGTAAGATCATAACTATTCATTTTAGATCAAATTCATGCATCATAGTCACATTTCCAAGACAAAGAAGCATTAAGTAGGTCAAGTAGGATTTAGAGCTATAAGATGACAATTCTACTAATTTGAAGTCATTAAGATAACATATCTAACATTGGAGTATGATTTAGCAAGGTTGGATCCCAACAATTGACATGTGCATTTAGAACATGTTAGGTTTTATAAGTATGTTACAAATGCATATGAGTGGGTTACATGGGATTCCGTGTCACAAGACATTATAGGGTCTGATTTGGAGGTGAACTTATAGGTTTTAACAATAAAGGATCAACTTTGTATAAGACATTAGCATTTAAACATACAAACATATACACATCTTTTAGGGCACAAGTGCACAAATGTGATTTTACATTATATGAACTACTCTAGACAATAAGATGTAATATCTTAGTCACACATGTCACAAAACATCACAAGGTCTACTGATTTCAAAAGTTAAAAAGGTTAGATGATGACAATTAATTTAAATTCCAAACTTGATCCAGTTACATCGTCAATACACATAAAGGGGGCCATTTCAGGTCAAGGTAGACATTATAAGTAATTCAAGATGATCCAAGGCATCAAACAAGTCCAAAGTAGATTAAGGTTACTATTCAAGAGGTATCATCATGCTTTGGGTCATAAAAGATTATGCTAGCACATTATGCACCATTAATCAGGTGAGAAGAGATCAAAAGATGCCACTTTTACCATAATAGGAGCTACAAGTAGAATTAGGACTTGAAATTAATTTCATTAGATAGATCTCGTCTACAGGATCAAAAATCATATATTGTAAGCCATATTTGGTAAAGGATGTGCAAGATATGATTTTTTGCAACAAAACTATATGGAAAAGGTGGTTGGGGCATTGCCATGGCATTTATTGAAAGATCTAGAGTGTTGATTTGTGATCCAATGGTAGCTTCCTCCTAAAACACATGCCCTATGCATAGGGCCACTGGGCCACATGGCACATCCTAGTTTGTCGCCTCCTACCAGGATCCTGGTGTCGGTCTGTCCTCAACCACAATAGACTGCCAGCCTGGGTCTGCAAATTTCTCACCATTGCTGCAAGAGGCCAAAGCTCCATTGTGCCTCTGTGATTCTACACACAACAACACTATGACTTTAGCAGTTGGTGCTCGTCAGAGGACCTCATAGGGGGGAGCGAGGGAGAAGGAGGATCAGAGAGGTCGTCCAAGCTTGGTTAGGCCATGTGAGCATGGTGGAAGGCTCAAAATGGTCAGAGGAGGCCATGGAGGAACAAGGAAAGAAGCCCTAATACAAGCCTCCACTGCGGTACCACGACTGGGAGAGGAAGATGGCGAGAAAAGGGGGAGGTTGGGAGATGTGAAACCGATTGGATTTAGAGAGGAAAGAAAGAGGAAAGAGAAAGGAAGGGATAAGTGTCTTCAATTTGTCAAGATGAGGCAAGAATCAGGGCGACTAGTAGAAAAAAAGAAAGGTTAGGTGGCTTTGACACCATGTTCTCTAGCCCAAGTATGAAGGAAGGGGATACAATTGTGGCTGTAAAAAGGGGGCTTAAATCCAAGGCTAAGGGATCTAATGATCCCCAAGGAAAGCACATAAACTCAGTGCTTGTTATTGGATGAACCAAACATGAGTAGATTGCAAAAAGGAGGGAAAAAAAGAAGACAAATGGGCCTCACGCGCCCAAAATTTGGCCCAATAGGGCGTAAAATTGATTTAAAGGCTATAAAATATGGTTAAAACAAAGTGAGTTTTAAAGGAGCTTATCTTTCTCATCCTTGCTCTGAATTAAGTGAAACTTGGTGCATTACAAACATGAGAGTGTATATTTACACAAGGGTATAAGAAAAATTCAATATAGAGATGATGATGTTTTATATGAAGGTAAATTTGATTTTCATTGAGCATTGTCTTAGTGGTACATGTATACTAGATGAATCGATTGAGAAAAAAAACTCATTCAAACATGTAATTGGAGGTGAGAACAAGTGTGAGGTCAAATTTGGATGTTACGTAAAGGGGGAAAGTTTCTAGTTATCACAACAAGCCTTTTTGATCATTAGATCACAACCAAAGTTGACCAAGACCAACATATCGAGACCCTACCACACCATCTCTTCCATATCACTTCACTCATGTGCCTAGGAGAAGGCAATCTCCCAGACATGAGATTGAAGTATTTGTCAATGTTTGTGTAATGAGTGGGACTCGATAGGGGATCCACTCTTTAGTGGATAGAAGATTCCATCCAATTCCAAATAAGAAGGAAAGAAGAAATTTCATTCATTTATCAAATGGTATACATATCAAAGCCATATAATGAATAAACCACTAGAAACAAAACTATTACAGTGTTACATGATCATCATATACAATTATTCCTCACCATAAAAGGTGGTATGACATAATAAAAAGGTATACATCTAAAGCCAGTTATAGAGGACAACTTGGTTTTTCCAAGATATCCTTAAGTCCACGACCTATAGTTGATCTTCTTGAGTCCTTTTCCTCTAACATACCTACACCTAGGTGAAGGAAACATCACCCAAAAAATAGGAGAAAAAGTCATGTAGGTCAAAAAAGGCTGAGTATGTACATATATTAAACACTTTGGGAATTATATTGGGTTAAAGTGCAAAGGAGATATTCCCATAAAAAGGGGGCTATTTGCAATTAATTAAGTTCAAAAGATTTATAGAAAGAGAAATGAGGCATATTAAATTAAGAATAACAAGCATGAAGAATAAAGTGTCGTACTATAACAAATAATCACAATACCAATTTAAGACAATAATTTTTTGAATGCATAACAATGTAGAATAAATATACCTAAATAGGGCCATAACACCATAGGATCATAGTCTAAAAGAAATAAGGGTAGAAGTGCACATCCCAGGCAAAATAACCATGCCCTTTATAAGTATGGTTGTACATAAGTACCACTATTCTAGATATTCTAGTCAAACATGTATCATACATAAATAGAGTGGCAAGACTAGCATTTTAGTCAATTTTACATAAAATGGAAATCATAGTAGGAGGGGTCCAAGAACCCATCATAAAAGAATAATTCAATAACCATAGGAATTTATATGAATCCAAATAAGGAAATATGAATGTCCAACAATTGGATTTCAAGTAAAATTGATAGTTCAAGAGATGCCTCAATAAATGAATTTAGGTTTAAGTCAAATAATGCCCAAAATAAAGAGGATGTACATTCCTAATTTTTATGACTAGTGGTTAACTCAGTGGATAGACTTGTTCCTCAAAGTTGAGTATTCATCCTAGGAACGCATTATGTATGTTAGTCAAACCAAAGCTAACATGTGTATACATTCCTAATTATAGATTTTCATATTGTTCTTATCCTAGTCCCAATCATGTAGCTATGTTAGGATTTTTGCTTAAATGCATGATCCATTAGATAACTATTTAGTTCCAAGATTCATATATAGTCACATAACTCTAGATGTGTTTAAGTTACGTTTGAGTGTGAATATTATTGTTTAGTTTTCCAATTTAAGTCTTGTACTATTATCCTCATCTAATTTCATGACATTTTCATGTATCTCACTGAGGTTAAATATATTTATATCTCATAGGTATGAATATGTTTATAATATTATTTTGCATTTGTAATTCCATCACATATGTATGTACATATATCTGCATCTAAGATTTATGATTTGTGAGAGGAATGGGATTAGTATCCTAAGTTTTTTAACAAAAACTACTTAACTTTTTGAATCCCCACTTAACAACTTATTAACTCACACCTGAATATATATAATTACCAAAACAAAAATACCATGATAAATCTTAAATAGGACAAGTTATCATTATAACCATGTTCATATATCTTAGTCTTCTTCTTGATCTATTAAGAAGGTAGTTTATGAAAGCTTCATATTTCTAGTTATCAACTTACTAGTAGTACAAGACTTACAAATTATACACATATAGACTCATATAAATATACAACAATGTGATTGGCTTTGTCATATAGGATAATCTAACTGAAAGTTATTATGTATTGAATCTAGTAACGTAATCTCTCATTTGTTTTTCATCATCTTATTAGTTGTATCCTTAAATCTGTATTACAATAATGGATTGATCCAACTTGGTAATGGCAGATCAATCTCATCTACTTCATCGTGTACTGATCGGGAAAGGCTATTCTTCCTATTTGAACCAAGTTGGAGGTAGTTTACATAGACATCACATGAGGGGGGTCATAGAAGTGATGGCAAGGTAGATGGAGGTAGACATTGTGGCACTTATGGGAAAAGATGGTGCAATAGAGAAAGGGGGACATTGGTGTTGTACGTTTGTTGGTCCAATCCAACAAGCTGTCAACTTTTGAAATTTAGTCCCAGGTCTTCTGAGGAGATAGATTGAAGGTGGTGTTGAGTATAGTGGGGTTGTCTATCAATTAAATTATTAACAATGAAATAGGTGGTGGAAATCCCCTATTTTCATGATGGTTGGTGCAAGGTGATAGGTAAGTGACATGGTAGGGTGGTGGTGGCGATCATGTGCTGTCTAGTCACATGGTGCAGGATGATGAAGATGGTGGTAGGTGGTTGTTGTTGTTGAGGATATGAGGTATTATGGTACAGGGACGCATATACAAGGTCCATAGGGTGAGGGGAAACATCGTCTAGGTATTAGGGAAGGAGACAAGGAGGAAGGAAGAAGTGTGATGGTAGCTGGGGAGAGGTTGACAATAGGGCAATCTTCATAGGAAAGGAGGTAGTATGTGGAAATGGTACCTATTGGTTGTCACTATAGATGGAAACCATGCCCCATCCATTGTGACTGTAGGGGTAGGTGATAGCCATGGTACTGATGCAGGTATGTGGAAATCTCAGATCTTGTAGTTGTCAATGTGGTCGGCGATCTACAGGTCTGCTGTGAGGAAGGAAAAGGTGCTGGAGGAGGAAGAACATATGTGAAGGAGGAAATGAGATATGAGCTAAGAGGAATAAGAAGGAAAGAAGAGGAGTAGGAGAAGGGGAAGACGTCTAGGGTTGATGGATGTAGAGATGAGGGTGGCATCGCCATAGATGAATCTCGTTGGCAACAACCTCCATGAGCCTTATGGTTGCAGGTATTGTTTTTGTTATTGGGAGCAAACTGCTGAAGGTGCTGGAAACATATAGGATTCTACTAGGATAGAGGAGCAGATGGAGAGAGAAGGAGAGAAGAGAATAAGTGGAGGAAAATAGAAGAGGAGAAGAGTTCTTTTGAGATGAATGAGAGCAAGGTAAGGAAATGATCGAGAAGAGTGCTATGTGAACAAACGGTTTTGTGCGCATGAGTCGTGGGTAAATGAAGAGGATGATGACCTGTTCTTTTTGTGATTCAATCAAAGTAGATCTTGGATATCGAATCATGAGGGAGTAACTAAAATAGTGTGATAGGGGGAATCTATGAGAATTTGGGGAGTAACGGTGGCACACTACTATTATTGTCTAGACATAGGTCATTTAATGCATTTCTTGACTAATTTGATTGGATGAGTAGATGTTACTCAAATAAAATGAATCTTTCAATGTAGGTTAATTTGGGTATGAGGAATCTGAATTTTCCATTATTTTCATATTTTGCAAATATTTCATTGTAGATATTATTACTTGGAAATCAATGCTACATTTGATGTATTAACTCTTCTAAATTACCAGACTATGATATTGTGACCCATATTAACTCTACTTCCTTTATCTTCTAACCCTAGTTGTATTCTAAAGTGTCAAATTAGACCCAGTCCTTATTTATATTTGCACCTGAACTTGTATTGATGCATCTATCTAGTTTATATGATCTTATATATCAATTCTTACAAGTATTTTTATATCCATGATACTGATTGAATCCAATTATTCTCAATGCACTTTGTGTCATAAAAAAAATATACTATATGTCAACATAATCTACTAGGAGTCTGGAAGAAGAAAGGTTTCACATATATTCAAGATTTGAGTATGTTACAACACTCCACCCCTTAAAGAGGATTTCATCCCCAAAATCCACCCAAGTCATAATTCTAATCCCAACTCTAGTCTCTAATTCACTTAATATAGTAGATTACTATACATCACTACATATCATACTTACATCCAAAACCCATGATGAACCAACATTATTCCATGCATCAAGTCCCCACAGTTCACTCATATTCGAGGTTGTGCAAGGATTTTTTTTTACACCAAGATAGATTATCTTAGCAACTTTATATTTATTAAGGTTACCTACATTGTTATGTTGGTTACATTATCCTCTTACATTAAACATGTCACTAAACACATTATTTCACTAGGTTGTAACTTACCAAATCTTGAACTGTACCCTAGAAGTTTGACCTTTTGGACTTAGCCAAAAAAAGTTGGGAATAGATCTAGATGAGGTTTAGTATAACCCAATGAGATAATGCATGTATAAATCACCTTAATGTAACCTAATGTCCTCACATTAGTCTTAGGCCAATAATAGATACATAAAATAGGTCATATGAAGTAATGGAAAATTTGTGCTAATAATCACACATAATTCTTTTGGTGATGATATTAACCTATTTAGATGAGAAATAATGATAATAGTGAAATAATATGATAATCTAACTAATGGCCACAAATATTAAATATGACAAAACTCATGAAAAGGAATCCTAAAAGTGGAATCTAAGTTAACAATCGTGTTCCTTGGGTCCCAATTATCATGGAAGTCAAGTTTCACTTTATTCACATAATAATAATTATAATTCTTTTTGGAGAGAGAAGATCTAAGTTTTCCCCCAAAATATCAATTAAATAATAAATGACCCCAAAAGAGGAAAGTAATCTTAGAATCATAATCTACATAATAAATATAGCCTTTGGGCGAATCTTTATCCAATTTGGAAGATGTTTGATTAAAAGATGAATCCAGGAGAGAGAAAAGTGTAGAACCTTCAAAATATTAAATAATTATACAAACAACTCCAACATGTAAAATTGATGGCAAATTCATATCCAATACATTAAATATGACTTATGGGAGAATTTTCATAAAATTTGGATAATTTTAAAGTCATTAAAGCATGAGGAAAGAGAAAATAGGATTTGAAATATTTAACACATTAAAAGTTCTAAAAAGGCAAATCTGATTGCATATTTAGATTTTTCATGTCTAAATTAGGTTGGGTGCCATATTTCATTAGTTTTGGAAGTCATTTGCACCCTCAAATAAGGAGAGAGAAAAACGAAATAATTGCATTTACACTTCATTCAAAATTGATTGGAAATATGAATCAAATGTCACCCGGGTTGTGGATGCACGCACCTTTTTCAACCATTGGATCCACAATCAGACGGTGTTGATTCATCTCCTACCTTGGGTAGGAAGGAGCGTGATGTGAACAGTATAGTGTCCTTGAAGTCCCGATATTTTGGGGTTTTCTCCCTCAATTCTCAACGATTCTTCACGATTCCTTCTCCGTTATGTTCCAAATAGAATTATGCAAAATTCAAGCCCATTTTTGATGGAGTTACATCACCTATATAACCACATCTACTCCAGCCTTCCTCTGCCTTGTTCGTACCCTATTTTCGCCATCTTTTCCTTCTCTGTGGCCCCTCAAGCCGTCGGACCTCCAGGAAACTTGTCCCACACCTTCGCCAAACATCTAGAAGCCATCAAATGGTGTTGGTTTATGCTCTCATGGCCCTCGCCTAATTTCCCTAATTCCGCCTCCTAGCATCAATGAGAACCCGATCACCACCTAATAATGGCACTCACCTGGAGATCTGATCCTTTGGAACGCTTCCGATGGGTCTATTGAAGCTTCCAAGATGTGTAGTCGTCCTATGTTCCTTGTGAAAGATCACAATTCATAATATGATATGGAGAGATAATAACAAATTCACCATGATTCTAAAGGTGTTCTTAAGCTTTGTCGTTCTGAGCATACGTTTGCCAGGTTTTACCACTTTGCCCATCCTCTCGCAGCTCTTTGTTTAGCCTTTTAGTCTAAGGGTAATTTTATCTTTTTGCCCTCCATTTCTTTGGTTAAAATGAGTCAAGGATGAGGGTTGACACGATGACTGTTCATCCCTAATTGGGCCAAGTCACCTGGGCCCCATTTTCTCTCTCCCTCTCTTTTGCAAATTCTCTGTGTACGTGGCATTTTCTAATAACCTGATTGGTTGAAATTCTAAAATGCATAACTAATTATCTGTTGGGAAAAAAATTACAAATAAATAGTCATTGGATTTAGAAAAATAATGGCAATCTTATGGTTTTGTTTTGGCACCTAAATCCAATCTTGAAGACATGTGATTTCATGATTTCACTTAAATAGATAATAACTTGAAAAATCCACAACTAAATATCTATATGTCAGAAAAACATAATAAAATATGCTTTGAACTCAAAAAAGGTAATCTAAAATATGGTATGGTTTTGATAAACTAAATTTCATTTAAGGAAAAAGGTAATTTTTAGGGTTTGAATAATCAATATGAAATTGACCTAAAATCTACATATATGCTTAATATGTTCTTTGGAGGCCTAGACTTGGATCTAGAAGTGACTTGGACTTGTATGGACTCTGAAGAAAGGTATCTTTGCATCCCCTATTATTCTATGTTGAGCAATGCACCTATAATTTTCTTTCTCTTGGTCTTATGGACAGTAACATATACACCATGTCTTTTCTTTTAAAATTATGCTTCATCTGAAGTACCATACTTGTTACTAATCTTGTGATCATGGATATTGTTTTGAACTCTTTTTATTATGCTTTGAGCATGTTGGAATTATTTGATGATAGTGCCCACTTTGAGGTGGTTGTTTATATGTTGATATGTGCTTCTTTTCCCACCATGGTAGTGGATGTATATATATGGCACATTATTTGATGGATATTTTTGGATGGATGTTCTCATCTTTCTTATTATCTTATATTCTTGTTTATGTTTTGATATGAACCATGTGGTGACTACTAGTATAATTTTGAATGTGCTTTTATGTGGATGTGAAATTTCTCACATATGAATGCAGATGTGAAAATTCTTGCATGTTTATAAATTATGGCAGATGTGAAAATTCTTTCTCGGAAGATGTTGACAGACCCTACCACCGCCCTATTCTAGAGGGGATGTATACAGTTCCCCCTCACCCGACATTTATGGTAGAAGTGTACTCCCTACCAACATGATATATTATTCTGGTTTTATCACCACTATTACAAATGTATGTCGTGTTATTATACTTTGCTTCTGTATGTCTCATTTATTAATGTTCATTTCTTTTTATGCCCGATTGGGTAGTAGTTTACTTTTCTCTGGGAAGCCTTTTATACTTGATGTACTTAATTCCTTAAAAATGCTCAATGTTTTATTTTTTATGCACATACCAGCCTTTGCTGATGTCTTCTATTTTTCTCTTCTTGCTGGGGTATGCTTCCAACCTTAGGTGAAGGACTTGGATGACATTACATGAAGACTTGGACTTAACTTTCAGGGTTAAAGCTTGGAGACAAAATTGTTATGGTTTAGATTTCCCTCAACTAGATCTTTATGATGTACCCTTTATGTAAACCCTTATGGGAGATGATGTTGAGGTGCCTTTGTAATCTTATGATAAAATGAATATAGTCAATGTTTTTATTCTGCTGCTAAACTTTGGTGTTATAATACATTCATTTTGAATACATTAGTTTCATCCCTTTGGCAAAAAATTTAACCTGGTGTTTGGTTTGGGATGTTGCCTTTTTATTTTAGTAGGGAGTGGTTCCCCTCTAGGATCACACTCCTTACAACATGGTATCAGAGCCCATGGTAGTCGGAATCTGCTATTTTAATTTTTTTCTCCCTAATTAGAACTCTTATCTTGCATATTTGCCCTCTAGGTGAGATGTTCACCCTAGAATTGAACTATGTTAAATATGAGATGAGGTTTTAGGAGATCTTACCCTGTCATATAGATTGATTATGATTTGTATCTATTGATTCTTTGAGGTTGATTTGAGGATGAAATTAGGTTATGATATGAGGAAGTAGTAGGATAATGAAGATCTTGGTATGGAAATTGTGACTTGGTTTATCGCATTGATTTTGGTACATCTTTATTTTACCTCCAATGTTTCTTATTGATAAAAAATTATTTTCATTAATTTACTATATGTAAAAAAATATGGATTCCATTGAATTTTTCTTAAACTAAGTCACAATGAAATGATATGCGAATTTTTGGTTGTAAAACCCTAAACCTAGTGCTAACCCTAGTTTTGACTTTGGAGTTGTAACTAGGATTGATATAAAGGTGTAGATGACTTACCCTGTGACTTTTGGTTGTTGATGTAGGGTTGATAGGTTAGAGACACATGGACCTAAAGCTCATCCCTAGTTGGTTCTGACTTTTAGATGGATACATGGATAGCATAAATCTCTAAAATATTCACAACTTAAAGTTATGTGGGTAACCCTAAATGCTTTTTAGTTTGACTTGTTTGGTTAAAACTTTTAAGGAGTGGAGAGTAGTTGGTTGTTGATGTTTGGATTGATAGATTTCAAGATGATATCCTTTTAAGTGGTGGAGTGCTATAACATACCAAATCTTGAACCCTACCTTAGAATTTTGACCTTTTAGACTTAGCCAAACAAGGTTGGGGATAGATCTAGATGAGGTTTAGTATAACTCTAATGAGATAATTCATGTATAAATCACCTTAATGTAACCTAATGTTCTCACATTAGTCTTAGGCCAATAATGGATACATAAAACAAGTTATATGAAGTAATGTAAAATTCATGGTAATAATCACACATAATTCTTTTGGTGATGATATTAACCTAAATAGATGAGCAATAATGATAATAGTGAAATAATATGACAATCTAAGTAATGACCGTAAATATTAATTATGACTAAACTCATGAAAAGGAATCCCAAAAGTGCAATCTAAGTTAATAATCGAGTTCCTTGGGTCCCAATTGTCTTGGGAGTCAAGTTTCAATTTATTCACATAATATCAATTAATTTAATTTTTTTTGGAGAGAGAAGATCTAAGTTTTTCCCCAAAATATAAAATAAAAGAATAAATGACCTCAAGTGAGGAAACTAATATTGTATTCAAAATATACATAATAAATATAGCCTTTGGGTGAATCTTCATCCAATTTGGAAGATGTTTGATTAAAAGATGAATTCAGGAGAGAGAAAGTGTGTAGAACCTTCAAAATATTAAATAATTGTACAAACAGCTCCAACATGTAAAATTAATGACAAATTCGTATCCAACACATTAAATATGACTTGTGGATGAAATTTCATAAATTTGGAGAATCTTAAAGTCATTAATGCATGACAAAAGAGAAAATAGGATTTGAATTATTTAACACACTAAATGTTCTCAAAAGGCAAATACAATTGCATATTCAAATTCCTCATGTCAAAATTAGATTGGGTTTTAAATTTCATTAATGTTGGAAGTCATTTGCACCCTCAAATGAGGAGAGAGAAAAAAAAGAAATAATTGCATTTCCACTTTATTCGAAATTGATTAGGAATATGATTTAAATGTCACGCGGGCAGTGGATGCGCGTGCCTCTTTTGGCCATTGGATCCACAATCGAAAGGTGCTAATTTAGCTCCTACCTCTAGTAGGAAGGAGCGTGATGTAAACAATAAAGTGTCTTTGGAGGCGCTGTATTTGGGGTTTTCTCCCTCGATTTTAAATGGTTCTTTGTAATTCCATATCTGTCATGTTCCAAATAGAATTCCTCATAACTCACACCCATTTTTGATGGGGTTTCATTACCTATATAACCACATCTACTCTCACCTTCGTCCACCATGTTCGCACCCCTTTTTTGCCATCTTTTCCTTCTTCGCACCCCCTAAAGCCGTCAGACCTCTAGGAAACCTGTCTCACACCTTCGCCGAACCTCTAGGAGTTGTTAACTGGTGCTGGTTTATTCTCTCATCACCAGGGATATCTTATGGTGTTGGTTTTGTCTCCTAAATCCAATCTTGAATACATGTGGTTTTCATGATTTCACTTAAAATGATAATAATTTGTAAAATCCATAACTAAATATCTATAAGTCAGAAAAACATAGTAAAATATGTTTTAAACTTAGAAAAAGGTAACCTAAAATATGGTATGGTTTTGATAGCCTAAATTGCATGTAATGAAAAGGTAATTTTTAGGGTTTGAATAATCGATATAAAATTGACCTAAAATCTATATATATGCTTAATAGGTTCTTTGGAGGCCTAGACTTGGATCTAGAAGTGACTTGGATTTGTATAGATATTAAGAAAGGTATGTTTGCATCCCCTATTATTCTATGCTGAGCAATTCACCTATATTCTTCTTTCTCTTTGTCCTATGGACAATAGCCTATACACCATGTCTTTTTCTTTTGAAATTATGCTTCATGTGAAGTACCCTACTTGCAACTGATCTTGTGATCATGGATATTATTTTGGACTCTTTTTCTTATGCTTTGAGCATGTTGGACTTATTTGATGATATGTGCTCACTTTGAGGTGGATGTTTATATGTTGATATGTGCTTCTTTTGCCACCATGGTAGTGGATGTATATATATGGCACATTATGTGATGGATATTTTTGGATGGATGTTCTCATCTTTCCTACTATCTTATATCTTGTTTATCTTTTTATATGCATCATATGGTGACTACTAGTATAATGTTGAATGTGCTTTTATGTGGATGTGAAAATTCTCACATATGAATGCAGATGTGAAAATTCCTGCATATTTATAAATTATGGAAGATGTGGAACTTCTTGCTCGCCAGATGTTGACAGACCCTGCCACCACCCTATTCTAGAGGGGATGCATATAGTTCCCCCTCACCACACATTTATGTTAGATGTGTATTTCCTACCAACATGATATATTATTCTGGTTTTTTCACCAATGTTAAACATGTATGCCTTGTTATAATACTTTGCTTCTATCTGTCTCATTTATTAATGTTCCTTTCTTTTTATGCCCGATTGGGTAGTACTTTAATTTTCTATGGGAAGACTTTTATACTTGATGCCCTTTACTCTTTTAAATTACTTAATGTTTTATTTAGTATGCACATACCAGCCTTTGCTGATGTCTTCTATTTTTCTCTTCTTGCTGGGGTATGCTTCCAACCCTAGGTGAAGGACTTGGATGACATGACATGAAAACTTGGACTTAATTTAAGGAGTTAACGCTTGGAGAAAAAATTGTTATGGTTTAGATTACCCTCTACTATATCCTTATGATGTACCTTTTATTTAAACCCTTATGGGAGATGATGTTGAGGTACCTTGATAATCTTATGATAAATTGAATATAGTCAATGTTTTATTCTGTTGCTAAACTTTGGTGTTATGATACATTCATGTTGAATAAATTGGTTTCATCCCTTTGGCAAAAAATTTAAGTTGGTGTTTGGTTTGGGATCTTACCTTTTTAATTTTATTAGGGAGTGGCTCCCCTCTACGATCCCACTCCTTACAAGGTTGTTATAGAGTTCATCATATTCCATCACTTGATCATGAAAGACCAATCTTCATAAATATCTTCCCATATAACCACTCTGATTGTAACAACAAAATTGGACTAAAGTTGTCTAGAAACATCAATCGTCAAACACCATCATAATGATTTATACCATCATTACTACTAATTAGATTTTCTTTTATGATTACCATGTTTGTTAGATATTGAGTACATATACAAAGTAGGACATAACATGTGTATAAGTATTCTTTTCCTTCTAATATTAGGGTCATAGATTATATGGGATATATTTACAAAGGAGAGTATATAAATTTGTGTTTGACTACCAAGCCATTATCTAAAAACTATTTGGCGGACCATGATTAAGGTGTAGAGCTCGGTTTTTGTTAGTAACCATGTTTTAACATCTATATTTGTGAAATTTAGTGCATTTCATGTTAATAATGAACTAACCACTGTGTTTTAAGGAAATCAATAAATATGTATGTTAGGTTTAAGGTGTACTTAGCTCAATTTTTTGTAATCATAATGGCAAGATGAACATTCGTAAATATTTACATCTTTAGTGTGTTGAACCTAGTTCATAGATTAGTGTCACCCATTCCATCTATTTTAGGAAATATGAAGTGTGTGGGTATTAAGTTCAAGCTTTAAAGTATAGATCAATATTTTTTCACCTAACATAGTAATTTACCCAACTTAACATCATATTTTAAAGGTAAAGGTAGATACGTTTTGAAATTCATTTTGACTATCAAGGTATCATTTATGGTGGTATAATTAGCAAGACTAAGTCACTAATCCCGAATAAGGGTAGATACATATTTTTAGCATTATTATGAGTTACCCAACTATGAATTATTACAATAGCTATTAATTCTGATTATTCCTTAAGTTAAGCTACAATCTAAATGTATAAGATTATGGCCCTTAAAAGGTTAATCTATAGCTTATCAAATCATCTAGAGGGGAAACAAGGGTGGATGTAGGTCATAAATATCCACCACTTCTCCTTAACATTCACTACTTTCCTCTAGTCCCAGGGCCTCATGGTAGATCATGCCAACCAAGGGTTTCCCTACTACTCAGTCTTTTTTGTGGTGGTAACTCGGTTCCAAAACCATCGATAAAATCTGAAAACTTTTCTTTTGTACATATAAATTTATAATGAAAATAAATTTGACGATGAAAGCTTTGCGATGAAAAATCCAAAATTGCACCAAGAATCAATCCAAGAACCAAGTCAACCACCTTTAACAACACAACACATATACTATTATTTTATCATCACATCCTTTTACTTAAGGGGTCTAATCCTTCAGACACCACAAAGGGCATCACTACATCTCTACTATATATATATATATAGGCTAAAAGAATTCTATACTTGAGTACATGTAACTTACATGTACCCACCTTCATTTGTGATGATTACAAAAGTATAAAAATCAATACAACCTTATGGATGTGATGCACACCCTTTAGATAATATGTGTATAAAAAATCACTTCAAACTGACATTCCTAGATCACCAAACTAAAGAATATATATATTTTCTAATCAATGGTAAGTTGAAGAAATTGCAGAAACCGTTGAATGATATATTGTAATATCTCATGATATACATAAGGTACAGTTGTGATCTTTTGAACAAAACTAAACTATTGAATTTTAATTCAATTAATAAGGTTGGATTGAATAAATAAATTCCACATATGTCATTTTCATAGCCAGTACACATAAGTTACATGTACCGTCCAGTACACACTTCCTAACCCCATATATATATACATATACATATATATATATATATATATATATATATATATATATATATATATATATATATATATATATATATATATATATATATATATATATATATATATATATATATATATATAGGAGGGAGAAGGGTATGTTATTACACATATTTAAATTCTATCAAACCTTAATGAGGTACGACATCCACCATTCCCCATGTTACTCTTAAGAATAATTTACATATCCTCATTGCAAGACCTAAGGTAGTGATAATATCGTTCAATCATTATAGTAAGGTATATGGGTTCCTTCTAAACTCGACGATTTACATCCATAGTTCCATCATAAGACAAGATGAACTATATAGTAAAATTAATCATCACATCATTCACTGGGTAATCTAATTACACCATGGAGGCAATAGAGGTAAACTCCTAAGAATATTCTACTAGACTTAACAGCTTTCATCAACCAATGTTCATGTATGAGGCATAACAAATTGTTATATTTACTAAGGATGTTATGCAACCCTTAGATAGATGGATTTGGGTAGAGATGTGTGGACATACTGTAATGACCCCACTTCCCGGTAACCCCCAATCAAGGGAGATCAAGAGGTCAGAGGCGTTATCCCAAAATCTAGGAGTAATGGTTTTGCAAATAATTAGAAATAACTATCAAATTCTACTAAAAACTAAACTTGAAAATTGGAATAAAATTTTACTTTTACATACCTTCAAAAAGTAGGTAATTATGACTTCTAACTATAGTAGAAATCTAACTAGCTAATGCTCCTTTGAATAATTAACTTTACCTTCACATGTTTTGCTTTACTGTTTGTCCAATATCAGACAATTCCTAAAATGTCGAAAAATAAAATTTTGGTGAGTATATTGCTATACTAGTATGTGGGGACAAACACAACATCACAGATAGGTGCTAACAACCTAAATATAGCAAATAGTTGATTAACAATCCAAATTACATTTTCAATGTAACTTCTCAACAACTTTTACCCTAAACCATAGATTACCCTCTCTTAGGGTTTTGTCCTTGCAAGGGACATAAGGCCACCTTCTCCATCCTGAGCTTGGTGCCTGGGGTCACTACTCGGGTGCCCAATGGTCTTCCCTCCGGGGCTTGACCAACTTAGACCTTCCCTTCAGGGATCGGTCTTGCATCATACATCAGAGTGGTATGTAGGTTTGAGAAGTACACTCATAATTATTGTTATAGACATAGTGACTTTATGAGATTGTAGGATTGTACAACCAAACATTTTATGTTGCACATCAATTGAGAAACCTCATGAAACACTGTGAATCACAAGGCAATTATTCATAAAGGAACCACATACCTGATTTGTAGATTTCACAAGCAATAAGGAATTCCAAGCCAAGCAAGCAATTCAACCACACAATCACAGAATCTTGAAAAGAATACGTAACCTATTTACTACATACTTATCAAGAATCTACTTTATTGACTTGGATTCACTTTCTAGGGTTTCTAATCCGAATTAGAGTTTCATTAGGGTTCCTTTAGATCTATTTACAACTTTTCTCTTTTATGCCCATAAACCCTAAAACAAAAATCTTAGGTTTAAAACCCTAATTACTCACATATTCATATTAGAGCCTTTTTATCATCTACTAGGCTTGAGATTAACCTAACATCATCTTTATACAAAGGATCTCGAATTATATCTCATCAAAACCCATTAACACCTATATTAGGGTTTCTAAGCCCATTAATGCTCATTAACATATCAAAACCCTAAATTAAGCTATTAAACATATGGATAATCTCTTTAGACATCAAAACATCTTTTTTATTAACAACTGGTTAATATTATCATAAAACATCCATATTAATCCCCTCAATTCATTAATCATCAAATTAGGGTTAATCTTAGTCATAAAAGCATTAAGGATAGTAACTTTAGGTACTTTTTGAGCTATGATTAGATTCAGGCCTTAAAACTATTTTTAATGGATTATTTCAGTTCTCTTGATCAAAATTCAGATATTACATGTTTCCATCGGAGCTATAGATAATTTTTACAAATTATTGTGAAATTACCTTTAATCGACCAATCAGAAGTTGACACGTCATCCGTTTCTTTTCTTTTTCCTTCTATTCTTCTCCTGGCTCGCAGATCTTGCCACTGGATCCGGCTTCCTAGAATTTGGGTCCGCTTACTCACCCTCATCTCCTTCACCCAATTTCCCATCCGTAGGCACTCCCGCTACTACCGCCTAATGGCTCCTTGCCAGCATTGCCCGCCCAGGACGCCCGCTTGGCTCCGGCCAACGTCTACCGTCGTGGATTATCTAATGGTGGCCACTAGCAGTGACGAGGAGAACCTGGTCTGCCAAAAAACACTCACCATAGGGCCACGTCCGCTATTCCTCCATAGGAATAGAGTACCAAGCCGTAAGGAAGCCTCACGCCTGAGACAACTTGTAAGAGAAACAGGTCTCCGTGAAGCTAGGGAGAACATATGAACTATTATTTGCCTCTCGTCTGGGATTAGGATGCCTTATATAGGCGTGGATCGAACAATCCAACCTTCTATGGAGTCTTCTACTCCACACAACTAGGGGGAAGTCCCCGATTCCCACCAAAACATGGACTTCTAGGGATGCCTGGGTCCAGTTTCTCACCCTGAATGCAATGGAGAAAACTCCTGATTCGTTCGTGGATCGAGTGTAAAGAAAATTGATTGTGAAGTTTCCATGTACTGTTCCCCCTTTCCTGATTGAATGCAGAAAGTAGATACCGTTGGATCAAGGATCCAACGGCTAGCAGGCCACGTATTAGAACAATAGTCAAAATCCAATTGTGACATTTAAAGTTAACCTTTACTCTTTAGGAATCTTGCAAAATTCATATATCCCAAAACGTTAATATTTTTAATCCCAAATTTTATGGAGAAGTCCATGATGACTTAAACTTCATGTGTGAAAAGTTTGGGACTCAAACTAGAAATTATTAGGGACTTTTATACATATGCAATTTATCTCTTAATAAGGCATATTTTAAGCATATTTTCTCTCTCTTGATCTTTTATTTTCTTTATTTGGATTCCTTTTACCATTAGAAACCATGTGGACTTGAAATCCCATCCATTATGATTCCATTATCCATATTTCCACATATTTCTCATATTTTCATCATTATCTCAAATTTCCTTCTTAATATTGCATTATTTGATTTCTTCTTTTTGTTTTAATAATATTGGACTCATTAATATATTGTGATCCAAAAAATCACAGATAAATAGGAAATATTGCAAAGGGAATCCATTCAATACATATAATTCACACAATTCCCATAATCATACATTTATTGAGGAAATTGCACTTCCACCACATGAACCCTAAAATTGGGGTTGTAACACATACTCAGTGTTGGAGCCAAGGCATGCATAACCACTACATAGCTAATTTGGTTTGTCACCCAATATCATGGCAATCATCACCATTCTATAATTTATGTCTAAGTAGTATTATCATCGATGCATGCTCAGTCCTCCCACTGGGCATATTTGAGGCATTCTAGAAGGACAACAAGGAAAGGGTCCCGATGAGAAATTAGGATTAAGACTATATATGAGTCTTGAAGTCAGCCTACATCTTCGTTGTGAGATATATTTTTCAAAATGAGGGGACATCAAGCGTAATGGTCATGAGAGAACACCCCTATGTAGGGAAATTCCACGTTCTATATAGGGTGTAGGGTTAACTAGGGTTCCCAAAAACTCAATCTCAACCACACAATGATCTAGGGAGTGGGAATTACCAAGTTGGAAAACAAATTGGAATCCTATTAGGTACTCTACTACTCAAGATTAGGTACATGGATTACATATGAAGAATTACCTAAACACCTAATTAAGGGTCAACCTAGGATAACTGGAAATAGTCAAGTTACCGACTACTTAGGCTCTGATATCATTTATAAAGAGTGGGTCCCGATAGGAGATCCACTCTTGATTAACAACCTATTTATCAAAAACTAGGGTTCTTATGCATCACTACTTTAACCCATATTACACCACTTTTAGAACTAGAAGTCTAATTAGGACCTACATATATTTTATTTAGATTCTACATGTTCTCCTGATCAATTTTCATACCTATTGTGTCCCCATCGGGGCTACCAAATAATTTTTAGAATTATTTCAAGTTATGCCTAACCTGACCAACGGAATGTTGCCATGTAGCCACTTTAGATTTATTGGTACTAACGGCTGGTCTAGACCTAAGCCAGCCAGTTTGGAGTCTCCTAGTCCAGCTCTGCTTTATAACCCTATTACTCACGCGTCATCCTCTTTCCATGTGAACGTGGACACCGTCACTGACGCTTGTAGTGATCTCCACATGATGTGAGCCTGTGTCAAACCTAAGGATGCTGCCCTCCTGGCTTCTCTATGTTGCCGCCTTGCTGACCTAACACCCTTCTAACTCCACACTCCCAACCTCCACCTTCCTTCTTTGCATCTCCATGTAGGCCTACCCCCACCACCATTTCATAGACCCCCCTCCATCTTCTTTTGTTGGTCTCACAAATGGTGTCGCTTTCGAGCACTTCTCAGCTTCGTCGACACTTCTCTGTGTGTCCACAACCAGCAATGGCCATTGTCCATGCTCCCAGCCGTCGCCCCCTTCAGACCTTGCTAGCAATAGGCTGTGCTGCTTGCGGTGGAAGGAGAGCTTCCACCGTGATGCAGGCACCCCCATGTTGTTAGTTTTGAATTACATCGTTACATGCAACATCGACATGTGCTATTTAGGTTCACAGTTCATGCTGATCCAGTTAAGAAAATGTAGAATAAACCAATGCAGGAGAATAAAAGTAAAGTTAGGATCAAACCAGGTCATTCTTTGAGAAACGAACGTGATATTCTTAAAGAAATCAGTGCCTTGCAACCCTTTTGGATAGGCACCATTCTCCCAGTAGACCCGGTACGTTGTGGTCACCATACCCACCAAGGAGGTGAGCATATCCTCCTCCGAGGACCCTTGGACAATAGTGTCCCATGTGATCCTACATATAAGGACCACAAAAGTTCTAGGGGTGAGCAATATGGGATAAAACTTCTTTATCATTTTCACTAGAGACAAAACTACCTCTCTCACATGTACTAGTTGCACTACATTGAGCTTAACCCATGCTATATACATGGATGTAGCTGCCATATATCTAACAATCCCCCATAAAGTCTAATGTGTAGTGTGCTCGACCATTCATTCCTCCATACTATGGTTTTAGCAGATACCTTTTGGTTTGAATCTACCTAAATTATCCAATTGTCACCCCCGCAGGAACTAGGTGAATAAAAGTCTTGAACCTGAACCTTGGGTACAAGAGTATAGGTTGGTAACAACACAATAAAGACATGGTAGAAAAGAAAACAATGCATTAAGTCCTTTCCTACAAAATTTTATGTCATGATTGATAATAGAGAACAACCTAATTCTCTTATTGTGGCTTACACAACATCAATAATTTAGTAGGAGTCTCCAAGGATGTACTACTAACATCCTGTCCTAAGACTTGACACCATTCAGAGACCAATCTCTTACTAACTTGCAGTCATGACATTAATAGGTTTCCCAAGGGGATAGACGCATAGATACATGAAGCATCAAAGTAAATTCATAGTGTCATCCAATTCACCTGACAACTTGTTATTACTACATTATACCCAATTTGTGGGATCTCCACTCTATTGGGTTGAGTTGCTACTGCCTACGAATAATGAGGGGTTTTAATCCCATCCCCAACTTAGATTTTTCCACTAAAACTAGGGTAAGACATTTAGTGAAAGGATCAACTATATTTTCTTTGGTACCAACGTAGTCCACAGCCACGACCCCATTAGATACTAACTCCCTTATAGACTTGAGTCTGACTTTGATGTGTCTACGCTATTTTTTTATTGTACTTTTGACTATTTATCTTGGAAATAGTTGTAGTTCTGTCACAGTGAATTGAAATTGCAGGAAGTGGATTCTTTACCATAGGTAAACTAGACATAAGTACATGCATCCATTCAGCTTCCAATCTAGTTTCATCTTAAGCACACCATTCTGCCTCAAAAGTAGACCAAGACAATATGGTTTGTTTCTTTCACCTCTAGGAAATAGCTCCTCCTCCCAAAAGGAATACATATCCTAAGATACCATTACTCCTAGAGTTGATGGCAATCCAACTTGCATCACTATATCCTTCGACTACACAAGGATATTTGCCATAATGTAGCCCAAGGGAACAAGTTCCCTTAATATACCTCAAAACTCTATCAAGAGCATCCCAATGGGTCTTGTTGGGACAACTAGTGTATCTATTTAACTTTCTCAAGGCAAACACAATGTCTAGACGTGTGAAATTCATAAGATACATCAAACTTCTGATAATCTGAGAGTATCATAATTGAGACACTGGAACCCCAATCTCATTCTTGTACAAAGACTTGGATGAATCATATGGAGTCTTAATAGGTTTACATGATGTGTACTCAAACCTCTCAAGTATCTTCTCAACATAGTGAGACTGAGAGAGAGTTATACCATCAATAGACCTTATGATTTTAAGCCATAAATTCATATCAACGACACCCATATCTTTCATCTCAAACTTTCTACACAAGAATGTCTTTGTCTCATTTACTACTTTCATGTCAGAACCAAAAAGAAGGATATCATCGACATATAAGCATAATAAAATGAATCCATCATTAATAATTTTACAATAGAGACAGTTGTCAAATTCATTAGAAACAAAGCCAAACGTCACACAAAATCAAACTTCTCATGCCATTGCTTAGGGGCTTGTTTCAAGCCATATAATGACTTAACAAGTTTACACACTTTGAACTCATTCGCATGACCCACAAATCCCTCAGGTTGTTCCATATATATCTCTTCCTGAAGATCACTATGTAAGAACGTGGTCTTCACATCCATCTGATGGATACAAAGATTATAAATGGAAGCCAATTATATAATCACTCAGAATGTTGTCATACGGGAAATAGGGGAATATGTATCAAAATAATCTATTCCTTTCCTCTATGTGTAACCCTTAGAAACTAACACAACCTTATACTTATTGATTGTCCCATCTTCATTAAGTTTCTTCTTAAAGATCCATTTGCAACCAACTACAGAACAACCAGGAGTCAAATCCACCAATTCCCAAGTTCCATTTGAGAGAATTGATTGTATTTCATCATTAACAACTTCTTTCTAATGGGGTACGTCAAGGAGACCCCCTTGCTCCGTTTGTTTTTGTCATAGCTATGCAGGGGCTGTCATCTATTATTTCAGCTGAGCTTCATCAAGGCAACTTTAGACCAGTGAGCGATATTGGCTCCTTGGAAATCTCACATATAGTGTTTGCTGACGATCTCCTGTTATTTTCCAGAGCTGACGATAATGATGATTTATGTTTAAAAACTATCCTTGATACTTTTGGTAGGATTTCTGGTCTTGCCCTGAACAATGAGAAGAGTCAAGTGTTTCTTAGCAAGAAGGTAGATGAGGGAAATATTTCTAGTATCCTAAACATCAAGATGTGTTCTTTACTTGTGAAATACTTGGGGCTTCCTCTTTTCACTGGAAGACTTACTAGATCTATGTGTAATCCTATTGTGGATAGGGTTAAACTCAAGCTTGATTCTTGGAAGGCTCATTTTCTTTCTCAAGCTGGAAGGATCGAACTGGTAGTCTCTACTCTCTCTACTTATAGCATCTTCTGGACTGTTGCTTTTCCTATTCCTAAATCAGTGGTTCATGATCTAGAAAGGCTATTCAGGGACTTCATTTGGAATGATTCAAAGGATAAGAAACATATGCACTATGTTTCCTGGAAGTCAATTTGTAGGCCTAAAGATGAGGGGGGGCCTTGGTATTAGATCCATTGTGGATTGGTCGAATGGAAGTTTGATTAAAAACTTATGGTGTATTAAGAAGGACGGGCTCTGGGTCAAATGGGTTCACGAGAAGTATATTAAAGCTGAATCCATCTGGACTATTGAAGCTAAAGATAATGCTTCTTGGGTATGGAAAAAAATGCTGGATCATAGAAACACTCTTCTTAATCATATTGATCTCTATCTAGGGAAGGGTGATTCCTTTCTTTTTTGGCTCGACCCCTGGGTTAATGGTGGTGAAAGGCTTGCTGACCTAGTTGATCAACAACTCATTTTGAGAATGGGAAAAGGTAGGTTTTGTAAAGCTTCATGCAGTATAGCTGAAGGGAACTGGTCGATCCCTAAATTTAGGGGTGCAGATATGGTGATGAAGATTCTGAACAGTCAATCCATCTTTCCTAAAGAAAATGATGCTATTTTTTTTAAATGAGGAAGAGAGCTGTCGTTGAGAGATAGTTGGAACATTTCTAGAGAAAAGTTTTAGTTGGTTTGTTGGGCTAATTGGGTGTGGTATGGTTGTTTTCTGAGAAGATGGTCTATCTTCCTGTGGAAATTGTTTCTTGGGAAGCTCTCCACCATTGAGTACTTAAAGAAAGTTGGCTTTCATTTCGTCTCTAGGTGTTGTATGTGTGAGAACAATGAAGAAACCTCTGACTATTTGTTCTTTAATTGCTGGTTTGCTAAGAATGTTTGGGGGAATTTCTTTCTGAAGTACCAGGCCAGAGTTGGTTCGTTGGATGATCTTCTGGGTCTGAAGGGTGAGGCGAAATCTCAAGCAGCTTGTGTAGTTTATATGCTGTGGATGGAAAGGAACAAGAGAATATTCAAGGTGGTTCGCTTGGAGGTGGAAGACTTTTGGTCTAAATGTGAGAGAGAGTATTTTATTTTACACAGTACAGATTTACCCCAATCTGTATAGATAGTAGTTGTAGTAGTCTGTACAGCTTTCTTTTTTGTCTTTTTCTTCTGCTAGTGGTTGTGCCTTACAACTTCCTTCTTTTTTTCCTTGGTGGCTACAACTTGTATCTACCTACATATACTTTTTTTCATCGAGTAAAGAGGCACCCACCCTATTTGCACAAAAAAAAACGACTTCTTTCTAAAACTTAGCTTCTGGAGATTCCATAGCTAGCTTGTTTGAAAGTTATAGGATCATCCTCAACATTGTAAGTGAAAACTCACTTCCAAAGTCCTTGGATGTCCTAGTTTGTTTACTTCTCCTTGGTTCAACTATTTCTTTAGAATCTCATATTCAGAAATAGCTTGTTCTGAGTTGCTCCACACATTTGTCATCCTTTCCACATGCTCGGGAATGGAACCTATGGTGAATGAATCCTCTTAAGATATTTCATTGGGCACACCGAATTTCATGGGAAACACTTCCTCAAATAATGTAGCATCATGTAATTCCACAACTATATTGACCTCAATGCCAGAGATATCAGATTTTATAATCAAGATTCTGTAGGCATAACTTGTCTCTACATACCCCAAGAATATGGCATCAACTGTTTTTGGTCCCAATTTCTTCCTTTTATGTTTAGGGACAAGTACCTTCATAAGGCATCCCCACACTCAAAGGTATTTGAGACTCAGTTTTCTTCCTATCCATAACTCAAATGGACTACTCTCTACATATTTATGGGGAACTCTATTTAGAATATGGCAAGCTATATTCAAATCTTCCCCCTACATAAAGTTGGGTAGACATGAGGTTTGGAGTAAAGAATTTACCATATCTATAAGGGTTCAATTTTCATGTTCAACTATCCCATTAGATTGTGGTGAATACGGAGAATTAACCTCATAAAATATACCATGTAATTGGAAAAATTCCAAAAATAGATTCAAGGTATACTCTCCTCCCCTATCAGACCTTAATCATTTAAGTACTTTTCTGGTTTGAGTTTCAACTTCTTTCTTATAAATTTTTAAATTTATCCAATGCCTCATATTTACTTCTAAGAAAAAAGACATAACAATATCTACTAGCGTCGTCAATAAAAGTTATAAAATAATATTTTTGATCCCTTGTAGCAATACCATTAAATTCACAGATATCCATATGCACTAAATCCAATATTTCTAAATTCCTATTCACAGAATGAAAATGTGTCCTAAGTAATTTAGCTTGTACACAAATTTCACATTTATTATTTCTAATTTTAGATTTAGTGATTAAATTCAGATTCATCATGCATTTCATTGAGCCAACATTTACATGTCCCAAACACGCATGCTAAACATCAGATGATACAAGGTTCAAGCATAAAGAAATATTATCATTAAAATTGAAAACAGAATTTGAAATAGGTTCTACAAGAATCTTAAATAGGTTCTGCATATCACAAAGATACCCCTTGCCAAAAAATAAAGAATCTTAAAGGCAAGTAATAATAGCTTTATTACATTTACAATTTATTCTAAAACCATCTCTAACTAAAATTGCACCACTAATAATATAACGTCGTATTGATGGAACATGTATAACTCTATGAAGTGCCAGAACCTTTCCTGAAGGAAACTTCAAGTCCACCCGTCCTTCACCTTTGACTTCTACAGTGCTGGAATCTCCAAAACTCACGGATCGACCTTTAGAGGCCTGATAAGACACAAATAGGGACTTGTCAGTACACACATGCATATTATACCCAGTGTTTTATAATCCAATATAGTGGTTCAAAAATAGAAAATACTTCATGTTTTATAGATACATACCCATCATTGAGGTTCAAGGATGTAGTCATCATGTTGACCACAACCTCCTCAATTGCATATGCGACAACATTCTTGGCTTTCTTTGAAGGACAATCCTTGTTCTAGTGGCCAACCTATCAACAAGTCCAACAAGGTTTGTTCTTCATTTCTTCTGGATCTTGCCTTAGGTTTAAGTGAATTCTTAAATTTATTATCCTTGTTCTTAGAAGTAGTAAAATTAAGAGTTGCATTAACATCAGTTGGTACTTTGATAGTCTTGTCTTTCAGATGCTTTTCCCGAATATTGATATCCATCATGAGATCATTCATTGACATGTCTCCTTTGCGGTGGTTAAGATCCATGCCAAACGACTCCCAAGATTTTGGTAATTTCTCAATGATTGACATAGCAACAAATTTTTTAGGAAGTGTCATGCCCGCATCAACGATCTCTTACACCAAGAGTTGAAAATAATGTGTTTGATTAGAAATAGATTTACTCTCAGACATATGAAACTTAAGAAATTTTGAAACAATTTTTTTTAGTTCCCTGATTCTCAATATTGTATTTCTTTTCCAATGCTTTCCATAGAACCTTAGATGTAGTAAAAGGCAGCTTAGAGTATGAGTCATACAGTTTGTTGTTTAACACAAACAAAATCAACCCTCAACACATCTTGTCACCCTTCTTCCAGGTTGTAATTATATTAGTATTATCAGGAATAGTTTCATCTACTTTGGGTTTGTCTTCTTCTAAATATTGACCATACCCTACCATGTTAAGCCAGATTTGCATCCTACTTTGATAATGAGTAAAATAAGTTCCACTAAAATTTTTAGGCGTACTAGATGTATCAATTTTCATGCCATAACCATACATAGTTAACTAAATACAGGTAGTGATTTCTTTAAGAATGTTGTTAATTTTGAATTATGTCGTTACATGCAACAACAACAGGTGCAATTTAGGTTAATAGTTCAAGCTGATCCAGATAAGAAAATGTAGAATAAACCAATGCAGGAGAACAAAAGTAAATAAATTTAGAATCAAACTAGGTCATTCGTTGAGAAATGAATGTGATATACTTAAAGAAATCAACACCTTGCAGCCCTTCTGGATAGGCATCATTCTCCCAGTCGACCCAGTATGAACCTCACAGATGAAGTAGTGCACCACTAGTGCAGCTCAACAACCGCAGGAATCACCGCCTAATAGGTTGCCCCTTGGAAGTAAAGGATGGATGAAGTTGCTACGTCCAAGCGAGGATCTCCATATAGCACCAAAGAAGCGATGGAGATAGAGAGAGACTCTAACTTTAGGGTTTGTAAAAATGCACTTGAATGGATGACGACTGTGTGTTTGAAAGATGTGTTTAACCCTAATGACCAGAAGTCTATTTATAGCCTTACACATCCCAGTAACCTTATTCCTGTTAAGACGCGACCACTTGGTTTCTCTTGTACACATTGTGGAAAATTCCACAAAAGAGACACTTTCCATTTAGGATTAGTAAATCTAAATAGTAAAGAAATAATTAATTAAATGAATAATTAATTATGTAGTTGTATCCTAGTGCAAAAAGAAGATGGAGGACATTCTCCACAATCCACAATCTAAAATTCACAAGCCCGAGCCCATGCTCAGCCCGACCAGGTGAGGTGAGGCGTGGTGTGGCACGTGTGTGTGTGCGTGTGTGTTGTGGTCACCATACCCACCAAGGAGGTGAGCATACCCTCCTCCTAGGAACCTTGGACAATGGTGTCCCATGTGATCCTACATATAAGGACCACAAAAGTTTTAGGAGTGAGCAATATGGGATAAAACTTCTTTACCATTTGCACTAGAGATAAAACTACCTCTCTCACATATACTAGATACACTACATTGGGCTTAATCCATGCTATATACATGGCTATAAAAGCCTTAGATCTAACACCCCATGCCTCCAGGGACATCTTGGGGTGGCTAATAGTGCAAAACTCCAAAGCTTGCATCTGCCCCGATGCCGCAGTGACCCACGGTTTGTCTATTCTTATTTGCTACACATAGGACACACACTCTCCATGGATGTCACTACGCGATCGTCCCCAGTGTTGGAACTGTCATTTGGGTACTAGTGGGGAGTTGTTCATCACTCATAGGCCTAGAGAAGGATTGCTTCTACCTGTATTTCTCCACCCTGGTGGATAGATAGATGAACTTGGTTGTTCGTAAGTTTTCCCTCAATAACCAAGTTTTGGGTGCAAGTTTATGTTTACAAAACTCCTTTATATAGGTAGCAAGCGGGGCTTCTAGGGTTATTGGTGGAAGAGGATGCTGAAGAAAGGGATATATATATATATATATATATATATATATATATATATATGGCCATTGTCTAGGCCTATTTCCTTCTTGGACGTAGGGGACAATTGATTTTATAATATAGCAAGTAATTCAATTACTTAAAGAAGTACATCAATGGGTGTATCCCAATCTCTACAATTGCCATCCTATTTATGGTAATGTGTATCTGAATCTACCTACTTCTTTCCAAAAGTAATGCTTTTAGTAAACTAAAATCCCATCAAGGATACTGTATAGACTATGCATCACATATTGGAAAGAAAAACTAATAGTCTACTAAGAAACCCCTGTATGGTTTGGGGTCTAGATTATTCTTTTTCTCTCTCTTATATTGCATTTGGTTCCAAATTTTAAAGGAAACTTTTTAGCTAATTAAATCTTGAGTTGGTGACAAAATACACAAAGTAAATACCTTTTTCGTTCCCCTTAAGTAACACTTTATTTGATTTATTTTAGATATTAATTAATTCCTTTTTTCCATCCAAACTAGGACAACTAACATTTTACTACATTTTCTCATTGCGTGCACTATTAGTCCAAATAAAATTGTTAAGCGGTCATCAACACATCTTTTCTAGAACACTCTTGCAAAATTTTGTAATCATAGTGTAAATTTTCCATTATTTTTAATAATTTATTGGATCTTCCTTTTCTTAATTTATCCAATTTCTATTGATGGAGTATTGAAAATAGTTAAACCATGAAAACCATTGCAAATGAGAAATTACATTTCAACTCCATAATTCTAAAACAAAGCACACCAAGCTTTGTAATATATATTTAGAACAAATCTTTATTGTTATTCAAATACATGTATAAATTCATCCAAAATCCGGATTATAATATCCTTCCCCTCTAATAGGAGTTTTGCCCTCAAAATTCAGCTAATCAAGCAAACATCTCAGGGTAAGACTTTTCCAGGTCCATCATCAACTCCCAGGTGGCTTCATCCTCTCCAAGGTGCTTCCAAAGAACATTTACCATCTCTATCTTTTTACTCCTAAGCTCTTTCACCTTGGTATCTAGTACCTCACAAGTGACTCTGGGTACGTCAACCTCCCTTGGAGTTTAATAGGTTCAATGCTCAGCAGATGGCTCAAGTCCTTCACATTGTGCTTTAGATTGGACATCATGCATCGTACTATACTGAGGGGGTAGGGATAAATAATAATAAGCTTCACCAATCCATTCTAAAATCTCAAACGGACCCACATATCAGGGACTCAACTTTCCTCTATTTTTAGATATAGCTCAGAGGGGTTGGATTTTCAGAAACACATGCTTATCAACAGTGAAGTGTAAGTTAGTCAACTTCACATAAGCACATGACTTCTGTTGATCTTGGGCTCTCTTCAGTGTCTTCCTGATCAAAGTGACTTTATCATCATAAATCTGAAGTTCCTCTGACCTCCACAAGGTCCTCTCACCAACCTCATCCTAGTGAAGTGCTGACCGACATGGCCTCTCATATAGTACTTCATATGGAGGCATCTTGACTATGGCTTGGTAGCTATTATTATAGGCAAACTCGGCTAAAGGCAAGTACTTCTACCATGATCCACCCCAATCGAGCACACATGATCTCAACATGTCTTCTAAAGTTTGTATCATTCTTTCTAACTGTCCATAAGTTTGGGAGTGGTAGGCGATACTAAATTTCAGTCTTGTCTCAAGTTCTTCATGCACATGCTTCCATAGCTTCTAGGTGATCTTGGGGTCACAATCAGAAATAATCGATCTCGGAACACCATGTAGATAGACTATCTCCTGGATATACAAATCAGCTAGGTCTGGCACATTGGTGGTAATCTTCAGGGTAAGGAAATGTGTTGACTTGGTTAAGCGGTCCACCACAACCCATATAGCATCATGACCTTTCTTGGTCTTGGGAAGACCCACCACAAGTTCATGGTGATCCGGTCCCATTCCCACCCAAGAATCTTAATCGATTGTAGTAATCCTCTAGGTTGTTGGTATTTAGACTTCACCATTTGGCACGTGAGACAACTAGCCACATATGTCACTATGTCTTTCTTCATTCATGGCCATCAGAAATACCGCTACAAGTCCTTAAACATCTTGGTAGTTCCTGGGTGTATGGTATACTTAGAGCCATGAGTTTCTTGGGGGATATGAGTCATCAAAGGTACCTCCTCAAGATCCCAAATATGATTCTTGTATCAGATCCTTCCATCCACACCCAAGGACCGATGTGTGGATTATTCTAATACCACAACTTGCATCCACTATTTTATCACTAAATTAAATCTTATACCCATAGAATTCGATATCCACTTGATAATGTATCCTTAATTGAAATTTCAATTTGGAAATTACCTTTCTTATCTAGTTCTACCAATCCTCAAATTCCCAATTGTCCTCAAGGATTTTAACATAAGGTTTTACTCTTGATATTATTTCCTCTTCTATTATGGCATGTGTTTGTCTCATCTCTCACACTCATAACGAAATGAAATAAGCATTTGGATGCAGTCTAAATACAAAGCTCATCCCATTCCAAGATTAGAGATGGTGCATCACACATGAATCTAAACCATTCATTCTTTTCAATTCATGAAGTCAAAAGCATTCCTCACTCTATGGTTTGTACAACTCATGATTAATTTGCTCCCTATACCTCATGTCTCAGTAGACTTAGTCATATTCTCAAGATCTCTAGGGGTACGAGTACTTGTGGAGCGATCTCATCCATATGCATATAGGGATTTCCCCTCATTCATCCTTTGGCCTCATGAACTCATGGAAGTGGCCGATCTCCTAACCCGTGGGCCTCAGGCAAAGATTGTTGTTACCTCCTGACCCTATGGTCTTATGTAGTTAGGGACAATAACCTCCTAATCCCATCAATCATATGTACCTTTGATCACCCAACCTGGCCTTAGGATTGACTTAGGGGTCTATTAAGATGTAATGACTTTATTTAATCATACATTTTTCTTGGGCTTTCTCCAAAATATCCAAACACATCATGTCTTTTATAATTCTCTCACCTAGATTCCTTCATCTCTTAGGGTACCCATAGCTTTCTTTATGCCCCTTTATTGGTCTCATGGCAATCTACCCATTTGACATGTCCCATTATATTGGTCACTTCCATAGTGACTTTTGATCATGTCCCTTAGAGATGGTCATACACATCATAATCAAATTATGTGATTTTATGCTTCATGCACTTAACCTCTCAAGTTTTAAGTGAATTCTTGAACTGATTTATGGAGTCCCCTCCCTAGGGAAGGTCTTATCCTAGGATAAGACATCACTATAATTCATTAGGAACCAACCAAAATGATCTTGTACTAAGGAATATTTCCTTTATATCATCTATGCATTTTCTTCCTGGGAGTTATATCATTATATCCCATGACCTATCATTCAAGGGTTGGATCACTATGGTACTTTACTACCACGAATTGAAATAATGCTGACATATTACATCTTGTTGTGTTCAGCTATTCAGGAACACTTTCTAATGTCAAGTTGCAAGTACATCACTTGATCTGTTCCATAAAGTAATCCTAAATATATAACGTGCACTTGGAAGAAGGTAAATTTATTCACCACATATTTTTGAGTCAACTACATGCATGTTTAATATTTCTGCAGTCATTATTCTGTCTTCACTTCCTCTTGCTAGGTTGTGTTCCTTATTAAATGCTCATCTTGAAGTTAGCTGGTCACTTTACTTTTTCATACTTCATGCAAGTGTCTAACCAACAACAAGTAGAGATCTTATCCATAATGTTGGACCAGTTTCAAACGTACCTATGATGGCATGGTAGTGCTACATCAACTTGTATGAGTGACTCATCAAACATATATTGTAGTCCAAGTGGGGTTTCCTTTAACCCAATACTTGAGGGGGGTACCATGCTTAATCTCTATGAACTCACTCAACCTTGTGTCTACTATACACACTGAAAGTCACCACTTCCCTCCTTGGTCTAGAACCTCAGATTATCCTCTATAACATTGGTCATTGTAAACCACATGACTTAGACACTCAAACTCATACCGAACCAAGACATGGTATGGAATTTTCTTTCCCATGTTCTATTTTATATAAACAACCCTTTGAGTCCTACACCGGGAACTACCAATCCGAGTATGAGGCTTCACAACTTGTTACTATTCTATAGATCTCTAGGATCTTGGAACTCTCTTTCCCTTACCTGTATGGTGACACTCATATCATTTTCTACATCTATATAAGAAGCCTCCTCTTCTTTCTCTAAGGTTTGGTCCCTTAAAGGACATCTAGGGTATAAGAATCCTATAGGGATCGTTCCTAAAGCAACATAACTCATCCACTTAGGGTAGTCTAGTATAGGACACATCATACAAATATTTCTCATAATTCCTCATGTCTTGGAGTCTAGGTTCCCAACCTTCTCCTTCTAGGTCTCACTGAGTTAACCGTATAACCGGTCTTAGAACTAGAGGTTCCCTCTTTATAGATGAGGTTGACGTTCCTACATATTCACATCTTATTCTCACCTAACTTACCTTATATGACAAAGCGTACTATTAAATCTTATGTCCAACTGAGGTCATCATAAACCATATTATCTCATTACGTAACATGAAACTCCTCATTCATTCATTCCAATATGCCTATCTCATAACTCAGTCCAAAAGACATTACCCCTCTAACTTAGAATGAATCTCATTACCAGTCTAGATGCCACTCACTTCCACATAGGTACATGTCTACCTCCTACTCGGATCTATGCGAGAAAACACTTTTGTTAGAGTTCATGCCTGAATGAGCTTAGACTTTTTGGTCACAACTAAACTTCCAATTTAGGGTGTTATCTCTCTCATAGATCTTTTCCCCTTTTTAGGGATGATCAATGCCAAAAGTTGCACTAGGGGTCATGCAACCACTTATTGTCTGTATTTCTCATGCGTTCTCAAGTCCTATATGTATATTATGCATGCCTAACCTACTTGCATGGATGGACACACTAAGTTATCCAACTTAGTGGGATATCTCTTTTCCTTATGCTATGCTCATACCCCAAGATTAAGGTTTTGGGTCGAGGTTAGGGTTTACAACTGGTACTTTAGATTTCTGCTATTCTTTTGACCTACTAAGGTTGTTCCCCAAACTGTCCCTAGTTCCATCTAGGGTTTACCTTTATGGGGGGATCCCATAAAACATTTTTTTTTCATTATGTACACTTTTATTATTTGGCAGAGGAAGCCTTAATCCTTAACACTGTTAACCCCAAACTCAAGAGGAGGTGGAGAGAAATAAAACCTTAAGCACTTCAAATTTGTCCAGTGAAAGAGGGTAAAGAAGGGATGAAAGTAGATAAGAAATCCTAGAGGTATCATATTTCAAGTCAAATCCTCAGATGTTAGCCAGACAGTCACTCAGATTCTGGGAGTCCTCATAAACTGACTAGTAGGGCAGAGGAAAATCTTGCCAGCCCCCAGATCGTGATCCTTTTCTAGACACCTCCATCTTTGGAAAATTCTCTAATAACTCCCTTTCGGCTCTAAAGAATTTACAAAATTTAATAATTATTAAAGATTATATGGAAAACCAGGCTCTAATACCAAATGCAATGACCCCATTCCCTGACAACCTCCAATTAAGGAAGGCCAAGAAATTAGAGCCATTATCCCAAAGATAGGATCAAATGGTTGCACATAATAAAAAATAACTAATAAATTTTACTAACTAACTAAACTTGGTGCTGGATAAAAAAATATTTTTCCGAAGTTTACAAAATATGAGTTCTAGAATTTATCGAGAAATAGCTCATCTATCTATATCCTCCGGGCCTTACTTCATTTATTTTCTTTCAATGTCTTCTTTCTTTGAATATCCTATTTGATTATCCTAAAAGTGTCGACAATCAAAATGCCGGTCAGTATGACAAGTCATACTAGTATATGGGGGAAATAAACTCTCACAAGTAGTGGTAATAACATTATTCAACAATTAGTGTTTAACAAACCAAAATTAACATTTTGACCATGACTACCCAATCTAGGTTTCTTCACCCTCTTTCATAACCCCTCTGGGCCTCATACTGCAATATCCACTATCTTCCCCTATCCATGTGGATGACTTCATCATGTCCCCCCTATCCAGGCGGGTGACTTCTCATGTACCCCACTATTCAGACTGGTACCAAAATATGCCTTCCCCTATCCTGGCGGATGGCCTTTCTATAGATCCAGAGGTGGCCTAGATTTGGGCTAGTCATGTTCATATATAATGTGATAATCATAGTCACGTTATAGATTGCATGAAATCAAAAAAATAAAAAAGAATATAATTTCAACCATGCAAGGAAACCTCCGAATAACCACATGAAACTACAACGGATAATCTTAGGCATAACCACATACCTTGATGGTGAGCCATGCAAATTATACAATTATACTTCAAGTAGATTCAATCAACTAGTCAACAGATCCAAGCAAGCAAAGAAGAATCCAATCATTTAATCTGAATCCATATTAATCCTAAAGTTTCACCATCACACTAACCATATTAATCATACTAAACCCTACTCGATCCTAATCTAGGATTTGGACTCCTTTTGGCATCAAATTATCATTAGAGTTATTTCTTATACTCCAATTCCCATGTTAATTAATTTAATGAATTAAGAACCTTAATTCATATTAGGTGTTTCCACTATTATCAAATCTACCATATTATGTTATCATGAGCACTAAATTTAATTGAGTTCACTATTAACATTGCAAGATGTGACCTTTAGCCCTAATCTTTCATGTGCATGATTCTTCATATTAGAAACCCCAAATACTCATTATTATTACCATGATCACTTCGATTTCTCATCATGTTAAGCAATATCAAATAACATCTCAAACAAATACATTTAACATGATTAACAACCTATTTATAAAAACTAGGGTTCCTATGCATTAATCACCACTTTAACCCATATTACACCACTTTTAGAACAGGAAGTGTAATTAGGACCTGCAAATATTTTATTTGAATTATACGTGTTCTCCTGATCAATTTTCATGCTTATGTGTCCCCATCCGGGCTATCAAATAATTTTTAGAATTATTTCAAGTTATGCTTAACCTAACCAATGGGACACTGCCACGTAGTCACTTTAGATTTATTTGTACTAACGACCGGTCTGGACCTGAGCCGGCCAGTTTGGAGTCTCCTGGTCCGGCTCTTCTTCGCGACCATGTTATTCACACGTCGTCTTCTTTCCGCGTGAACGCGGGCGCCGTCGCTGGCGCTTGCTGCGACCTCCACGCGACGTGAGCCTGCTTCAAACCTGAGGAAGCTGCCCTCCTGGCTTCTCTACGCTGCCGCCTTGCTGACCCGACACCCTTATAACTCCACGCTCCCAACCTACACCTTCCTTCTTTTCATCTCCACGCAGGCGTGCCCTCACTGTTGGAAATATTAATCAAGACTTGGTCCAATTCAGTAGCTGAATGATAGGAGTTGTAGTGCAACGTGGTTAGCTGAAAGTGTGCAAGTATGGTGCACGTCTAATCGACTAATGTGGAGGTAGTCCCATTGGCCTAGTATTATGGTTAGATCCTAATTCTGTGGATCGTTTAAGTAGTGGCTTGTAATTAGCAGAATAGATAGCTGGTTTTTATACGTTCACTAGGTCTATTTAAGAAGAGAGTTTGTGGAAATAAAATTATGTCTTCCCCACAACTTGTCTCGATCTATTGCTTTCTTCTATCTACTATCGTGAGTGTGTTTGCATTGACATCCATAGCATCTTATTTCCTCAGGTGGTATCAGAGCTAGAAGATGCTGAAGCACATGCCATCACCCAGCAAAGGACAAGGAGAGGAACTCCCTGAAATGATGACATTGAGAGAGGGATCTCTCACTCTCAGGTATCAAATGTTGTCGAAATCGAATTACCCAGTATGGGTAATGAGAATGAAAGCAAATATGAGAGCCCAAGGAGTATCTGCAGATCGCAGCTACGAAGGAACAATTTGGTGATTTGTATTAAGCATATTAGCTTTGTTTAGTTAGTTACGGATGGGCTTTGTTTACTTAGTCACATCTGCGCCTTCCAATGTGTTGTAAATGGGCCTGATTAGTCTCGGCTCATCCTCCCTCGCTTGCTCTTCTCTCAAATGTAAACGAATCACCTGATATAAAATACAAAGGCATCCGCCCGAGACAAGCAGCACGATGACCTTTCCTGCTGTGCTTTCCCTTGCTTCACCCTCCTTTCAAATCTCTCTCTTCCTCTCCAAATAACTCAACATGGTATCAGAGCTGTTCTGAAGGCTTCGGTCTCAGCGATCCCAGACCTAGGGTTTCGTGTTCCCTTCATCGCCTTCCTCGCGACTTCTCTTCTCTCTTCTGTCTTCCTGGAGTTCCTGATCTTCTTCAGATCTGTCCTCATCATGCCGTCTGCGGTCAGATCGCAAATCAACATCGTTGTCTTTGTCATCGCCAAAGGCATCGGTTCGATTCAGCTCGCTGGTGAACTCCGATCACAGTTCCTCATCTTCGATCTGGAAATCTTCTCAGTACAGTTCTTTGGATCATCCTTCTCTCGTCTTCGCTGCTTCAACATCATGATCTTCTTCTCTCTCAGAGGTTTCTCAACATCATCGGCTTGGTCTTAGTTGACGAGGTGTTTCTCTGCTCTATCTGGAAGGTAGTCTCATTCTCTCTCTTAAGCGAGCTTCAGATCCCGTATAATATGTGCTTCTTCTACTTTGTCTGTTCTCTATCTCTATCTGTTATGGCTACTGAGGATTCATCCACTGGTACCTCTATCCTATCTAGAGATTCTATCTATCCCTATCCGGTTGGATTGAATGTGTCGAATTTCATCTCTATTAAGGTCAATCTCAATAACTTTCTTCTGTGGGAATCACAAATAAGAACCCTAGCCGAGTCATGTTGTCTTGAGAAATTCCTTGATGGAACTGAACCTCAGCCACCCCTTCTTATTCAAGATGAAGATGGAAATCCAGATCTAAACTTAAGATACAAATCATGGATGAGGACAGATCGATTGTTGAAAGGCTGGATCTCAGGATAGCTCACAGAGGAAGTAATGGGAGAAATAATAGGCTGTAAAACATCGGCGGAGGTCTGGTCTACTCTGAGCAAGAAATTTGCGGAATCCTCTCAGTCACGAGTATTTGAACTGAAATCTCAGCTTAGAACCTTCCAGAAAGGGTCTTATTCTCTTGATGTTTATCTTCGCAAATTCAAAACCATCTGTGATCAGTTGAACGCAATAGGATGTGTTGTTTCAGATCAAGAAAAGGTATTCACCTTACTGAATGGGCTTGATAGTGTTGATTATGAAGGCTTCATTGTGTCAATGCTCAAGCCACCAATTCCTCTATACTCTGATCTCATCTCTCTTCTGCAAGACTATGAACGAAGACGCTCACGAAGATCTACTACTACACAACCTATTGTCTTCTACACTAACAAGTATGGAACTGAAGCTACTGTGAATCAAGTGACTAACAATAGACAATAGTTCTACAACAACAATAGTTATAGTGGCAGAGGTAGAGGAAGTAGTAGAGGTCGAGGCAGAAATCAAACAAATAGCTATGTTCAAGGTATTCTTGGAAGCGGACCTGTGCAAAAATCACCTCAGTTTAGTTCTCAAGGATGAGGTTTCACTCAAGCCACTCAGCAGTCTGGAAATGCAAACAACAATTCTCAATCCTACATACCTCGTGCTACCATCTATTGTCAAATATGTGGGAAAAGGGGTCATGATGACTTGAAATGTTGGCACATATACAATAACAACTATCAGGACAACACCATCCCAAGAAACCTTGCTGAAAATACCAATGCTTTAGCTGCCTTGAGAGTTAATGAAGCAGATCTCACTGAGTGGCATGTTGACTCAGGAGCTTCTGATCACATTGTTCAAAACGTAGGTAATCTCTATAATCTAAAAACCTATAGAGGTCTTGACTCAGTCATGGTAGGGAATGGCGAATTTGTTCCTATCACTCATACAGGAGATGGAAAACTAAGCAATGTCACTCCTATCCCTTTGAAAGATATTCTTGTTGTTCCTGAAATTCGAAGAAGACTTCTATCTGTCTCTAAGCTAACCTCTGCTTTTCCTTGTTATGTTGTCTTTACTAATGATATGGTTTGTGTAAAGGACTTAGTGACCCACAGAATCCTGGCTCAGGGAGCTTGTAAGAATGGAGTGTACCTACTGCCTGCTGCTATTGAGACTCCGGTGGCTCATGACAAGCAAAGCTTCTTCTCTAATAGGTTCACAAAGGCAACACCAGAAAGATGGCATAAGCGCTTAGGACATCCAAATAAAAGCATCTTACAACTTCTAAATAAGACTGGATTGATCTCCAATCTATCATCATATAGTGATATGTGTAGTAGCTGTGAGCTTAGTAAAAGCAGAAAACAACCTGTTATGCATAGACACATAAGGTCTACTAGACCATTTCATAAAATTCACTGTGATGTATGGGGTAAGGCGCATGTGCCTTCACTCAATAAATTTCTCTATTATGTGCTCATTGTTGATGATTGTACCAGATATAGTTGGATATATCCCCTAAAGAATAAGGCTGAAGTCTGTGATGTTCTAATAGCCTTTTGTAATATGATTAAAAATCGGTTTGGCACACATGTTCAGGTTCTGCAAAGTGATGGTGGTGGAGAATTTGTCAGTCATAGATTGCTCAAATATCTTCAGGATACAGGTATAACTCACAATATATCCTGTCCTCATGATGCTTCTCAGAATGGTGTGGTTGAACGAAAGCACAGACACATAGTTGAATTGGGTTTATCTATGATTCTTGATGCTCATCTACCAAAATCCTTCTGGATGAATGCATTCTGGACTTCTACCTATCTAATCAATCATCTGCCATCTCAAAATCTGAATAAAAAAACACCGTTTGAGCTTCTTTATAATGAAAAACCTGTCTACAACCATCTAAGGGTGCTTGGATCAGTCTGCTACCCATATCTACAGGATTATACAAAAGACAAGCTCAACCCAAGATCCTTACAGTGTGTATTCATTAGGTACAACTCTAAACACAAAGGATACAAATGTCTTCATCCTTCTACAAACAGAACATATGTTACCAAGCATGTGGTCTTTGATGAAGATCGATTTCTATACAAAAGTATAGAACAATCTTCAGAACAGTCACAGACTAATCTTGTCCTAACTGAGTTTAATGATAAACCTTTCTGCAATACTACACCAAACACACCTGATATTAATGAATCATATACTTTGACAAATGAAAGTCATCTAATTCATGACAAATCTTCCAATGACATCCATAATACTGCTCTACCACATATTGAAAGTATCCCTAATTGCATTCCTTCTACTGATGTTAACATCTCTTCTTCTGTAACATCTAGTCAAATTGTTGAAGCTGACAATAATGTTACAGATACTACCCATTCTGACTTTATCAATGAAGATGATGTTCTTCTTCAATCTTCCAACAGCTCTCCTAGCTCCTCTATTGAAAATACCTCACCTGATCTCTCCGAACAAGTAGTTAATCTTAACACACATCGTATGATAACAAGAAGCAAACTTGGCATCTACAAGCCAAACCTGAAATATGTTCTTGCTGCCTGTGCTATACCAGCTACTCCACAAAACATAAAAACTGCTCTTCAACACAGTGTGTGGAAGGATGCTATGGCTCAGGAACTTGAAGCTTTACACAAAAATAACACCTGGACTCTAGTTAAGAGAGAACCATATATGAACATTGTCGGTAGTAAATGGGTGTTCAAGACAAAACTCAAACCAGATGGCTCGCTTGAACGTTTGAAAGCAAGATTAGTAGCTAAGGGATTTCATCAAGAAGAAGAAATTGATTATCTCGAAACCTTTAGTCCAGTTATCAAATCTCCAAAGATAAAGACTGTTCTAACTATCGTTGTTTCTAAAAACTGGTCTATCAAATAGCTGGACGTCTGCAATGCTTTTCTAAATGGGAATCTTGACTCTGAGGTGTACATGAGTCAACCTCCAGGATTCGTCATTCCTGAACTTAGTGATCATGTCTGTAAACTACATAAAGCTCTGTATGGCTTAAAACAAGCTCCAAGAGCTTGGTTTGATCACATTAGTCATTATCTCATTGAATTGGGGTTTCTATCCAACTCTGTAGATTCTTCACTCTTCATTCTATCCAACTCCTTAGCTACGGTCTATCTCCTATTATATGTGGATGACATTCTCATTACATGCAGTAATGATGCTCTTGTTGCTGACATTGTTACAAAACTCGAGTCAGAATTCTCTCTTCGCAATCTTGGCAATCTTCACTACTTTCTTGGGATACAAGCTGCTTATAACAAGGATGGCATTCTGCTACACCAATCCAAATATGCTAGAGATGTTCTACTTCGAGAAGATATGGTAGATTGCAAACCTATATCCATGCCAGTAAGTCCTACATTTCTTCGCAATCATGTCAAGTGGAAATGTGAACCTCTCACTGATCCTATCATGTATCGACGAATTGTTGGCTCGTTGCAATATCTAACTCTCACTAGACCTGACATTACCTATGGAGTGAATCTGGCATGTCAGTTTCTTCAACATCCAACTACGGTTCATCTCTCTCTGGTAAAACGGATTCTACGATACATCAAAGGTACCATTTCTATGGGCATTCAGATCTATGATGATCACCCCCTTTCCATCACTGGTTACTCCGACGCTGATTGGGCTGGCTGTCCCTTGACATGGCACAGCACCACAGGCTACTGTATCTTCTTAGGGAAGACTTGCGACTCCTGGGCGTCGAAGTAGCAAACTACAGTAGCAAAGTCAAGCACGGAAGCTGAATATCGATCTTTATCCATCACAGCTGCTGAATTGACGTGGTTTTCTCATCTTCTTTGTGATCTTTGTCTGCATCAATCGACACCAGCAACTCTACTGTGTGATAATATGAGTGCTCTCTACCTCACTGTTAATCCAATCCTACATGCTCGCACTAAGCATATTGAGCTAGATTATCATTACATTCGCGAGAAAGTGGTCCTTGGTCACATTGTGACTCTATTTGTTCGCTCAGAAGATCAACTAGCTGATCTGTTCACCAAGGCCTGCCAAGGACATTTTTCATGCTGTTACTGCCAAGCTAGGGCTGCATTTTCAACCAGCCACAGCTTGAGGGAGGATATTAAGCATATTAGCTTTGTTTAGTTAGTTACGGATGGGCTTTGTTTAGTTAGTCACATCTGGGCCTTCCAATGTGTTGTAAATGGGCCTGATTAGTCTCAGCTTGGCCTCCCTCGCTTGCTCTTCTCTCAAATGTAAACGAATCACCTGATATAAATACAAAGGCATCTGCCCGAGACAAGCAGCGTGATGACCTTTCCTGCTGTGCTTTCCCTCGCTTCACCCTCCTTTCAAATCTCTCTCTTCCTCTCCAAGTAACTCAACAATTTGAAGACCATACAAGTAGACGAGGTAGTCGGGGCTTTGAAAGCCCACGAAGAGCGTTATCGAGACTATGAGAATCGCCATGAACAGGTGCTTCTCATGAGAAAGGATTTCAAATCTGACGTGAAGCCAACCCGGGCAGAAGATCCTTACAGCCAGAATCAACGAGGGCGTGGGCATGGAAACACACGAGGCCACAGGCGTGGCTGAGGACGCGGCAGAGGAGGCCTCAATGACTGGAGCGGCACTCTCCAGAATTCAGAAGGAGCTCGAGACGGCGCCCACGACAAGAGCAAGGTGAAGTGTTTTCACTATGATCGTTTCGGGCATTACACGTCTGAAAGTCGAGGAAAACAACATGAGGAACAAGCAAATCTGACCGTGTCTCAAGACGATGAGCCAACATTACTCATGTCAGTGTGTATGGCCATGCCATCCCGATGGTGCTGCTGAATGAAGAAAACACAGCGCCAAAGATCTGCACAGATGCACACAAACAAGGAGAGTCATATGTATGGTATTTGTACAATGGAGTGAGCAACCACATGACGGGTCGAAGGTTCAAGTTCAGAGACCTCGACGAAATCATCCAAGGACATGTAAAATTCGGAGATGGATCCACCGTGCATATCAAAGGAAAGGGATCGATTCTCTTCCAGTTCAAGAATGGGGAGCAACGACTTCTTACTGAGGTATACTACATTCCCAATTTAGATAGCAACATTATAAGCCTGGGACAATTAATGGAGGAAGGAAATAAAATCATGTTGCTAGGAGATCTATTGTGGATGTACGATAAAGGTGGAAAGCTCCTAATGAAGGTCAGGTGGACAACAAACAAACTTTACAAAGTATCTCTAATTTCTATTGAACCTATATGTCTGTCAGTGAGTATGCTAGATCATGCATGGGTATGGCATACGCGACTGGGGCATCTCTATCGGATAATAGTGTTTGTTAAAATGCCTGTAATGGGTGTTTGATGAAATGCCTGTAAGGTTACGAGGTTACGATCCTTTCAGCTGTATGAAGTAGGCCCCGCATAGGCTTATTGGGCCTACTCAGTTGAACTGTATATATAAGAGACCATGTAACCTTTGTTTTGAATCTAAGGGAAAAGGAGCCAATACGATCGATTAGTTTCCCGCATCTCACTCGCTGACTCATCGCCTCCTGCCTTTCTCTCTCATCCTTCGTCTTCCTCCGGTTTTTCTTGCTGCCCAAGCAACCCAGTAGCTAGGGTTTCTTCCTCTCTCATTCTCAGTTTCTGTCGTGGTATCAGAGCATCGATCCAGCGATGGCCTTCGCTTCCACGACCTCAGAAGGAGAGTCATCCTTGACGAAGCTATCAAAGAAGTATCCGTTTCCCGCCGGCGTGAATGTATCCAACTTCGTCTCCCTCCGTCTGACGAACTCCAACTATCTCTACTGGGAAGTGCAGATTCGAGCACTTATAGAAAGCAATGCCTTAGAACGATTTATCGACGACACAGAAAAAGCACCGCAGAAGATTCTTATTGATGAAGAAGGTAATGTCGCTTCTAATCCTGACTATATTCTGTGGATGCGAACCGATAGATTGGTCAAGGGGTGGATTATGGGATCTCTAAACAAAGAAGTGCTAGGAGTTGTTGTCGGTTTGAATACTGCTTCTCAGATCTGATCTGCTGTCTCCAAAAAATTCTATGAATCAACGCAATCAAGGAGCTTCAAATTGACAACTAAGCTTCGCCGGATCCAAAAGGGGAACAAGTCTGTTGTGGAATACCTCTGAGAGTTCAAACTAATATGTGACCAGCTACAATCTATCTCAAAGACTCTATCTGATGATGACAAGGTCTACTATCTGTTGAGCAGACTAGGAAATGAGTTTGAAAATTTCACAGTATCAATGATGCGTCCTCCCATTCCTACGTACGATGAAGTCGTCTCTCTCCTTAAAGATCATGATATGAGGAGATCTGCAACTGACCCCATAGCATCTCCTAATCTCGCTTTTGTTGGACAGAAGACTGGTCACAACAACACTCATGGCTACAATAGGAACTCTAGTCGAGGAAACTACAGAGCCAATCCTCAGTTTCAGCAGGGAACTCTCATCCTACTTTCCAACAATCTCACCCTACGTTCCAATAGGCTCCTGCTCAAACTCCTGGGGTCCTCGGTGCTAGACCTGACTATAATTTTTCGTCGTTTGGACGAGGTTTCAACCCTAGTGTTCGTCCTTCTGGCTTCAACAGTCAAGAGGTTGGTCCCGTTGTCTGTCAGATCTACAGAAAGCCTGGACATGAAGCATACAAGTGCTGGCATCGATTCAATAACAACTACCAGTCAACTGAGATTCCTAAGGCTCTCACTGAAGATGCTATCACTACTCAAGCTAAAGCTCTTGCTACTATGCACACTACTGATTCCAGTAGCTTCAACCTGAACGAGTGGCATGTCGACTCTGGTGCTACCAATCATATCGTTCATCATCCATGTATTTTGAGAAATATAGTTTCCTATAGAGGCAGCAATTTTATCATGATAGGTGATGGTTCATTCCTACCTATCACCCATACCGGAGACACACATATCATTCATATGTCTCCTATTCCTCTTGATAAAGTTCTTCTTATCCCCGAGATGAAGCGAAACTTATTGTCAGTTGCTCAGTTGACTAATGATTATCCATGTTACTTCATATTTTTCAAGGACATTTTTCTAATTAACCATTTACAGAGCAACAAAACCCTAGCCAAGGGTCGTCTTAAGCAAGGCATGTACGTGCTCCAGTCCTCAAGCCCAAAAGCTCTAGTTGCTGCTGGACAGAAGCTTGCTACTTCAGCTGTGTGGCATTGAAGACTTGGACACTCTAATCATTACGTTCAGAAGCTCATGGAAAGCAATAAACTGATCTCAACTTCGAATAAGGCCTTAGATTTTTGTAATAGTTGTGCTCTTAGCAAGAGTCACCGTCTTCCTTTTGTTAATAAGCATACAAAGTGCACTATTCCGTTTGCACAAGTGTACTGTGATTTGTGGGGCAAAGCTCCTGTTCTGTCTAAGCAGGGATTTTCATACTATGCTTTGTTTGTGGATGAATGCACTGGATATTGCTGGTTCTATCCGTTGAAGAAGAAATTTGATCTCTTCGACTACTTTGTGTTCTTTTGTAAGATGATCTTCAATCAGTTTCAAACAAAAATACAGGTTTTAATGACAGATGGAGGTGGAGAATTTGTCAATACTGCTATGCATCAGTTCTTGCTGTCTGAAGGGATTGTACATCAGCTCTCCTGTCCACACACACATGAACAGGTGGGAGTGGTTGAGCGAAAACACAGGCATATTGTTGAATTAGGTCTTGCTATGATGTTTGATGTAGGTGTTCCTATCACTTACTGGGTGGAAGCCTTTGCCTCTACCACTCACATCATTAATCATATTCCTTCTAAAGCACATGATTTCATATCTCCCATGTATAATCTGTTCAAAAAGCAACCTGATTATAATTCTTTACGAACTTTTGGGGTGCCTCTGTTTTCCATGTTTACGGCCTTATACTGCTCACAAGCTTGAACCTAGATCATTACCTTGTGTGTTTTTAGGATACAATGAAATATACAAAGGGTACAGGTGTCTTCACATATCATCTAGACGCATATACTTCTCAAGACATGTGGTGTTTAATGAAATGGTGTTTCCTTTCAAGCAACAAATCACTTCTAATATTGCAATGGGTGAACTATCTGTTTTCTCCATGTTTCTCAATGCGTTTGATGAAGACACTATCGACATTACAGGGCCAGAGCCTCCATAATACAATTTACTAAACAACAATTCTGATAGTACCACTCATACTCCATCATAGGAATCTGTACTCTCTAGTACTTCTGATGACAATCAACCTTCTCCTTCTACATCACAATACCAAGCTGATTCCACAGTCCCCTCTCCACCCGACTGTGCTTTGCAACCAAGTCCTTTGCCTCCTTTTGATGCTCGTGCTGACCTCCTTGTAGAAAATTCTACTCAGTTAACTTCTGCCGCACAAGGTGATGCTATTCCCATTGCACCACCTATTACACATAATGCTCATCCCATGATCACCGGAAGCAAGGTTGGTATAGTCAAACCTAACCCAAAGTATGCTCTCAACACTACTATATCTCATGTAGTACCATCAACAATCAAATTGGCTCTACAAGATCCTGACTGGCTTAAGGCCATGACAGATGAGCTCGAAGCTCTTTACTCCAACAACACCTGGTGCTTGGTTGCTCGACCTCCTAACAGCAATATTTTCGGCTGCAAATGGGTGTTTAAGAACAAACTCAAAGCTGACGGCTCACTTGAAAGACGCAAAGCTCGCTTGGTAGCTAAAGGCTTTAGTCAAGAAGCCGGGGTGGATTATCTTGAAACATTCAAACCTATTGTGAAAGCTGCTACGATTCGAGTAGTTCTTACCATTGCAGTGTCGCTTAAATGGCAGATAGCATAAATCGATATTTGCAATGCTTTTCTAAATGGGGATCTCACTGAGACAGTGTATATGGATCAGACGCCCGAATTCAAACACAAACAATTTCCTAATCATGTCTGTAAATGGAATAAAGCATTGTATGGGCTCAAGCAATCACCCCGAGCCTGGTTCAATAAACTCAGTGATTTTCTATTTGCCTTTGGCTTTGTCTGTAGTACAGCTGATCCTTCTCTGTTCATTTATCAACACAACGACAACATTATGTATCTCTTACTCTATGTCGATGACATAATTCTCACAGGCAACAACTCCCACTTTCTTCATAAGTTCCAGACCACCTTAAGTGCTGCCTTCAATCTTCGTATTCTTGGTAGTTTGGGGCACCTTCTTGGTATTCAGATATCTTTTCTTCCAGCTGGAGCTGTTCTAAACCAAGAAAAATATATTCTCGAGATTCTTGATCAAGCTCACATGCGCGACTGTAAGCCTGCCTCTACCCCCATTGTTGTTAACTACAACAAAGTTACTGCATCTCCATTTCTCTGTGATCCTCATGAGTATAGACGGCTGGTTGGATGTCTACAATATGTGACAATTAGTCATCCAAACATTGCCTATGTTGTTAACACAGCTTGTTAGCATCTTGATGCACCTACAGAACATCATCTTCTTCTGGTGAAATGAATCCTTTGATACTTGAAAGGTACTCTACCCTTGTGCCTTGCTATTCTAATTTCCTCTGACCTGCAGCTGCGAGCCTTTAGTGATTCTGACTGGGTCGGATGTCCCTCGACAAGGAGATCTACCACAGGTTATTGTGTGTTCTTCGGAAACACATGCATCTCCTGGAGTGCCAAAAAGCAGAGCACGGTTGCCCGCTCAAGCTGTGAGGCAGAATATAGGTCACTTGCTTCCACTGCTGTTGAACTAACCTGGATCGCCTCTCTTCTCGGGGACCTTGGAATACCAAGCTCTCAACCAGCTATGCTGTTTTGTGACAATCTAAGTGCTTTCCAGCTTACAGTAAACCCGGTTTTTCAGACTTGTACTAAACATATCGAGCTCGATTATCATTTCATCAGGGAGAAAGTGGCTCTCCGACATATTGTCACCGCACATATCGCCTCCAATCAGCAACCCGCAGACATCTTTACAAAAGCTCTGCCGGAGACACAGTTTCACTTTCTGAGGCACAAACTGGGTCTTCTGGTACCCATGACCAGTTTGCGGGGGGGGGGGGGTATTGGATAATAGTGTTTGTTAAAATGCCTGTAATGGGTGTTTGATGAAATGCTTGTAAGGTTACGAGGTTACGATCCTTTCAGCTGTATGAAGTAGGCCCCGCATAGGCTTAGTGGGCCTACTCAGTTGAATTGTATATATAAGAGCCCATGTAACCTTTGTTTTGAATCTAAGGGAAAATGAGCCAATACGATCGATTAGTTTCCTGCATCTCACTCGCTGACTCATCACCTCCTGCCTTTCTCTCTCATCCTTCGTCTTCCTCCGATTTTTCTTGCTGCCCAAGCAACCCAGTAGCTAGGGTTTCTTCCTCTCTCATTCTCAGTTTCTGTCGATCTCAACTTCCAGTCGCTCAAGATGATCTCAGATAAAGGGTTGGTGCAAGGAATACCGAGGATTGATTGACCAAATCAAATTTGTGAAGGTTGTTTGGTTGCAAAGCAGGAAAGACTCCCTTTCCCAGGCGAGGCAAACTACAGGGCATCGAAGAAGTTCGAGCTGGTGCACAGTGATTTATGTTGCCCTATCACGCCACAAACACCAGCTGGAAATCAATACTTCCTCCTTCTGGTTGATGACTACAGTCGGATGATGTGGGTTCACACGATCAAGACAAAGAGCGAAGCATTCAAAGGCTTTCAAATATTCAAAGTCTTAGCTGAAAAGGAGATAGACTACTCATTGAAGGTGTTCCGAACCGACCACGGAGGTGAGTTCTTATCTAAGGAATTTGTTTCGTTCTGTGATAAAGAAGGTGTTTAAAGACATCTCACGACACCCTACACCCCACAACAAAACGGGGTGGTAGAAAGGAGGAATAGGACTATTATGTCTACTGCACGTAGCCTGCTCAAGAGTATGAATGTTCCTGCAAATCTATGGGGGGAGGTAGTGAGGCATACCGTTTACTTGCTAAATCGGCTGCCGACAAAGGCACTAGCTGAAACTACACCATATGAAGTATGGACGGGAAATAAGCCACACCTAGAACACTTGAGAGTGTTTGGGTGTACCGCACACATGAAAATTCCAAGTGTGCACATAAAGAAACTTGATGATTGAAGTTGTCCTATGGTGTATTTTGGGGTAGAGACAGGAAGAAAAGCACATAGGCTCTACGACCCAAGGGAAGGAAAGATAAAGGTTAGCCGAGATGTGGTGTTCAATGAACAAAAAGGATGGAGATGGAGAGATACGCAGGGAGATGATCCACAAACATGGGCTACATTTACAGTTGGAGATTCAAGCGGAAGCAATCCAGTGGAGGAACAACACTTTGAAGCAGGAGAACAGACACCTAACTCTCCAGACAAAGCATCATCTCAAGACTCAATAGGCTCTTCATCACCAAGTACTCCATCGTCATTACTGCCTCCAAGTGTCCATGAGTCAGCAAGAAGTTCTGATTCACCCTCATCCTCTTCCGATGAAGCACCGGCAAGATATAGATCAATAGAAGATATATATGCAGAAACAAAAGTGTTTCTTATAAGCACAGATGAACCAGTTACTTATTCCGAAGAATCAAAAGAGAAGGAGTGGCAAGAAGCTATGGGACGAGAAATTGAGGCGATTGAGAAGAACAACACTTGGGTATTGACTGAACTACCACAAGGTCACAAGTCCATTGGTTTGAAGTGGGTTTACAAACTCAAGAAGGATTCGAGTGGGAATATTATCAAACACAAAGAAAGACTAGTTGCGAAGGGGTATGTTCAGAAACAAGGGATTGATTATGAAGAAGCTTTTGCTCCAGTAGCACGTATGGATACTGTAAGACTACTGGTAGCTCTCTCAGTGCAACACCAGTGGCAGCTCCACCATCTTGATGTCAAGTCGGCTTTCCTAAATGGGGAACTGCAGGAGGAGGTATATGTCCTCCAACTAGAAGGTTTCAAGGCAAAGGGATAAGAGAATAAGGTCCTCAAGCTCTCCAAAGCATTGTATGGAATGCGACAAGCTCCAAGGGCATGGAACATCAAGCTGGATAAAAGTCTGAAGGCACTTGGTTTTAATATATGTTCATAGGAACCAGCAGTATACGTAAGGAGAACGCAGAAGGAAATACTCATTGTTGGAATATATGTGGATGATCTTATCATTACTAGACCAAGCACAGCTGAGATCAAGCACTTTAAGGAGCAGGTGATGAAGGAATTCGAGATGACTGACCTGGGTCTTCTTTCTCACTATCTTGGCATCGAGGTTGAGAAAAATAAAGAGTGCATCACATTAAAGCAATCTGCCTATGCAAAGAAATTGCTGGAGCAAGCCGAGTTGAGCAGCTGTAATCCAACAAAATACCCCATGGAACCCAAATCAAAGCTCAGAAAGGATCCAGGAGGATCACCTGTGGATCAAACCAAGTATAGAAGCCTTGTTGGGAGCCTGAGGTATCTACTCCACACATGACCAGACCTATCTTTTTCATTAGGAATTGTAAGTTGACATATGGAGAAGCCCACAACCATGCACTATCATGCGGTCAAGCAGATATTAAGGTACATCAGAGTTTCCATTGATCACGGCCTGGCGTACAGAAGCTGCGCAGGAGAGGAGAAGGTGATCAGATTATGTGACAGTGATTTTGCAGGTGATGTGGATGACAGGAAAAGTACGAGTGGAGTAGCGTACTATCTGAATGAGAACCTGATTTCCTGGGTATCACAGAAACAAAAGAGTGTGGCACTCTCCTCTTGTGAGGCTGAATTCATGGCAGGTACAGCTGCAGTGTGTCAAGGCATACGGCTAAGGAACTTGGTGAGTGAAATCACAGGTCGACAAGTAGAGCCAGCTCGTCTCTACGTTGATAACAAATCTGCAATTGCACTTATGAAGAATCCAGTGTTCCATGGGTGAAGCAAACACATAGACACTCGCTATCACTTCATACGAGAGAGTGTTGAGAATGGACATATTACAGTTGATTATGTTTGTACCGAGGAACAGCGTGCAAACATCCTCACCAAGGCGTTAGGGAGGATCAGGTTTGCTGAAATGAGCAACATGCTTGGAGTCATGAATCTCACTGAGTCAAGTCTGGATTAGGGGGGAATTTGTTGGAAATATTAATCAAGACTTGGTCCAATTCAGCAGCTGAATTACAGGAGTTGTAGTGCAACGTGGTTAGCTGAAAGTGTGCAAGTATGGTGCACTTGTAATCGACTAATGTGGAGGTAGTCCCATTGGCCTAGTCTTATGGTTAGATCCTAATTCTGTGGATCATTTAAGTAGTGGCTTGTAATTAGCAAAATAGATAGTTGGTTGTTATACGTTCAGTAGGTCTATTTAAGAAGAGAGTTTGCTGAAATAAAATTATCTCTTCCCCACAGCTTGCCTCGATCTATTGCTTTCTTCTATCTGCTATCATGTGTGTGTTTGCATTGGCATCCATAACATCTTATTTTCTCACTCACCACCGTTGTCCAGCCCCCCAGCCTTCGCCCCCTTCAGACCTCACCAGCAGCAGGCCATGGTGCCTGCGGTGGAAGGAGAGCTTCCACCGGGATGTAGGCACCCCATGCCTCCAGGGACATCCTGGGGTGGCTGACAGCGCAAAATTCCAGATCTCGCATCTGCCCTGGCACCGTAGTGACCCATGGTTTGTCTCTTCTTCTCTGCTACACATAGGACGCACACCCTCCATGGATGTCACAATGCGATCGTCCCCAGTGTTGGAACTGGCGTTTGGGTACTAACGGGGAGTAGTTCGTCACTCATAGGCCTACAGAAGGATTGCTTCTACCATATTTCTCCAGACCGGTGGATAGGTAGATGAACTTAGTTGTTCGTAAGTTATCCATCAATAACCAGGTTTTTGGGTGCATGTTTAATGTTTACGAAACTCCTTTATATAGGCAGCAGGCGGGGCTTGTAGGGTTATTGGTGGAAGAGGATGCTGAAGAAAGGGAGAGAGAGATGTATGGGCATCGTCCAGGCCTGTTTCCTTGTTGGACGTAGGGGACAGTTGATCTTATAATATAGCAAGTAATTCAGTTACTTAAAGAAATACATCAATGGGTGTATCCAATCCCTACAATTGCCATACTATTTATGGTAATGTGTATCCGAATCTACCTGCTTTTTCCCCAAAAAGTAATGCTTTTGGTAAATTAAAAAGCCATCAAGGATAGTGTATAGACTATGTGTCACATATTGGAAAGAAAAACGAATAGTCTACTAAGAAACCCCTTTATGGTTTGGGGTCTAGATTATTCTTTTTCTCTCTCTTATATCCAATTTGGTTCCAAATTTTAAAGGAAATTTTTTTAACTTATTAGATCTTGAGTTGGTGAAAAAATACACAAAGTAAATACCTTTTTCTTGCCCCTTAAGTAACACTTTATTTGATTTATTTTAGATATCAATTAATTCCTTTTTTCCATCCAAACTAGGAAAACTATCATATTTATTGTATTTTCTCATTGTGTGCGCTATTAGGCCGAATAAAATTGTTAAGTAGTCATCAACACATCTTTTCTAGAACACCCTTGTAAAATTTTGTAATCACAGTGTCAATTTTCCATTATTTTTAATAATTTATTGGATCTTCCTTTTCTTCATTTATCCAATTTCTATTGATGGAGTATTGAAAATAGTTTAACCATGAAAACCATTGCAAAAGAGAATTTACACTTCAACTCCATAATTCTAAAACAAAGCACACCAACCTTTGTAATATATATTTAGAACAAATCTTTATTGTTATTCAAATACATGTATAAATTCATATAAAAATTAGGGTTATAACACAATTGAAAACTACTAGAGGGGGGGGGGTGAATAGAGTTTTATAGATAATTTAACAATTATTGAACTCAAACAACCACAATGAAAATATTGGACAAAGAGACACACGGTTTAGAGTGGTTCCAACTATAGCAAATACTATAGCCGTCAGTCCACTACCCGGTTGCTTACCCAACCGGGATTTGAAAAGATATTTATTTTATTACCTCGCAAGGACTTTACATAAAATACAATTTCTTTTCCCTAAACCCTTCAAGCAGCCTTCACCTAGAAGTAATCGCCCAACCTTGAAGCAGCCTTCCCTTGAAGTAGGTGCACCAACTCCCGTTGCACCAGCCTTCTGAAGTAGCTTCCCGTGCGATAGCCTTCTTGAAGTAGCTTGAAGTCCCCTTCTCCACCTGAGAAGTCAACCCTCTCCAATCCGCAGCCTCCAACCCTAGGAGTAGCAAGGAGAGTACAAAAGATACAAAGGAACAAGAAGGAAAAAGGAAATTACAACTTATCCTTTAAGCCCAAGGCTTGATTTGCCTATCTCAAGCGTGTAGATCTCCTAACCAATGTGTATGACAATGTGATTGTAGTGGATAGGAGATACTAGCCTATAGGACACGAAATGGGAGCAATAGGAATGAATGGCAAGTGTAGGAATTGCTCTATTGCTCTAAAACAAATTGCAAGTGTGTATTCAAGCTCAAGTATAGCACAAGTATAGCTTAGGTGTATTTTGGTGTCCTAAGGCATGTCCTATTTATAGGAATGGCCTATGAATACTTAAGGACGTTCTAGACAACTTCTAGGAGCTTCTAAGTGCTTAACTAGCCGTTAGGTATAAGTTAGGTGCGTTAGTAACGGCTAGTTGCTTTATTCTGCAGTTGCTGTCAGAGACCATCTCGGTCGACAATTTGTCGACCGAGATACCTACTCGGTCGAAGTTTTGTCGACCGACAGGCTCTCTGGATTAACGTTTACTTGCAACTGTCCACTGCTGTGTCTAACGGCTACTTTTGGTCAATCTCGGTCGAGAAGTTTGTCGACCGAGAGTGTCTCGGTCGAGGAGTGTGGTCGACCGAGATTGACTCTGTTTTCAATCTTTTAGTTAACCACTAAGCATGTGTATGAGTGTGCATATGCAATCCTATTTGAAGGGGATGACCTATCTAAGTGTGGTGTTTAGCTAGGAAGATCCAACGCTTGATTTACATGCAATCTAAGTACTTGTACATTATATATTTGTACAAGTTTTTACAACAGTGATTACATTGCATGGAAATATAAATATGTAAGATCTTTGGATTTTCCCTAGTTGCTTTGTCATCCATCTTAATCCTGCACACTCAAGTAGCTCGTTAGATCAACAAGAATGAAATGTTTGTCATCATCGAAACAAAGGGATTTATCATAATGTCCAATTTATCAAACAATCTCCCCCTTTTTGAAGATGACAAACATTTCCTAAAATATGAAATAAGGAAATATAAAGCATGTGAGTTTCATACCTGATGATTATCTTTTGTAGCCATTCTTGTTTGACAAGTGAGTGCTGGCCATCAAGATGAAACTCATTTATATTTATATTTTTGATTTTATATTCTTTCTCCCCCTTTGTCATTTCAAAAAGATATCCAGGTTAAACATTTTATTTCTTCTCCCCCTTAATTTTATATTAAGCTCCCCCTTAAATAGATATCCTATTAGGGACATGGTTTTATGTCTAATTTATCCACAATTTGTTTCTTAATCATTTGCAAAGGATGTTAAGCCTTGAAATGATATGAGATTCCCTTAAGCTTATGAATGTATATTTATTTCTCATCTATCAAGGGATGTTAAGCCCTAAATTAAATGAGAGTCCTTTAAATCTTAGAGTACTTAAAAAATAATGTCTCCAACCAAAACAAGGGATGTTAAGCCCTGATTTGTTTAGAGAGTTCCTTTAATAGCAAGATATATCATTTTGATGAAATTCTTTTTCATACAAATTACTTTTAAGAATCTGAAGGTCATAACAAACTCCAAATGATGTTAACAATGTAAGCTTCATAATCATATAATCAAATTTGTTTTTATAATCTCCCCCTTAATCTTACAATTTAAGCAATTTAAGGTTTTTTAAGGTCACAAATGATAAATTTTTGATTTTGACCTTTATCAAAAGTATACTAAGATTAAGTTCAATAAATTGATGTCCAAATAAGCATTTTGTCAAAGCTTATTTTAGGTCGCCTTTGACTACGACCATAGTGCCCCTTGGCTAAATTTTGTTTTAACCAAGAGGCAAAAATTGCAGATTTCCAATTAAGCATTCATATCAATTTTGATGCATGTTTAAGTGATACTAAACATGAAAGCATAATGAATATTTCAAAACTTTTAAAAATATCAATTGAAAACACTGTTCTTTTTGCAAGCATTTCTAAGATATAAATCACCAATAAGTCCTTTTGCTTGCTTATGTAATGATAGAACAATTAAAAGCATGTAATGATAAAACAGAAATTTTCTTTAAACTAAGCATAATTTTGGTTTTTAAACAAATTAATTTCACATAATCTTTCAAGAATGATTTCCATAATTTATGCTTTATTTGTACAGTCATTAACCACAAATAGACAACAGTTTTGATCAATTTCAACAGAATTCAGCAATTTTATAGCATTCTGAAAAGCAGTGACATGCTCGGTCGACAGCTTCTCGACCGAGATTCACTCGGTCGACAATACCTCGACCGACCAAGTGTCTGAAAAGTGTTCAGAAATCGATTTCAAGCAAAAAGAAATATACAAAGTAGAGCTCAATTGTGTTGAGATAAGACATTATGATATCAAGAATCAGTTTAGGTCAAATCTCAACAATTTATTTTTAAGCTACTAAGTTTTAAGAATCCAAGCTAACTCATCTTTCTTTTTCTTAGATGGACATGAAAATGAATAATGTCCAAGACGCATGCAATAATGACAGCTAATATAGTCAACTTCATTTCTAGGAGTTGTGTTCCTAGGTACAAACATAATCTTAGTCTTGGATGCTTGGACTCTTTTGGGTTTAATTCTCTTTGGATCGTATCCTAATCCTCTTCTTCCATTATAGCTAGAGGAAATTTTCAGAATATTTTCAAGTATGTCATTTCCTCTTAACTCATTTACATTTCTTTGTAACTTAGCAATATCTTTCTTTTCCTGATCTAAATTGGATACTAGAAAGTTTCTTTCTTTGACAACCTCATCATAATCTAAATGTGAACATAGAATAGGTTGTTTCTGAATATCATTCACTTGAGTTTGTAAATTTGACTTTTCTAAGGAAAGAAGATTGCAATTAGCTTCTACCGATTTTAACTTAAGACCATAATCTTCATTTTCCTTTTTGAGATTTTCATTTTCGGATACAAGAGCAAGAAGTTTAGCATTTAAATCTTTATTTGCTTTCTTAAGTTTCTTCTTGCATTCAATATATTTCTGATGAGTATCTTGAAGACTAGCAATTATATCTTCTTTTGGTAGATCATAAAGACTTACCTCTTCTTCGTCTTCATTTGTTGTAGCAATGAGGCATTCTGCTTCTTCATCATCGCTATCATCACTTGAATCATCCCATGCAGCTCGATATGCTTTTTCTTTCTTTTTGTGAGATGATTTCTTCCCTTTCTTGAGTGTTGGACAATCACTTTTCATATGTCCTTTCTTACCACATTCGAAGCACCTGGAAGAAGAAATACTAGAAGTTTTATTAGTTTTAAAACTTTTATATTTCTTACCATTTACAATGAGAGTTTCTTCTTCACTATCATCTTCACTTGTGTCATGATTGTCTCTAGTTGAAGCTTTGAATGCAATGTCCTTCTTTTTCCCATGTTGACGTTCATGTTCTCTTCTTTCTTCCTCTTCTAGATCTGCCTCATGAGCTTCTAAATTGCCAATGAGTTGCTCCATTTTGAGTCGAGTGAGGTCATTTGCTTCTGCAATGGCTGTCACCTTTGGCTTGTATTTCGGAGGAAGTGATCGAAGAATTTTTGATACCTGGTCTTCCTCAGGAACAGGTTTTCCTAGGGCACTTAAACCATTTACAATAGTAGAGAATTTTGAAAACATTTCACTAATAGACTCATTAGGATCCATACGAAAATGTTCAAATTTCGTTTTAAGCATGCTAACTTTGGAATTCCTGACTTGGGCTGTACCCTCATAAGTTATAGATAGTCTATGCCAAATATCATAAGCTGTATCACAATTAGATATTCTATTAAATTCTCCTACTGAAATAGAACAATATAAAATGCTTACAGCTTTTGCATTCATTTGGGCCTGTTTTACCGTGTTTGCATCCCATTCCGCAAAGTCATTTTGAGGAAGCACATATGGAGTAGACACTATCCTCCATAGATCCCAGTTGATGCCTTGGAAATAGAACTGCATCCTTCTCTTCCAATATTGGTAGTTTTTTCCATCGAACGCCGGAGGCCTAGCAACAAGTGTTCCTTCAATGTTGAGGTTGTTGAGCACTCCATCCCCCATTTCTTCAAGACCTTGTTAGGGTTCCTTGAAGCCTTGCTCTGATACCAACTGAAAACTACTAGAGGGGGGGGGGGTGAATAGAGTTTTATAGATAATTTAACAATTATTGAACTCAAACAACCACAATGAAAATATTGGACAAAGAGACACAAGGTTTAGAGTGGTTCCAACTATAGCAAATACTATAGCCGTCAGTCCACTACCCGGTTGCTTACCCAACCGGGATTTGAAAAGAAATTTATTTTATTACCTCGCAAGGACTTTACATAAAATACAATTTCTTTTCCCTAAACCCTTCAAGCAGCCTTCACCTAGAAGTAATCGCCCAACCTTGAAGCAGCCTTCCCTTGAAGTAGGTGCACCAACTCCCGTTGCACCAGCCTTCTGAAGTAGCTTCCCGTGCGATAGCCTTCTTGAAGTAGCTTGAAGTCCCCTTCTCCACATGAGAAGTCAACCCTCTCCAATCCGCAGCCTCCAACCCTAGGAGTAGCAAGGAGAGTACAAAAGATACAAAGGAACAAGAAGGAAAAAGGAAATTACAACTTATCCTTTAAGCCCAAGGCTTGATTTGCCTATCTCAAGCGTGTAGATCTCCTAACCAATGTGTATGACAATGTGATTGTAGTGGATAGGAGATACTAGCCTATAGGACACGAAATGGGAGCAATAGGAATGAATGGCAAGTGTAGGAATTGCTCTATTGCTCTAAAATAGATTGCAAGTGTGTATTCAAGCTCAAGTATAGCACAAGTATAGCTTAGGTGTATTTTGGTGTCCTAAGGCATGTCCTATTTATAGGAATGGCCTATGAATACTTAAGGACGTTCTAGACAACTTCTAGGAGCTTCTAAGTGCTTAACTAGCCGTTAGGTATAAGTTAGGTGCGTTAGTAACGGCTAGTTGCTTTATTCTGCAGTTGCTGTCAGAGACCATCTCGGTCGACAATTTGTCGACCGAGATACCTACTCGGTCGAAGTTTTGTCGACCGAAAGGCTCTCTGGATTAACGTTTATTTGCAACTGTCCACTTCTGTGTCTAACGGCTACTTTTGGTCAATCTCGGTCGAGAAGTTTGTCGACCGAGAGTGTCTCGGTCGAGGAGTGTGGTCGACCGAGATTGACTCTGTTTTCAATCTTTTAGTTAACCACTAAGCATGTGTATGAGTGTGCATATGTGATCCTATTTGAAGGGGATGACCTATCTAAGTGTGGTGTTTAGCTAGGAAGATCCAACGCTTGATTTACATGCAATCTAAGTACTTGTACATTATATATTTGTACAAATTTTTACAACAGTGATTACATTGCATGGAAATATAAATATGTAAGCTCTTTGGATTTTCCCTAGTTGCTTTGTCATCCATCTTAATCCTGCACACTCAAGTAGCTCGTTAGATCAACAAGAATGAAATGTTTGTCATCATCGAAACAAAGGGATTTATCATAATGTCCAATTTATCCAACAACAATCACTAGTGACATATTAGGATTTTTGAGTGAATGCATGATCCATTAGATAACTATTTAATTCTAAGATTCATATATAGTCACATAACTCTAGATGTGTTTAAGTTACCTATCCGTGTGAGTATTATTGTTTAGTTTTCCAATTTAGGTCATGTACTATTGTCCTCATCTAATTTCATTGCATTTTCATATATCTCATAGGTATCAATATGTTTATAAGATTATTTTACATTTGTTATTCCATCACATATGTATGTACATATATGTGTATATAGGATTTATTATTTGTGAAAGGAATGGGATTAGTATCCTATGCTTTCTTATAAAAACTACTTAACTTTATGAATCCCCACTTAACAACTTATTAACTCACACCTGATTGTATATCGGTACCAAAAAAATACTAAGATAAAGCTTAAATAGGCTAAGTTATTATTATAAACATGTTTATATATCTTTATCTTCTTCTAGATCTATTAAGAAGGTAGTGGTGGATCTAGGGCTCTAGAGGGGGGTGAATAGAGCTTCAAAAATTCTCACAACATAGATTAGACCTTCAAATTAAATCAAATCAAAACCAATAGTTTAAGTGTAATTTGAAGTCCTAACTAACAAACATAGCAAGGATGAGAGGAATTGATAGCAAGCACTTGACAAGGTCATGTAGAGTGATTCCTCTCTCCAAACTAGGAGAGAGTTAGTCCACTACCTAGAGATGTCAACCTATAGGACTTTGCAAGTGCTTTTCTCTATATATTCACCAATAAGAGTTACATCACAAGACCACCAAAGTACTTTCCCATCCAATCACCAAGAGTCTTCCACCTTACCAAGGACTTACCCACTTTGCAAGAGCCTTCAGCCTTCTTCCAAGGTCTTACCCACTCTTGCACAAGTCTTCCGCCTTCAGCGATTTTGTTACTCTTCTTGGATCTTCAACCTTTGCCTTTTCCTTCACATGGAGACGACTTTCACTTCTTCTTCAACCTTGAATAAGAACAACAACAACTCCACCTTCACTCGGAGTAGCTTACTTCACCTTTTCTTCATGGAGAAAAGGGGTAGGGAAGATGGAGTAGATGAGAGCTTTACAAGCACAAGGAAGTAGCTCTCTTACAACATGCCTATCTCACTCATAATCACAAAATGAAGTGTAAACTAGAGAGAGAAAGGGGCTCAAGGAGTTGCAACACACTCAACTATAGCAAGGACTTAGAATAGCATGAATGAGCAAACTTGGAATGAAATCCAAGGGGTCCTATTTATAGCTAGGGGTGTTCCCTTGAGTGTGGGATCACTTAGGGTCCAAATATAGCCATTTTCCAAGATGCAATGGATCTAGTTTTGACCAAAACAGCTCACCAATGATTATAATCATTTTTTTGTGTTTTTCGTGCAATACATTCAGTCAAGTTTCAATAAAGGTAACTCGACCGATCCACTAAAAGACAAAGCCAATTTTCAAACTATCGGTCGAGTTTGTTCTGGGAAACTCGACCGATGAGCTAAAATCAGTTTTTTTCAGTGAGTCGGTCGTTCAAGTTCTGTGAGTGTGCAACTCGACTGTTGGTTCATCTTTAGAAAATCCATCATAGGAGCGGTCAACTTTTCCAACTGGACTGATGAACAACCTGTGACAAATTTCTAAATTGACATTTGAGTGATTAAACCATGGAATTAAGTGTCCCTAATTTTTTCTCATCTTAGTTACAAGTCATATCATCAATACCAGTGATTACAAAAATCATCTAAGGTCATTTGGAGTGATTTTCCAAAACACACACTTGCATTGCATTTGACTTGAACTTGAACAAGCTTCGGCTTGTGTAATTTGATCCTTTTCATGTACCTAAAGCCTAGAATCAATCTTGAACAAACATATTAGATACATAGAAATGGAATGGTCAAGTCATTATCAAAACATGGGCAATGTATAACTCTCAAGTCAACATTATCCCCCTTTTTCACAATGACAAACCATTCCTCAATCATATTGAAAAAGGATATTGAAGTTATACCTTTGTCTTGTGAATTGTAAGGGGATTCAAGATTTGAACAATGTGAATTGCTCCCCCTCAATTAATTCTTACTCTTACATGCATAGTTAGTCTTTCTACAAAAAGTAATATAACACATATATACTATATAGTCCTTTAACAAGTCACATGATAAAACATATAATGGACAAGAAAAGGATCGTATAGGCAATAAAAGCAATATGGTTGAGCTTCAAAACATTGAGATTCTCTCCCCCTTTTGACATCATCAAAAGGCAAGGGGGGTAGAAAAGCACAAAAATAGGTCTTCTCCAAGCACAACCAAGCATACATCCATAACATGAAATCTCAAAACATACATCAAACAGAGATGAGAGAACCAAACAGTCTAAGTCATAATCAAAATATGGTAAAACATGGAACCAACTCATGAGATATAGTAAATCAAAGAGTAAATGTGCACAAAATTATGATTACAACCCAGAAAGCAAGTTCTCAGAAATAGCTACAAACCAAAATGACGAAAGCTAGATAATAAAATAGTACTTCTCAGAACATGTGCCCAGATGTTTCTAACACAAAATAGCCTCAAAAGATATATATGATCAGTAACTAGGATAAAAACTAAGAACAACTAAACATCTAAGCTATATATGTCCACAACATCATCATCATTAGGCTCGTAGTCATCATCTCCGTCTGAAGGTGTAACAACATCGCCTTCATCACCAGAGTTACCAACGAAGCCATTAGAGCCGTCATCATCAGAAGCATCACCATCCTCCTCCTCAGTAGCAACAACCTCTTCATCGGCCTGGTCTGACATCTCTTCATCAGCAGAGTGACCGAAACTACGACCGGGCCAACATTCATTCTTCTCATCCCAAGACATACCAAGAGCATGGATCTCATTGGCCCATGGGCAGAAAGGAGCAGAACTACCGAGGCTAATAAGTAGAGTGGCCAAGGGGCCAGTAGGCAGAGGCAACACATCAGCGGTAGATCCACCAACAACAGAGGGTGTAGCAGCGAAAGATGCAGGTGGAGGGGCAGGGTAAAAGTGATCATATGTAAAGGATGCATAGTCACCTCCTGGGCAGGATTGGTAGGTAGGGTAGGGGTGTGCAGAGGACATGTTCATGTTAGACATGATGGAACATAGGTCCTGATGCAGGTGCTCCTGAACCTGAAGGTTGTATGCATGTTGATGCATCATGTAGCCCATAAGGGTTTCATTTGACACATGGAGCGAGGCACAAGTAGGTCAGGTAGGCTGAGGTGGTGGAGGTTCTAGGGTAGAGGTAGAGGTAGAGGCACCATGTGTTGTAGAGGATAGGATGGGCACTGACTTTTGAAGAGTGGTATCACTGATGCAAACTCCTTTTCAGGCATGTTTGTAATGAAGGTCGTAGAAAAGAGATTTGCCAATGGCAAGATGGAACAAACCACAAATCAGGGAAGGGTTGGGTGGGTGGGTGCCACGGGTGTTCTTGCCTGAGTCAAAGTAGGTCATATGATGGGGAACATATCTTAACCACTTGACTCCCCTATTCTTCAAGAGACAATACATGATCACCGCAATGTTTTCTACAATCTCAGTTTGATTTTTATTTGGGTGGATATTGCAGTTGACAACTAGGGCGAGGATGCGTCTCTTAAGGTCCAAGGTAGAGGAGGGAAGGGTGCACTTATTCCTATATGGGAATTGAGGCTTCTTCAAGAACTTATGCATATCAAGGATAGTAAGATTATATTGCTTGTAGAAGGCCTCAGACTCAACTACTTCAAAATACTCTAGGTAGTCCTTATGCCAGGTGTCGGTCACTTTGGTACCTAAAAAGAATATGTTTAGGGTATCCTTAGAGACTTGGAATCTCTTCCTGACTATCATGGATGTGAGGATTACTTGAGTATCAGGAGGGGGTACAAGAGTGTCGTAATTCCAACACAAATTAGCATAGAATTTGTGAATTGCTTTCGTGCTAGTGATGAAATTGTTATAGCACGCACGTTTAACACCCAAGGCAGAGAGATGGTGATCATAAAGAAACTCTGCTACTTGATCTATGACCTCTTGTCTTATAAGTTTAGGCTCAAGTAGGGAACAAAAAGGGAAAGGATTATGGGGAAGGAGCTCCTTATACCTATTTACAGCTTCATCTGAGACAAAGAGAGTGTCATCAAAAGGAATCAAGCGGGAGTTGGACAAAGATGAAAGTGCATTAGCTGGGGTAGCCCTCTTCCTCTTATTAGATGCAATAGAGACGAAAAGGAGAGGAAGGAGAGAGAAAAAGCTAAAGACTCACCACCAAAAATTTTCCACAAACCTAGGGTAGAAAGGGGGAAGGTCAAGCTAGGGTGAGGGAGTGGAATGTTAGTGCAAGGGTAGAGAGATGAGGGGAGCTAGATGTTTGATTGGTCGACTAGTATCTAGTTGATAGGGAGAATAGTCGGCCGAACCTATCTTAAATTTTCTCCAGCTTGGCCATTGGTCGATTTCTATGAACTTAGAAACTTGAACGATAGGCTCTTTAAAAAATCTCTCAGTATCCGATAGGTCGAGTTAGCAACTCGGCCGATGGTCAACCTGACCTAAACTTACAAAACCTAGTTTCTAGACATTAGAGTGTTAATAAATTTATTTTTCAAGTCCATTATATATTTTGAATATACTTAAGGACATATCAGTCATCATTGGGTAATGTTTTGTGATAAAACATGCGTTTGCAAAAAATACCCAAAAATAAGAGGAAAAAAAGGCAAATTGAACATGAAAAATGGATTTTTAGCATATTAGCAAGCAATGGTGATCAAAACAGAGGAAAATTATATAGGATAGATGAAAACTAGCTAGAAGATATATCAGATTCATTCAAAGCAGTTATGAGTAGTTTAGATCTAATAAAGTTAAATTTCTCTCTAGCTAGAGGTTTAGTGAAAATGTCCGCCAACTGATTTTCCGTGTCCACGTGCATGAAATAGATATCCTTTTTGGCAATGTGATCATGAAGAAAATGATGACGAACCTCTATATGTTTAGCTCTACTATGCAAGAAAACTTCTGATCATACCTCTATAGAGATTTTCATCTACCTTCTCACCTTCTTCATCTTTGTCAAGTTTGGTGGTGTTTGACATGGGTGTGTCCACTGACTTGGTATTCTCCATCCCAAATCATTTGATTAGTTCACTTGTATACTTGCCTTGGTTGAAGAAGTTCCCATATCTTGCTTTCTTGATTTGAAAGCCTAGGAAGAATGTGAGCTCACCCATCATACTCATCTGGAATTCACTCTGCATAAGCTCACTAAATTCTTTGCAAAGATCGAGGTTCGTTATACCAAAAATGATATCATCAACATAGATTTGTATGATAAGAAAATTGTTAGAAGTGTGCTTTAGAAATAAGGTAGAATCAACTTTGCCCATGATATACAAATGATCTAACAAAAAGGTCTTTAATTTCTCATACCAAGCTCTAGGTGCTTGTTTGAGTCCATAGAGAGCTTTTTGCAACAAATAAACATGGTTATGTAAACGATCATGTTCAAAGCCCAGAGGTTGTGCAACATACATTTCCTCCTCAATTGTACCATTCAAAAATGCACTTTTAACATCCATTTGATACAAAATAAAGTTTGTATAGTAGCATAGGCAAGCAACATACGAATGGACTCAAGTCTAGCTACATGTGCATATGTTTCATCAAAATCTATACCTTCCAATTGATTGTAGCCTTGATCCACTAACCTTGCTTTGTTCCTTACCACTTTGCCACTTTCATAAGCTTGTTGCGGTAGACCCATTTGGTGCCAATGATCTTTCTATCACTTGGTCTTGGCACTAGGGTCCAAATTTTGTTCTTTTCAAATTACTCCAAATCCTCTTGCATAGCTAGGATCCACTCATCATCCCCAAGAGCTTCTTTGACGTTCCTTAGCTTGAGTTGTGAGATGAAGGCGTTGTTGGCTTGTTCTTTGTTGAATGACGCCCACATATTCACTCTTTCAAATGGATCACCTAAGATCATCTCCTTTGGATGATTCTTTGCAAACCGGGGGGTTGGATCCTTCTTCTCTTCATCTTTCTCTTCTTCTTGAGTGACCACCTCTTTTCCCTTTTGGGTCATGTTGAGCTCTTTTAGGATAGGAATTACTTCTCCTACAACATCATCAATTAGAACATTATCTTTGGGAATAGAGGGGTTAGTCTCAATCAACTAAACATTTCTGGATTCTTCTACTTTAGCAAGATCAATATTAAATACTCCATAAGCCTTTCTAGTAGTGCTATAGCCAAGAAAGAAAGCCTTGTAAGATTCCAGATCAAACTTGTCAAGAGAATCTTTAATATTCAAAACAAAATAAGGACATATGAAAATATGGAAATACTCAATAGAAGGCTTCCTACCACACCACAACTCATAGGGGTTTTCCTCCAAAGAAGGATTAGTAAAAACCCGGTTTTGCACTAAACATGAGGTACTGACAACTTTAGCCCAAAACTTATTTGGAGTATCATACTCAAGAAGCATGGTCCAAGCCATCTCCTATAAAGACATATTATTCCTCTCTACAAAACCATTTTTTTGAGGTGTTTGAGGTGAAGAAAAGTTGTGTGCATAACCATATCCTTTATAGAAATGTTCAAAAAACTCATTTTCAAATTCTCCCCCATGATCACTACAGATGGAAATGATGCGGCAAGAAGATTCATTCTCAACTCGTTTACAAAAGTTTGAGAAAACATCATGCATATCACTTTTAGAAATGAGAAAGAAGGTCCAAGTATATCTAGAGAAATCATCGACAATAACAAAGCAATACTTGGAACCACGAAGCGATTGAGTTCTCATTGGTCCAAATATATCAATGTGAGGAACCTCAAGAGCTCTCTTGGTGCTAAGGAATCCTTTGGATTTGAAGGAGGAGTTGGTTTTCTTTTCTTATGTACAAGGTTGGCATTCCTAATCCTTTTCAAAATCTAATTTGGGAAGTCCCTTGACCAAGTCTTTTTTTCTCAACTTCTTCAATTGATGCATATTTACATGACCAAGCTGATGATGCAAAAGAGATATATCATTTGAGTTGACTACTAGGCATCTACCAACAATAGGCTTAATAGAGTCAAGAGAAATAACATAAAGATTATCACTTCTAGTTCCCTTATATATGACTTGGTAGGTGGGGAATCTAGAATCAAGCATTCAAAAGAAGCAAATAACTGATCGGCCCCAAAAGGGTGATCATACCTTAAATTTATAACTCGAAACCTTCAAGTACCCTCACAACTTCATTACGGGGTCAAAGTAGATATACAAGGTCAAACACAGGGATGTGGGGACGTTTAGGATGCTTAAGATCTTGCTCTTAAGTCAGATAAGACAATCTAATAGTCGATAAAAGTATGGAGCTAGAACTAGTCTAGCAGATTGTCACGAAGTAAAACAAAACAAAGAAAAGAAAACAAAACATAGTTTGTAGGATTCTACTAATCAGAGAGAAGGAGTTCTTGGATATGTAAACATAAGTTGGGAAGTCTATGCACCCATTCTCAGGTGTAGACAACACTCAAACACCCCAGCAAGAAACCTACATCCAAACATAGTATGTATTGTGGTATCTATTGCCGTGGGGTCATCCCACTCGCTTTCGCACAATGTGACTAAAACCCATCAATGATATGAAATCCCTCTCGAGGATGATAAATCAACATCTTAGAATATTCTAGATACCCTCTCGGGTCTAGAATATTCTGAGATGCTAGGAATATGTGTGATCTGGGCAGAACCAGGTAGTAGGCCCAACCATGCCGGGCTGGGCCAGACTGTGTCCAGGTATATAGTTATGTACAAATCACCTTCACCCATCCTCCTTTCAGATTCCGATCCAAACTATCTTCTCTTATCTATTTCTACAATGAATCTCTCGATATAGGAAGGAATAGAAGCTCAAGCAAGAAAGAAGTCAACCAAACTAGCAATCATAACCACAAAGAGAATACAGAACATAAAATGTACTAGATTTGAAATAAAACCACTTACTTAAGGTAAAAGTACATAAACATGCCCAAAATGGGCTACATAGCGAAGAAGGAGCTCAACTAGCCATTGACAAGCATATTTGGCACCGAAAAAAGATGGAAGAACATCAGTTGTGCAGAAACAAAGGATAAAAATAGAAGAAAGGAGAAGAAGAAGAGATTTAGCCCATAGAGGAGAGGTGGCTCTCGCTCGTCAGCCTTCGTATAGGCTGGATCTCATCTTTTGGTCGTCCTCCTTAGTCTTCTGGACTTCTTGGCCTCCTTTCTCTTTGATTTCACCCTAAAAATAGCTAGGTGGGCTTATGGAGGTGGAAGATGGCTGAGAAGGGTAGGATATGGGTGAAAGATGGTGGATGGAAGAAAACTGGAGGAACAGATGTAGGATGAGCACTTCATCCTTTTTAGACCTTTGAACTCTCCCACGGGGCTCTAGGAACCAAAATGGGTCGGAACCATAATGTAGAACCTCCCAAAATTCTGAACCCCTCTCCAGGTAGTGTGGGGTGGGTATTTATAGGTGAAGGCAAAGTGTATGTAATGAGTGGTCGTGGCACCTATCCTGGTCACATCAGGTGTCTCGTCACATCTGTGTCGGGCTCGTCATGATAATGTTGGGGGTCGCGGTCGAATGAATTGTTGGGTTTTGTGGAGAAATCATGTGTGGTGGAAGCAACAAAAATAAATTTCCACGCAACCGGGAACATGATCTCATAGACAACAACGTATTCAAAAAGAGTGCTATCGGGATATACCTTATCATGGAGCAATTCTGGTGATGTCCTGCTACACGATGGTGTGCAATGTTGCTGGCCTACATGGACGATACTTCTCTCCCATTTGCTGAGTGCGTCACGGGAAGAACAGACGAACACTCCTTTCATGCAGTGATGTACGCTTCTCGTAGCGCGTATGGATGGTCATTGACATCCTCTGAATGCAGGCGTCTCAGTGTCTGTGTCTCTACTTCATCCACGCGGATGGACTGGAACTACATGTCGTGCTTCCTAAGCTGACAGGAAGGAGTAGTGTATGTGTGGTGACATGCTAGCATCACGGTGCTCTCCTTTCTCTCCCGAGGATGGCGACCACTACGGTTTACGTACGTGAGCATAAACTGAAATGCCTCTCTCAATATCTTATATAGATATCGGTTGTTAAGAGCCTTTAAATAGGAGACAAAGGAAGTAGGGTTTCCTAAACCCATCGGTAAATAGAAAGACTGCGTTAATTAAAATGCTCATGGATTAGCCAGAATATTCTGGAATTAATTAATTAATCAAATAATCATATTATTTGATTAATTAATATCTGACTCCATGGAATCACTCGGGATGGCTCTATGGGCATATATACCAATAGACTCCCATTTGCACTTAAGCCAATCACTCGAATTAATTGGATCAAACATTTTAACATATTCTAATATTATTCTAATGGATTACATAAACATTTTAGTAATCAATGTGATTTGGAACAATTCCAATCAAATCCACAATTATACTCCTATTCCAACACATCCTGTGTGTGTGACCTGGTAGGCTCCAAATTACATTGGCATTGATATCCATAATCATATTATGATTTCACAAGCAATGATTGGTATCTAGAAAGACTTCATCGCCACCCAAGTAATTGGAGAAGTTGGATAAGAACTTAACCTAACATCCGTGACTGGTGTTACCATGATTGTATAGTTCCTTTGTCGCTGATGTCAGATTGAACTCAAGTCATGGAAATGTTATCATCTTCAATGTTCAATCTATGTTCCTTGAACTAGAGCAGTCTGTTTGAGATATATGTAAGCTCAATATCACATATTGACTCACATCATCATGGCCATGCCTTTCTCAGTATTGTTTATCAAGTGGCCAGAGTATCAAACTCCCATACGAAGGAAAAATTCCATCTACATCACTTACGATCATCCCCATGTGTCACAGTGCACCCAAGCACCATCTTTATGGCAATCCTTATTCAGGACCATGGTGGATGATGTCAAAGTACACCGAACGACATGTGATAAATGTAGTCACTTCAAGTCTAAGAACCCCAATCACCACCATCATTATGATATGTGACTCTAACTATCAATCATGGTATCCATGTGTCACTCTCAAGGTGGGTCTGTCCGATACACTGTTCTCTAACAAGTATCTATGTATTTGGTTTGATATCTCCATATCATCATTAATGAGATTCTTCCATCAACCAATGTATGTTCTAATCTTATGTGTTATTGATGTCTATGGATATTTCCATAATAACAACCAATTAGGGACAAAACAAGAATATATACTCTTAGTATACATATGATCTCACTATTCAGGTCATCAACCCGAAGACATATGCCATCGAGTATATTATTCTGTAGACATCTATAAGTTTTGTGGTCATCTCACAATGTAAAACACAAACATATAGATTGGAAACTTACCTTTATTGATATAATCAATGTAGTATTACAAATCTTTTACATAGTATCCCATTACAATCATAAAATGATAGTCTCAATGGGCGTACATACCACCAGATTCCCACTTACACTTATACCCAATCACTCATGAATCTCAATCCAAGTGATCAAACATGTCCGTCATGTTTATGCCGTGAAAGTGCTTTTGTGAGTGGGTCATCCACATTACTTTCTGTAGGTACTCTACAAATCTTCACATCTCCTCGCTATGCAATCTCTTGTATGAGATGGAACCACCATAGAATATGTTAGGAATGTTGGTGCGTTCTTGGTTGTTTAGTCTGTGCAATTGCTCTGTTGTTGTCGCAAAACAACTCATTTGCATCACTAGTGCTTGGAACCACTCCAAGTTCAGAAATGAACTTCTTGATCCACACAGCTTCCTTTACAACATTAGATGTGGCAATATATCCGACCTCTGTTGTAGAATGTGCAACTGTCTCTTGCTTAGAACTCTTCCATCTCACAACTGTGTTGTTCAGGAAAAACAAAAATCCAGATTGTGAGCTATAGTCATCTTTGTCAGTTTGGAAGCTAGCATCGGTGTAATCCTTTACCACAAGCTCTTCCTCACCACCGTATACCAGGAATTGATCCTTAGTACTTCTCAAGTACTTTAGGATGTTCTTTATGGCTATCCAATGACATTCACATGGATCTGACTGATACCAGCTCATCATGCTCAAAGCATATAACACATCAGGACGAGTACCTAACATCGCGTATATGATAGATCCAATTACTGATGCATATGGAATGTTACTCCTACGCACCTGTTCATCACATAAACTAGGACATTGGGCTTCAGAGATTGTAACCCCATGGGAAATGGGCAAGTTACCTCTCTTAGAACCCTCCATGCTAAACCTCTTTAGCACCTTGTCAATGTATGTGTATTGGCTTAGGCCTAGGATCCTTCTAGATCTATCTCTATAGATCTTGATTCCTAGTATATAGGATGCTTTGCCTAAATCCTTCATAGAGAAGGTCTTCTCCAGCCAAGCTTTTACTGTTTGAAGAGTAGGGATGTCATTTCCCATCAATAGTATGTCATCCACATACAATATGAGAATCACGATTGTGCTCCCACTAACCTTTTTGTAAACACAAGGTTCATCTTCATATTGACTAAAGCCAAACTTTTTGACTACTTCGTAAAAACATAGATTCCATCTCTGAGATGCTTTCTTCAATCCATAGATTGACCTTTGTAGCTAACAAACTTTATTGGCTTCCTTTGGATTTATAAAACCCTCAGGTTGTGTCATATACATATCCTTGAGTAAATTCCCATTAAGGAATGTTGTTTTAACATCCATCTGCCAAATCTCATAATTATGATAAGATGCAGTGGCAAGCATGATCCTGATGGATTTAACCGTGGCAACTAGTGAGAAGGTATCATCATAATCAACACCTTTAATTTGACAGAATCCCTTCATAACCAATCTACCTTTATAGGTTTGAACATGTTACAATCCCAATTTTGGGTTCATTTGGTGAGAATTGTAATTTCTCATATTGAAGATATTTGAACAACAAATGATATAATTTGTTTGGAATAAGTGGATTTCGTTTACAATAGCCTTGATGAGTGTGTTGTGGGCTTTATTGGCTATTGGGCCCAAATAACAAGAAAATTCAATTAGTGAATGAATAATTGAATATTTGAGAAAAGAAAAATGTGGAAACCTCTATAAGGAAAATCCAAAGAGGGATTTCGTGCCTATTGGGTTCCTTGGGTTCCAAGGAGTCCAAAGTTGCATACAGAGTGCAATAAGAAAAGAAAAGATCAATTAAGTATTTCTTTATTAAGAAAGAAATTGAAAATATTGATGAAATGTGGAAAATAAGTGAAAAGAGGTATAATTGAGTAATTATTGGTGGAATTTCGTATTCCAAGGATTCCTAATGATAAAAGGAATACCAATGAGGAAAATAAAAGAGAAATAAAGAGAAAACCTCAAAAGAGATATTTTAATGAGGAATAAACAAGATAAATGTGAAATAATGCATATTGATGCATTTAAGGATAATGAGTATCCAATAAAAAGGATTTCGAAATAATAGAGTTTCTTGGGATCTAAGGAGTCCCAATAAAGAGGAAAGAAAGAGAAAATACCAAAATTGCAAAATAAGGATAATGGGAATACATAATTAATGGAATTATGTGGTTTTATTAAGGAGGAGTATTTTCCTACTTAAGGAGATATAATTTCGTGCCAATACATGAAAGGCAAGTACAAGGAAGATAAAGGTGGTAATTTTCGAAATCCTAATAATTAAAGAAAAAGAAATATCAAGGATGAGGGAGAGAGAGAAGATTTTCTTCTTAATTAAGGGAAGTTGTTTCCTATTAGGAAGGGGACTTGTTCCCTCTTATATGAACGTCTTGGGGCTTGGGTGCTCTCCCCTATATAAGGGGTAGAGCCCAGGGACAAGTTCCAGGAGGTTCTACGTATTCCTATCTTCTTCTTCTCCTTCTTTGTAAACAAACCCTAAGGGAGAGGAGTAGTGCGTCTATGAGCAACGAGGAATGAGTATCTGAGAATGAGGGAAGCACAATGCTCCCACGACACCTCATGAAGACGCAACCATCTTCCCTGAGCTTTGGTTCTTGCGCGGCGGCTGTAGGAGAGCAGCAGATCGTTCGCGTGTTGCAGAGCTAAGGAGCTTGAACCAACTGACTTGGCCACGACCCAGCAACACCCTCGTGTGCGCATAGGCACGATGGAGGCAAGGAGAGCCACTCCGGTAGTCGTTGGGGTCCGGGGGAGTGAGGAACAACCCTATAATCAGAGGCTAGGGCGGCAACAGGCCACCGTTCCAAGGAAGAAGGCGACTAGATCCTTTGGACGGTTATACCCTTTGGTGGGTTAAAGCAATGGTTAACTTAACCGAGGGTAATTTGGTCCTTTTGAAATGTCTCCAAAGAAAGTAACGTTGCATGAAATGGGCTAGGTGGTGCCTCCCCATTGGCCAAAGTAATATTTTATTAAAAAAATCATATCTATTTAACTGTAGATCGGATGGATTCATATTAAACATGATTTTTGCTCAGAAAAATGAGAGGAATACAATAAAAATACATTTAGAGGCTAATTCCTCTTGTAATTTGAAAAGTAATGGAATATAGCAACTTTAATACTTTAATGTTTAAAGAAGCCTATTTTGAGTTGATTAATATATTTAATAGGGTTTAATGGATAATTAATGTTGATATTAGCCTGTTAATGATAAAAAGGAACATTAAGAATAAAAAAGGATGAACTTTGCACGTAATTCATTTAATTTAGAGTTTATGTGCATAAATAGGCTTTAATGGGCCTTAAAACCCTAATGTTGGTAATTAGGACTAGTAATGGCTTTAATTATTCAATTTCATATATAGAATTGAGTTTTCATGATGATAAGCTATTTCGAGTAGTAAAATTCCTAATTTGTGGATAAATAACCTTAATATAGAAATTAGTGTTTTTGAATGAATCAAGATGGAATTAAGGACAAATAGTGTTCGTATGTGAATTCAATCATAATGAACTCTGAATTGATGATAAATGAGCACAATGATCTTGTTATATATTAAAAGGATGAAAATTTTAGCTTTAATGTAAAATAGGCTTAATGGACTTATTTAATGGTTAATTATGCCTTAAATCTGAAACTGATGATTAGATGTTGAAATAATTAGGGTTTGTGATCAATTGCGTTAAATTAGGGTTTAAAATAGTAAAAGATGAAGGGAAACCCTAATTGCAATGAAAACCCTAAAAGTGGACTAGAAACCCTAGGAAGTGAGTTAGATTTAATAGATCTTAATGACATGAGTAATAAAAGGAATTTGTATAATTGTTTTAGGATCTTATTGAATGCTTGCTTGCCTATTGGTTGCTTGGATTATTTCTGTCTCACATCAACTTGACAGGCATGTGGTTACACCTATGAATATCCTGAATTAGTTTCTCGAGCATTTTTGAGGTTTTATCGATGACTTGAATTAAACTGTTGGTTGCATTTAATTCATGCAAATTATAATGTGAATATGACTATCACATAAGAGATGTGCCTACTAGCTCAGATCCTAGTCCCCTCTATAGCCTAATGTATTGACCTAGTACATGGCTACCAATGGGGTAGGCCCATCAGGTCATTGAACGACTTAGTACATGGCTACCAATGGGGTAGGACCATCAAGTCATCATTAATTAGGGATTGGGCTACCTTTGGGTAGGGCCATGCGACTCCATAACCCTAGGAATTGGCTACCTGTGTGGTAGGACCATGGGGGTAAGGATCTACCATATGAGGGAGGTAGTATCCATGTCCACTGCAGGGACGGTACAGAGATAGGGGATATGCAAGGATTGAGTAGTACTGCTTAAAATGTAATCTTGGATGTTAAATGATATTTGGTTGACTACATTGTTAACATAGTTGCACAAGTATTATTTCCCCCACATACCAGCTTCTTGTTGACAGACGTTTTGTTTGTCGACGTTTTAGGTACAAATGAAAAGAACCAACAGTAAAGTGACAGATGTGGAATTAAATGAGTAATAACATGCACAGGAGGATTAGTTAGATTAGTATCTTCATGGATAAAAGTTTAGAGATCCCAGTTTTTAAAAGGTATGCAAAGTTTTTATTTTTATCATATTTCAGTATAGTTGGTAGAATTTAATAATTTTTATTGATTATTTGTCGAACCTTTAATCCGGGTTATTGGATAACGGCTCTGACCCTTCAGTCTCCCTTAATTAGGGGTTACCGGGAGGCAGGGTCGTTACAATTGGTATCAGAGCATAGGTTCCTCACTTAATCTTTAATAATTATTAAATTTAACAAACTCTATAGAACCCAAGGGAGTTATTAGAGGATTATCCAAAAGACATAGGTGTCTAGAAAAGGATCACGACCAGGGGATGGCAATATTTTCCTCCGCACCGCTAGTCGGAATACGAGGACTCCCGGATCCGTGTGACTGCCTGGCCAAAGTCTTAGGGTATGAATCGAAATAAGATACCTTTAGGACTCTCTCATCTTGTTCATCCCTTCTCAACTCAAATTCTGTTAAGGACCTTAAGGATTAGGGTTTTCTGTCTTCTCCTCACCCTCTTGAGGTATGGGTAAGGTTAATAAGGTCTAAGAAATCCTCCACCAAATTAATGAAAAGCGTGTAAATAAGATGTCATGGACATAAGCTTAATAGATTAAGTGCAAACTAAAGAATAGATACATGCTTAGGTCGTATGACATGAGTTGTCATTGCCCTTAGGAGAGACCTGAGGATAGACCTCCTTGTCAGGAAGATGAGTAGAGAGGGTTAGTCTTGTAGGTAGAGACCTCCATTAAAGGTAGAGACCTAGCACATCTTTTAAGGATGATGGTAACCCTAACCCTAAGTGAAGGTTAGAGGGAGAGATGACATGATGAGTTAAATGTCATGGTTGACTAGGTGTTTGGATGGACATGCCTTTGGATTGCCATATGAACCATGAGAAGTTGATGACCGAGTACCTTTGGCAACCCAACCCTGGAAAAGGAATCATAATGGATGGCTTATGAGATAAGCATAAGGGGTTATGGATAATCTTGAGTAAACATAAGTTAGAGCATAGGCTTCACTCGCGTAGAGGTATTCCTGTGAGCTCAATCCTTCATGGAGAGATGACCTCTATTAGTGAGGATGGTGGGACCCTGGCAAGAAGGTTGGAAGCCTAACGCCCCAAGTATAAGGAACAGTGGGGAGTCGAGGATGATGTGACCTAAGTGGATGATAGCGGTTGCCTAATGCATGATCCTTGGAGGCTGATGATATCTTAGTTTCCTTTAGAGGAACCAAACCCTAGAAGAAGGATGATGCTTCTATTACCTATGTACCCATGGTATACGTGATTACCTGCTGGATGAGATAAAGAGTGCTTTAGACCCCGAGGAACTAGTTGTGAGGCTTTATACCTAGTGGGTTGTCCTGGAAGAGGACTCAACTCCAAAGTGTTGCTCGAGTAGAAGGATCATGGGAGTACATGACATACCTTAGACATGTTTGATTCGTGGTTAAGAGTTTGAGCTTGCAGTAGGGTACCCAAAGGAGAACCTAGGTTTCGTAGGCCTAAGAGGGGAAGCAGTGTATCTGATGCTCATAATGAGATTTGAGTCTCTATAGTTTCGAGCATGGAACTCCTCATGTGTAGAGGTAAAGGAAACCCTTTAAGTTAAGGGTATGTTTGATGAACACCTCACAACTAAGTTGGTCTAATGTTGAGGATGAGAACAAGTGAGACCTAGCATGGTTTAGTAGGTACGCTTGTGCCTTAGTAGTTGCTGGATTAAGCATGCTCATGTGAATGTATACCCTAGGGACGCTTGTGACCTTTGTTATCAAGGTGTAGTTTCCTCCCATCCTGGGAGAGGGACCCTTTGGTAGGGATTTTACCAATTGGTTTGTTTTGAGGTAACCTAAGGAAGTTTCATAGGATATTGAGAAGCTAAGTGAAGAGTACATGGCATGAGATTGAACCTGTAGACCCATAGTTAACCATCTCTAAGTGCATATGGATGTATTACCATGGAGGTAACCGGTATGGGGCCTGGCCAAGGTAGACAGGTCACCATGATCCCTGAGAAAGGATGAAAGACAACCCAAGAATGTAGGAAGAGAGATGATGAATATTTGGGTAAGGTTCTGAGTTGAACATGTACTATAAGAGAATCCTAAGTCTATCCTAGGGTCAGGTAGGGATAAGACCGATGGAAGTAGGAGTTGCCTAATTCCCTAGTGCACATGACCATAGGGTCGGGAGGTAACAGCTACAATTGTCTGAGGGCCATAGGTTAGGAGATTGATCACCTTCATGAACTCATGGGACCCAAAGGGTAGATGAGTAGGGCACTCTCTTGATGCATGAGGGAAAAGGGATGACCCCAAAAGTGCCGGCACCCTATAGACCTCGAGGAGATGATCAAGGGATGTGTGTAAACCTCAGTAGGTTCAAGACTAGTTTTCCATGGAAGTAACCTTGACATCGAGATAATTGTGATGTAGAGGCATAGGTGGCACGTCTCAACTTGGATTTAAAGGTGTACTGGCAAGGTGGGATGTACCATCTCTACTCTTAGAACAGGAAGAACTCTGTATTTGGACTGCAGCCAAATGCTTATTTCCTCTTGTTATGGGAGTGAGAGATAGGACAATATGCATGCCATACACCAAGGATAAAGATGATGTGAGTTGGAACGTTGCTACAAGGCATGAGGAAAAAGATGATAACATACCCTTGTGGGGCGAGTGATAAATGGATGGTTTACAAACACTAAGGGTATTAAGGAAATCTTTTGGTGAGGATGCTTTATCATGAGATATGAGTCATACAAGGTTGAATTCAAAAACCAAGAGGATGAGCTCAGAGTCTTCTCGATGAAGATAGACTTAGAGCTGAGATGAGATAATAAGTAGAATACATGGAGGTGTATGTCTTCAACATTACCTAACCCCTAAGGATGTGAAGTGGTAATAAATGCTCTGGTTGAGATATAGATGCATAGTTTAGCTGGAAGCTAGAAGAAGTTGAGGTCTCTAGGCTAACCTTAAGTTGAGATAAAGAGATTAGTTTGGCTAACACTCAGATGTAACGATATCTGTTGAACAAAGGTAATGGTTGTTTGGTTAGCCAGTTTAGTCCTGGATGTAGTAAAAGGATGGTTGTAGAACCTCAGATGTACTTCTTTGGATAGGAAGGTAATGAAACCCTGATGAGAGTGGTTTAGGGTTTCCGAGGTATCGATCTTGAGGAATCATGACATACCGGAGATCATGGATTTAAGATCACCAAACACTATGATACTATAAAGATAGTAAGTGATAGTAGCACTTTGGCTGCTTGATGTGAAGTTGCATGTAGCATGTGGCCATGCAAGCCAGGAGGTGAAGGACGAACACCAGTAACCCAATGCATGTATATAAAGTATAAAGAGTTCCCGAGAGAGAAAGGGAGTTCATCACTATGGATGTTGTAAGTATCCCCTGAACCAAGGAAGGTCGAGATGCAATATGGGTTATGGTGGATCGCCTTACCTAGATGACATGAGAAAGAAAGAGTTCTGTCAAGGGACAGATCTGGTTGAACTACCCATGAAAGAGATGGTTCAACCATGAAGCGAGTTCAAAGGTTTTTGAGTTTGACCTAAAAGTTCCCTTCCATGAGGTGGAAGTGGATACATGAAGAACTCGATGATAGTACAGTTTATCGCCCCGTACTAATGGACAGTATGATCCAGACTAGAGGGTCTGATGAGAGCATGTGTGCTCATTTAGGGTGATACATAGAGATAGTTCTTAAGATGTGATGTTAACCACCATAGCCTTTATCAAGATGCAAGAAGTTTTTTAAGGATGTTGTGTCGGTCACCACTTCATTATGACGATGTTGGTGAAAGAGGCCTCGTGAAGGTCAGAAAAGGAACCACAATGTGTGCATATGAAGTCGCTTGATCATACAATGGCTGAGAGAGAGCCCAAGGGTGACATGAGTCACAAGCTGATGCAAAGCAGACTGACGTGCAATTCACTGTGGGAGAATATGTGATGTGAAAATCCGACCCCTCTAAGCTACAATTGAGAAACCTGAGTCCCCGATATATGGGTCCATTTGAGATGGATTGGTGGAGATGGTTGTGTTTAGCCTTGCCCCTCAGGATAACATGATGTATAATGTGTTACATGAGTCCAATCTAGAGCACAATGTGAGGTACCCAAGCCATGTGCGGAGCCCTGAACCTATTCAGCTTTTGAGAGGCTGAAATGTCCGGAGTCACCTATGAGGGTACGATATACCAAGGTAAGAAAGAACTCTGATGGAAGAATATGAGATGATGAAGGTTCTTGGGAAGCACCATGGAAAGGGTAAGGCCACATGGGAGCCATGATGGACATATGAAAGGCTTATCCTGAATTGTTTGTTTTCTTGGTGGAATTTTGAGGGCTAAATTCCTATAAGAGGGGAAGGATGTTACAACCCCAATTTTGGGTTCATTTGGTGAGAAGTGTAATTTCTCATATTAAAGATATTTGAACAACAAATGATATAATTTGTTTGGAATAAGTGCATTTCGTTTACAATAGCCTTGATGAGTGTGTTGTGGGATTTATTGGCTATTGGGCCCAAATAACAAGAAAATTCAATTAGTGAATGAATAATTGAATATTTGAGAAAAGAAAAATGGGGAAACCTCTATAAGGCAAATCCAAAGAGGAATTTCGTGCCTCTTGGGTTCCTTGGGTTCCAAGGAGTCCAAAGTTGCATAAAGAGTGCAATAAGAAAAGAAAAGATCAATTAAGTATTTTTTTTATTAAGAAAGAAATTGAAAATATTGATGAAATGTGGAAAATAAGTGAAAAGAGGTATAATTGAGTAATTCTTGGTGGAATTTCATATTCCAAGGATTCCTAATGATAAAAGGAATACCAATGAGGAAAATAAAAGAGAAATAAAGAGAAAACCTCAAAAGAGATATTTTAATGAGAAATAAACAAGATAAATGTGAAATAATGCATATTGATGCATTTAAGGATAATGAGTATCCAATAAAAAGGATTTCAAAATAGTAGAGTTTCTTGGGATCCAAGGAGTCCCAATAAAGAGGAAAGAAAGAGAAAATACCAAAATTGCAAAATAAGGATAATGGGAATACATAATTAATGGAATTATGTGGTTTTATTAAGAAGGAGTATTTTTCTACTTAAGGAGATATATAATTTCGTGCCAATACATGAAAGGCAAGTACAAGGAAGATAAAGGTGGTAATTTTCAAAATTCTAATAATTGAAGAAAAAGAAATATCAAAGGGATGAGGGATAGAGAGAAGATTTGCTTCTTAATTAAGGGAATTTGTTTCCTATTAGGAAGGGGACTTGTTCCCTCTTATATGAACGTCTTGGGGCTTGGGTGCTCTCCCCTATATAAGGGGTAGAGCCCAGGGACGAGTTCTAGGAGGTTCTACGTATTCCTATCTTCTTCTTCTTCTTCTTCTTCTTTGTAAACAAACCCTAAGGGAGAGGAGTAGTGCATCTATGAGCAATGAGGAATGAGTAGATGAGTACGAGGGAAGCACAATGCTACCACGACACATCACGAAGACGCAACCATCTTCCCTGAGCTTTGGTTCTTGCACGGCGGCCACAGGAGAGCAGCAGATCGTCCGCGTGTTGCAGAGCTAAGGAGCTTGAACCAGCCGACTTGGCCGCGACCCAGCAGCACCCTCGTGTGCGCACAGGCACGATGGAGGCAAGGGGAGCCACTCCGGTGGTCGTTCGGGTCCGGGGGAGTGAGGAACAACCCTGCAATCAGAGGCTAGGGCGGCAACAGGCCGCCGTTCCAAGGAAGAAGGCGACTAGATCCTTTGGACAGTTATACCCTTCCGTGGGTTAAAGCAATGGTTAACTTAACCGAGGGTATTTTGGTCCTTTCAAAATGTCTCCAAAGAAAGTAAAGTTGCATGCAATGGGCTACGAGGCGCCTCCCCATTGGCCAAAGTAAGATTTTATTACAAAAATCATATCTATTTAACCGTAGCTCAGATGGATGCATATTATGCATGATTTTTGCTCAGAAAAACGAGAGGAATCCAATAAAAATACACGTAGAGGCTAATTCCTCTTGTAATTCGAAAAGTAATGGAAAATAGCAACTTTAATACTTTAATGTTTAAAGAACCCTATTTTGAGTTGATTAATATATTTAATAGAGTTTAATGGATGATTAAAGTTGATATTAGCCTGTTAATGATAAAAAGGAACATTAAGAATAAAAAAGGATGAACTTTGCATGTAATTCATTTATTTAGAGTTTATGTGCATAAATAGGCTTTAATGGGCCTTGTAACCCTAATGTTGGTAATTAGGACTAGTAATGGCTTTAATTATTCTATTTCATATATAGAACTGAGTTTTCATGATTATAAGCTATTTCGAGCAGTAAAGTTCCTAATTTTTGGATAAATAACCTTAATATAGAAATTAGGGTTTTTGAATGAATCAAGATGGAATTAAGGACAAATAGAGTTCGTATGTGAATTCAATCATAATGAACTATGAATTGATGATAAATGAGCACAATGATCTTGTTATATATTAAAAGGATGAAAATTGTAGCTTTAATGTAAAATAGGCTTAATGGACTTATTTAATGGTTAATTATGCCTTAAATCCAAAACTGAGGATTAGATGTTTAAATAATTAGGGTTTGTGATCAATTGCGTTAAATTAGGGTTTAAAATAGTAAAAGATGAAGGGAAACCATAATTGCAATGAAAACCCTAAAAGTGGACTAGAAACCCTAGGAAGCGAGTTAGATTTAATAGATCTTAATTACATGAGTAATAAAAGGAAATTGTATAATTGTTTCAGGATCTTATTGAATGCTTGCTTGCCTATTGGTTGCTTGGATTATTTCTGTCTCACATCAACTTGACATGTATGTGGTTACACCTATGAATATCCTGAATTAGTTTCTCAAGGATTTTCGAGGTTTTATCGATGACTTGAATTAAACTGTTGGTTGCATTTAATTCATGCAAATTATAATGTGAATATGACTATCACATAAGAGATGTGCCTACTAGCTCAGATCCTAGTCCCCTCTGTAGCCTAATGGATTGACCTAGTACATGGCTACCAATGGGGTAGGCCCATCAGGTCATTGAACGACTTAGTACATGGCTACCAATGGGGTAGGACCATCAAGTCATCATGAGTCAGGGATTGGGCTACCTTTGGGTAGGGCCATGCGACTCCATAACCCTAGGAATTGGCTACCTGTGTGGTAGGACCATGGGGGTAAGGATCTACCATATGAGGGAGGTAGTATCCATGTCCACTGCAGGGATGGTATAGAGATAGGGGATAGGGAAGGATTGAGTAGTACTGCTTAATACGTAATCTTGGATGTTAAATGATATTTGGTTGACTACATTGTTAACATAGTTGCACAATTATTGTTTCCCCCACATACCAGCTTCTTGCTGACCGACGTTTTGTTTGTCGACGTTTTAGGTACAGATGAAAAGAACCAACAGTAAAGTGACAGATGTGGAATTAAATGAGTAATAATGTGCACAGGAGGATTAATTAGATTAGTATCTTCATGGATAGAAGTTTATAGATCCCAATTTTTAAAAGGTATGCAAAGTTTTTATTTTTACCATATTTCAGTATAGTTGGTAGAATTTAATAATTGTTATTGATTATTTGTCGAACCTTTGATCTGAGTTATTGGATAACAGCTCTGACCCTTCAGTCTCCCTTAATTGGGAGTTACCGGGAGGCGGGGTCATTACAAAACATTTCCATCCATGTTGGTCTTCTTCTTGAAGGCCCACTTGCATCCTATGGGTTTTACCCCTTCAGGTGGATCCACTAAGGTCCATACTTTCTTGGTGTACATGGATTCCATCTCAGATCTCATGGAAATGAGCCATTTCTCAGATTCTGGTCCCTTAGTAGCTTCTAAATAGGAAGTTGGCTCATCTGCTATGCCCAATTTGTCACTATCTTGAGTCACAAGAAATCCAAACCTCTCAGGCTCAAGTCGTGTCCTACTAGACCTATGAGGTTCTTTGTTACATTTAGAACTTGAAATTCCACAACAATTTGTAAGTCTTCATGTTCCTTATGTACCTCCTCGGGTTCTCTACTTTCTTGTTGATCTCGAACTTCTTCGAGCTCTACATTCCTCCCACTGATTCCTTTGGAAATAAATCCCTTTTCAAGAAATACAACAGTCCTAAAAACAAACACTTTGTTGTCAATTGGTGTGTAGAAGTAGTATCCCCAAGTTTCCTTGGGGTATCCAACAAAACAACATTTTTTAGATTTGGGTCCAAGATTTTCAGGAAATTGTTTCCTTAACATAAGCTTCACTTCCCCAAATCTTTAACATAGAAAAATTGGGATGATTCCCATTCCATATTTCATATGGTGTCTTTTGAACCGATTTGGAAGGTACACAGTTAAGTGTAAATGCTACGGTTACAAGAGCATATCCCTAGAACAATATTGGAAGTTTGGCTGAACTCATCATTGATCGTACCATGTCTAATAATGTATGATTCCTTCTTTCTGACACTCCATTATGTTGTGGTGTACCAGGTGGAGTCCATTGTGATATAATACCACCATCTCTCAGAAGGTCCTCAAACTCTTGGCTTAAGTATTCACCACCTCGATCTGAATAGAGTTCTTTAATACTCTTACCAAGTTGCTTCTCTACTCAATTCATGGAAGTCTTGAAAATTTTCAAGCATTTCTAACTTGTGTTTCATAAGATATAGATAGCCATACCTACTGAGGTCATCAGTGAAGGTAATGAAGTATTGATAGCCTCCTATAGCATTTGATCGAAAAGGTCCACATACATTAGTATGTATGAGCCCTAGCAAATCACTAGCTCTCTCACTATGTCCGGTGAAAGGAGTCTTGGTCATATTCCCTAATAAACATGCCTCCCATGTCTCTAATGATTTAAAATCAAAAGAGTCTAGGTAACCATCCTTATGGAGTCTAGATATGCACTTCTAATTTATGTGCCCAAGATGACAATGTCATAAGTATGTTTTATTTGAGTTGACAAGTTTTAACCTTTTAGTATTTACGTTGTATATGCTAGTCTCAAGTTCTAACAAGTAGATACCTTAATACATAGAGGCATTGCCATAAAAGATCTCATCTTTAGAAATAGAAATAATTCCATTTTTAATGTGAAATTCAAATCCACTCTTGTCCATATAAGATACAAAAATAATATTAATGGAAGGTACATAATAGCAATTCTCTAAGCCTGGTGACAATGGTGACAACTGCCTTCTTTAGAGATCCCACCTTTAGCTTTCAGCGCGGATGACTTTGGCTTCTGCCCGACTTTAGAACCTTTCTTAGCCTTGCCTTTACCTTTTGACTTTCCCTTTGTCCTGCTGATCATCATCACAGACTTGGGCTTGTCTTTCTTCATCTGTGCTTCAGCTGTCGTCAACATGCCCAAAAATTCTAAAAATGGCTTGTCAAGATTTTTCATGTTGTAGTTCATGATAAAATGACTATATGATTCAGGAAATGATAGAAGAATCACATCAGTGGCCAACTCTTAAGCTAGGGGAAATCCCATCTTGGATAGGCTTTCCATGTGCCCAATAAAAGTGAGTATATGGGTGCCAACTAAGTCTCCCTCTTTCATCTTGTTTCTGAACAAAGCCTTAGAGTCATCATATCTCTCCTATCTTGCTTAATGCTGATACATGTTCTTGAGATGTGTTACTATCTCCATGACATTCATGTTCTCATACTTATCTTGCAACTCATAGTTCATTGAGCACAACATCAGGCACTTGACATCCACGACATCATCAATGTGGTTTTTGTAAGCATCCTTTTCATCCTTGGGCACATTTGAGGCAGGTTCCACTGGCTCTGGTGTTTCAAGGACATAGAGCTTACGCTCCTGTGTGAGAACAATTCTCAACGTCCTAAACCAGTTTTGAAAGTTGGTTCTGGTAAGTGTGTCCTTCTCAAGGACTGATCGCAATGCAAAAGTGTGAGTGTTGTTTTCCATTTGATTCCTACAAAAGAAAAAGTTTGCATTTAGTCCAAAAATTTTACTTGTAAAGATTTGATCAAATAGATTAATTAGGCCTTTAATTAATTATGCTCCCACTATTTTATTCAAATTGATATCCCTCACTATCAACTCGGAAGATTGTCATGTACAACCTTCTAGTAAGCCAAGATCCAAAATAACTGTATCAATGCCCAACCAACGCCGATGTCAAAGAACAAATACTAAGGTTGGAAATTGTTGCTAATTGCATCATATGCAACAATTGGATAGATGATCATACATAACTCCTTGTCATGATGCATGTATGTGCATCTAGGTACTTGATCCTATCAAGGTTCCCTAGTTAAGTCCAACCTATAAGCCAACACGATGAGTGTGCACCCTACGGAGGCAGACCCACACACCCACCATCACACTTCCATGAGATAGACAGTGTACCACACAGAGGCATGCCCACACAAAGTCAATCAAGATTTTCATGTGTGTTGCTTTATGGAAGGCAACTAAAACTTAATATTATTAATTGAAGGGTTTTATTAATACATATACATATCCAAACACCACATACTTATAGTACGTATGATATACTACTATATCTACAACCACAAATGATAGAAATGCAATCACAAACACAAATACATCAGTTATGGCCATACTATTGTAATCCATTGGAGACAAAAAGGATTACAGTCCATCTAAGGTCTTATGCATCTCATGCAACAACACCTGTGAATCAACCTATAAGGATCAACATTACAATGAACAACTTCATGGATGCTCTGTGAGGTTGGAACTTCAAGTTGCTTCCCCATGGATTCACCTTGGAGTTGGATCTTCAGATTGCTTCTTGGGATTGGATCTTCACGGTGCTTCTCCATGGATACTTCTTGGAGTTAGATCTTCAAGTGGCCTCCTTACATCAAGTTCAAAAAGACTAAAAACTAATCCTATCTCTATTACATCATATGAGTACAAATATAAAGAGAAAGAGATAATTACACTTTGAAATAAGAGATGAGGATCGACATGCAAATCGAATACTTTATACAAAGGATACACATACAACCATTATACATCTATAGCATTCTCAAACAAACATATCCACAAGATTCACGACCACATTCTTTCGCAACATTCACAAAAGGGGATTCTAGGCCATAACCTTGCATGCATTCACCACATAAAACAAAATTTTAAGGCAACATGTATGATATCATAGGTATATCTACATATACATATATACATATTAAAATTACAGTCCTTTTAATGAAGGACATTCCCCATTAAATAAATTTTTGACTCCCATGCAGACTATGTGGGGTACACAGGGGCAACGCCCGTATGCGGGGATCCCGCTGAAAGGTCGAGGGGAGGCCACCCTCACAGGGTCTCAGGGGCAGATCCTCTAAAAGGTCTACGGAATTTTACTTCAGTGCACTTAGGAAAATCAATATTTTCCATAGTCGACCCCATCTGAAATGTCAAAATAGAAGCCTACGGCGTATGTGGAATTAGGTTTAGATATGCACACTAGCAGTTTTAAATTCACATGGTATGCAACCAAAAAAATAGTATACATAGATTCGATCATATCGAAATGAATCCAAATACGCCATAAATTGACGTTGCTCTGATACTAATGTTGGGTTTTGGGGAGAAATCATGCGTGGTGGAAGCAAAAAAAATAAATTTCCACGCAACCCCAAACATGATCTCATCGACAACAATATATTTATAATAAGTGTTCACGGGATATACCTTATCACGGAGCAAGTTCGGTGATGTCCCACTACATGATGGTGTGCAAAGCTACTGGCCTACATGGACGGTACTTCTCTCCCATATGTTGAGTGCATCACGGGAAGATCCAGAGGTTCTCCTTTCATGCGGTGATATATGCCACTTGTAGCGTGTATGGATAGTCATTGACGTCCTTTGAACGCATGCCTCTCAGTGTCTGCGTCTCTACTTTGTCCACGTGGATGGACTGGAACTTCACATCGTGCTTCCTCATCCAACATGAAGGGGTAGTCTATGTGCGTTGATGTGCTAGCATCACGGTGCTCTCCTTTCTCTCTTGAGGATGGTGATGGCTAGGGTATACGTACGTGAGCGTAAACTAAAAAGCCTCTCTCAATATCTTATATAGATATCGGCTGTCAAGCCCCTTTAAATAGGAGACGAAAGGAAGTAGGGTTTCCAAAATCCATTGATAAATAAAAAGATTGAATTAATTAAAATGTTCATGGATTAATTAGAATATTTTGGAATTAATTAATTAACCAAATAATCCTATTAATTGATTAATTAATATCCCACTCCATGCAATCGCTCGGGATGGCTCTATGGGCATATATACCAACACAAATTTCGTGGTTGAGGTAGACATCGCGGTCGAGGAGGACGCCGCAGTTGAGGCGGACATCACGGTCGAGGCAGACGTTGCGGTTGAGGTAGGTGTTGCGGGCAAGATAGGTACAACTGACCCTTTTCCTCAATACGGCTGTGCAGGGCTTAGCACGACCGTGCTGAGCATCTCGGTCGTGATAGATGAGATTTATTTATGGTCACAACATGTTCTACGATTGAGGTAGGTGTCGCAATCACAGAGGTGCCACAGTCAAGGCAGGTGTTGCAGTCGAGGTAGGTGCCTCGATCGAGACACATGCAGATGACCCTTATTCTCGGTACGGCTGTGTCGGGCTCGGCACGTCCGTGCTGAGCATCTCGATCACATCAGGAGTCGCGGTTACGATGGATGGAAGCCTAGCTTCTGCGAAAATCATGTGTTGGGGAGAAATCTTAGAGAATAGATGTTTTTTCAGGTTTGGTGCCTGTAAGTCCCAAAATTGGCTAGTTGAGTAACTTCATCTATGAAAATATATAAATTACTAAAAGATAATAATCTAGGGTTATTTTGGACATATTAAGGCTATAATGACACAAAATCATAAACAAACACTTAGCATAAATGTCAGAATTTGGGTGTTATCAATAACACAAGGTAACCATTGTCACATAATTGAATAACACTAATTAAATTTTGATGTTGGCCATCCACAAAGAGAACATTCTTTATACCAAAGGATTCACCTACATCACCCTCACCTTTGACTTTACCTTTCTTATTGTCCCCAAAGGTGACCAGACATCATTTCTTTTTGGTGAAGTTGTTGAAATGGCTTATATCACCTGTCATATGCTTAGTGCAGCCACTATCAAAAATCCATCTTCCTTTTTCCTACAAGAAAGTAGAATGTCAGTTCCCAACTCAAACTTTGGGATCCAGAGTTATCTTGGGGACCCATTTCATCTTTAGGTTGGTCCCCTTAGGCTTGTAAGGACAATAATTAGAGTAATGATCATCACATTTGCAATAAGAACAAACCATAGGATTCTTAGTGTCGGAAGACTCTCCTACAAAGAAAGAGTTCTCCTTGTTCTTTTTCTTACCTTTGGCTTTTCTCTTGCCATTTAGTGATCTCCCTACATATCCCAAACCACTAGTGGCACTTTGTTTGGTAGAATGGTCAAGGATTTCATTTAGGAAGTTCTTCCCTTTGAGGAATTTATGTAGAGATGCTCTCAATCTATGGTTACCATCATTTAGAGAAATAATGGTAGAAGATAAAATAGCTATGTCATCCCTAGCATGAACAAGATCAGCCTCAAGACAGAGGGCTTTAGTTAAATATGAATCCTTCTCAAGGGAAATGGAAGCGAAATTAGCACTAGACAATATAGGTCTAGAAGATAAATCATTAAATTGACCAAGTAGCCTAGCATTTTCAGATTTAAGAATTTGGATTTCTTTAAGATAGACATCTCTTTCATCTCTATGAGCATCAATAAGAAGCTTAAATTCAACATTTTCAGTTTTAATCATTTCAAGCTCTTTTAGGAAATTTTGATTTTCTTCCTTAAGATTTTTTTTGGGATAAGGTAAATGTATTTCCAAAAGAGAAAGTATAGTAGGGCTATACTATATAGAGAAGGGCATCGAAACCGACCCCAGGGAAACCAAAACACGCTATTGGGTTATATCACAGCCCCCAGTAGATTCTCGTATTAGAGCTGACATTACAGAAAATATTAACGTTTTCTTTCACAAGCCACTAAAGGTGGGCGCCTATCAAGTCCACCAATGCCAAATAACTCTTTTCAGTATTCGTGTGTACCCTGCTGTTTCTTTCCTGCCAGATGCAGTAGCAGGTTGCCGCCAAGCAAAGACTAGGGAACACCATCTTCTTCCTATTTTGATTGTGGTTGGCAATAATCCATTGAAGGATGTCTTTTAGTCTGTAGTTGTTCAAGTTTCTCCATTCATTTTTGAGACACACAATCGACCACAACCTCTTAGTAAATGGGCAGTTCAAGAAAACATGATCTATCGACTCGTCATGTGTTTTGCAGAGTGGGCATAAAGGATTAACATCCATTCCCCATCTAATCAATCTATCTTTTGTAGGTAGGCGCCCAAGGATTGTCCTGTAGAGGCATGTACTCCATTTGGGACAATGGTGTTTACACCAAACAACAACAGTCCAATCAAGGTCCGGAGTTGTATCAATGTTGATCCTTGGTGTTTGGTTAGAGCACGACCAGGTACCATGGCAATCAACACTAAACAACTGCTGGATAGCTTGAAAGCTTGTACACATCCTCCTCCAAGCTATGGAAGGGTAACTCTATTCGTTAAGAAAAAGGTTCCTACCATATCTCTCTGTCATCCATTTTTTCCAGATGTTATCTTTCTGCAAGAGGAATTTATTGATTCTTTTGATAGTATTTGTTTTAAGGATCATCTCAGGGTTGACAATCTGCAACCCACCTTTTGAAATGGTTGAGTTATGATGTTCCAAGCAATGCCATGGGTTTTACTACCCCAAACAAATTTGGCCATCATGGATATGAGGTTCATGATCGTAGGGTTAGGGATGTCGCACATCATGGACCAGTAGTTGATCAAACTTTGAAGGACATTTCTAACAAGCACCAATCTTCTTGCCAAAGAGATTTTCAGACCACTCCACCCTTCAATTCTGTCTCTGAAATTGTCTTTGCACATGCTGAAATCCTTAGCAGTACCTCTACCCCCTGCTATAGGTATTCCGAGGTATCTAGTAGGTACTTTCCCCCTTCTCATACCGGCATCTCTCTTGAGTCTACCCCTTCTAGAATCACACGACTTGGATAGGAATACATGTGATTTAATAGCATTGATGTAGAGGCCAGTGCTATTCCCTAACTGAATAAGCACTTTCACATACTCTCTTAGATGATTAGCGTGCCCCACCGAAAAGAGTAAGACATCATCCGCAAAAATAAGGTATGTTTTTACTTTCACACCCTTGACTTTAAAAGGTATAATAAGGCATTCATCTTTAACCTTCTTGATCAGACCCGACAGACCTTCCATCACAATGGTGAAGAGTAGAGGAGATAGAGGATCTCCCTTCCTTAAACAATTGGATACTTTGAATAAACCTTCCGGGGTTCTGTTGATAAGGATAGAGAAGGAAGTAGTTTTAGTACATTGCCTCATAATGTTAATCCACCTCTTAGAAAAGCCCATCTCCTTCATTATTCTCCATAGGTATCCCCATTGCACATGGTCATACGCTTTACTAATATCAACCTTTATGCATGCTTTTGACGAAGCTTTTCCCCTGTTGAAGTCATTCAGAAATTCAGCAGCCAACAGAGAACAGTCTGCAATCTTTCTACCTTTGATGAAAGCATTTTGCTCTTCAGAGATGATGAGAGGTAGAACCCCCTTTAACCTGCTAGCCAGAAGTTTAGAAATTATTTTATAAAGAACTGAACAGCAGGCAATGGGTCTATAATATGTGAGCTCGCAGGTGTCATTTTTCTTTGGGATGAGCTTGATTAAACAATGGTTAACAACCCTAACCATGTCCCCGCCTTTAATAAACCATCTAACAGCTTTGCACAAGTCCACCTTCACCTGGGGCCACATGTGTTGGAAGAATCTGTTGTTGAAGCCGTCAGGTCTAGGTGCTTTGGACGGGTGGATGGATTTGAGCACTCTATGATCTCTTCGTCAGAAGAATCTATGCAAAGAGTTTCATTAATACTGGTGGTAACTTTCTTCTCAACATTGAAAGTCCACTCCTATTCCTCTGCTCTGTCTTTATTGTATAGGTTGTTGAAGTTGTTTATGGCTTTAAAGGCAATCTCCGCTCTGCTGTACTTTTACATGCACCCTACGTACACAATATAGGAATATACTGGTATGTGCTTTTGTTTCACGATGTTTTAGGTACATGTTGAGTATCAAGATATCCAGATATGATGAACCAGATGAAATTACTTGAAGACATTAAAGCTATGTAAAGGAGTGTTAGTTGGATACTTCTTCTCATATGTACAACTCTTATGATAGAAATTCATGTAACTCCTTATTGGAGCATCTTGTAAATGAATTTTTAATTAATGGAAATTATTTACTATTATTTCTTATTTGGTGAAATCTAGGTCTTTGGGAACTTTAGGTAATGATTCTCAACCCTTTGAGTCCTTCCCTAATTGGGGGATGCTAAAATGTGTGGTCGTCAGGGAGTGTTTTGATATGCCCTCCTACATGACTGTCTAGGTAGGGTCCCTCAATGGAAGTAGGTTATGTGAGTTGAGATATTGGGTTGGTGTCTTGTCCTCAATTTTATTTTGGCACCATTTTAGTTTTACATTTCTAGGTTTTTCCTCTAAAATTATTTCCTATATGATACTATATGCACAAAAATCAAAGTTTTATCGACCTCTTTGAAGATTTATCAGGTTAAGTTGCCACCTAGGGAATGATGAATACAGGAAAAGGATTTCTTAGAGTGTAAACATATGATTGGTCCCAAAAATATTAAACTCTTAATTTAGGAGTGAAACCATGGTTGAGGAGAATATATGGGTATGAATGATCTTTTTCACCCACCTTTACTATATCCAGTACATGAATCTTCAATGGTAAATGAACCCTTTTTAAGGGTTGGCATTTTGCATGCTTCGTCCTGTAGGATATTGAACAAGCCCTATGATTGTCCGAACTTAGTAATGGTTGCATTTGTCAACACAATAGTAATTTCCTCAGCTACACCAACCACCTTTGGATTGGGAAATACAAGTCAAGTGACACCCATTTAGGTGGTTAGATCATAGTGATTTAGATGGTTATATTTTTAAGATGAAGTCCATTGTAAGAGGTGGGTGTTGTAACATACACAACACTAGCTATCTATCCTTACCTTCCCTTACCTTATGCTTATTGGTTTTAATATACTTTTTCCTTATCCAAAACGTATTAGAATCCTTAGAAATCTAGAAACATTGTGTTTTAACTAATAACCTTCTTATTTGAAGAGTAAGTGTAATTACTTAGGACAATGATACAATTAGAGGTTAGTTCTACAAATTTATTGTCATCAATTTTAGTTTGAAATGGTTCTCAACAATTTTCCTATGACTAGATGAAGGAAAGGAAGAGTCAAAAATGAGATTTGAGAATTAGATGGATAAAGAAATAAATAAATACATGAATATATTACTTGACCTACAAGTGATGATTTTTATATATTTAGTATGGTAAAAATTGTAAAGTAACTTTAAAATATACTTCCTATCCTCACAATTATTCTATATATCAAATGTCAAATAATGAGAAGTTCAACTAGGAACTAAAAGATTAAAAATAAAATAAGATTATAAAGTTTTTTTCATTAACACAATCCAATTTTGCAAAGTTTCCTTGATATTTTTGTTATGCACGGGTGTCCCTTTCCCTTTCTCATAGGTCCACCAATTTCATGGTAAAATTTGTGTCCATTCCCACATTAAATGATGTAGGTATCTTCTTATACATTTCCCACTCTTTCTTCCACATATTATAATCAAGATTGTGATTGCCAACTCTCTCCTTTCCCAATCCACCTCTCCTTCTAAATTCTTCTCCATCATCCTCCCCTCAACATTTTGCAACATTGGATCCCATACTCTTAGGGATTGGTTGCCATTTTGGAAAATTCAAAATAATATTTGAGATCCCCCTAAACCTAATTCCCAACCACATAAACTTTATTATGGAGATTCATTATATCACTTCCTCTTCTATTTTCTTCCACCCACTTCCATGTGGTTTTTCCCGTGCAACTTCCCCTTGCTCTTAGTTCTCCAGCCTCCATTGAGAAGACAATTATCATCTTTACAATGGCCTTTAACCACGACCTTGGGATCCTTGGGTCTGCTTCAGTCCCACAAACACATCAAGAATCTTTTATGAGTGTAAGAGAAGGAATAGAAGGGGGTTGACTATAGGATGGATCTATAGTAGTTGGCAATGGTATGATAGGAAGGGGACAACTAATCTAGTATTGGTTTTTACGCCTTGGTTCTCAAAGATGCCTTTTACATGCACATGTTTGGGTAGGTTACTGTGACTAATATTCCCATCATGCTTATTTAATCAACACATAAATGATAGGGGCATATTCGTCATTCTACCCCTTTTCTATTTGATAAACTAACAAATTATATATCATATGAAATACATAAAAAAATCACTACAACATCATAAATATATTTATAAATATATATTGAAATTAGACAAGTTCAGTCTTTCTGTCAAGACTAATTTAGGGTTTCATTCAAAGGTTTCCAATAATTGAAAATTTTAGGTTTCTTATCTAATGAGTACATGTACCCTAATTTAGGAAATATTGTATACCATATGTGAAAATCCTAATAGGTGGATATAGTAGTTTAACTTTGACATATAATCAAATGTAAGGTACATGCATCTACCCTATTATCTTTTGGGCATTATAATGAAAGAAAAAGAAACTTCCTATAAGAGGCATATTGAATTAAAATAAAAAAAAATCTTATCTCTTGCAATATATTGAATGATCTTATATGTGATGCTTTCTCAATATTTGGTTACTAATGTTTGCGGAATCATTATTTGAAGGTCATTTTACCTCAACATGATATAATTCAGATGTTCTCACCCCTTCTTATGAAATGACTTGTTTGGCCTTTTATTTAGAATGTGTGACTTACCAGCATAAATTATTATGTGGTTTTTGTGTGAATGTGATGAATTTTCACACCTTATAAATTATGTAGAGGTGATAATTCCTACAAATGAATTTAAAATACAGCACGTGTATCATCTCATGATCAGTGCATATGTGTATATTTTCGTTCTCATCCCATATTACAGACTGGATGTGTATTTTTCCTAATAAGTCCATATTATAAAGAGGATGTGTACTTTACCACTCAACCTATATTTCTAGTATGTTTGATATTTCCTACCTACATTCATTGTAGCTTGTCACATGTAAACACATAGATTCTTTTATGCCATATCCATGTAATTACAAGATCTCTTTATTAGTATTAATTCTTACTAAATTAAATACCTCATCTCTTGACTAAAAATTATCTTGAATGAACCTTCTCATGGATGTACCTTTATTATCTGAATCCCTCTTAAATTGGGATTTAGTACTAGTTCTAACATTTCCAATTTCATATGCAATACTTCAATATTGCACATGCTAAGTTTTTTATTGATTCATACTTCTCTTTGGTTCTTTCTTTTTTATATTGTTCCCAACTCACCTAGGAGATGAGTAGTCTAGGTATCAGGGGTTTGGAGAAGCTACTCCAGTTTAGTTGTTGAGAAGTTCTAGGATGGCCATGTTTTCCATTACAACTGATCTCTTTTTCTTAGAAATTTCTTTCATTTTATGTTTTCCTACATGGACTAGTTGATAACCAATTCTATACTTTGTTATGTTCTAGTTTAGTTTCATTGTTGCAATACTCTACGTTATTTACCTTACTAACAGAGAAATTGGCATGCACCCCCTCTATGTGCACATTTTATGTTGTGGTTGTTGGATATTATTTATGTATGTATTTTCTTATAAGAAGTACGGAGTGCATCCCCTTTGAGGTCCCATTATTTACACATTATTCCTATAAATGAACACATAAGAAATGTACACTAAAGTACAAACATATATGTGCATAGACATAAAGATTTACATGCATATATGTGAAAATCGCAATTTTCCACTATGCTTACACATACTACAAGTGAACGGATACACATGTTGGCTAAATGGACATCTATAAATCCCTTTGTTTTGATAATGACAAACATTTCATTCTTGTTTATCTAACGTGCTACTTGAGTGTTGCTGGAATAAGGTGAATGACAAAGCACTAGGGAATCTATATGCTTGAATGATTGCAAATGTCATGAAATGTAATCAATTGTAAACTTGTACAAATATATAATGTACAAGTACTTAGACTTCATGTAAATCAAGCGTTAGATCTTCCCTATCTAAACACCACATGTAGATAGGTCATCTCCTTCAATAGTGTCACATATGCACACTCATACAAACACTTAATGTCTTTATTTGAAACATTGAAACATGGTCTATCTCGGTCGACAAAATCCTCGACCGAGACGCTCTCGGTCGACAAAATTCTCGACCGAGAAAGACCCAAGTAGCCGTTAGACACAGCTGACAAGGTAGTTGGCAGTTGGAGATAAACGTTGCAAAACACTTGATCCAGAGAGCCTGTCGGTCGACAAAACTTCGACCGAGTAGGTATCTCGGTCGACCACTTCTCGACCGAGATGGACTCTGACAGCAACTGCAGAATTAATTAACTAGCCATTGTTAAAGCAATTAACTTATACCTAACATCTAGTTAAGCACTTAGAAACCCCTAGAAAGTGTCTAGAACGTCCTTAAGCACTTGTAGGACATTCCTATAAATAGGACATGCCTTAGGACACCTAAACTCACTTGTTTTTACACTTGAGCAATCTTTGAGCATACACTTACATTGAGCAACCTGTTTGTGAGCAATTGAGCATATTGACAACTGGCTACTTCTTCTCTCAGCTCAAATTTCGTGTCCTATAGGCTAGCATCTCCTATCCACAACAATCACAATTCCATACACATTGGTTAGGAGATCTACACGCTTGATCTAGGCAAATCAAGCCTTGTGCTTCAAAGGATAAGTTGTAATTTCTTTATTCCTTTCTTGTTCACTATTATTGTTTGTACTCTCCTTGCTACTCCTAGGTTGGAGGCTGCGGATTGGAGAGGTTGGAGATCTTCTTGGTGAAGAAGGGGACCTTGAGCTACTTCAAGAAGGCTGGTGCAACGGGAGGTTACTTCTAAAGAGGAAGGCTACTTCAAGGGGGAGCTTGGAGTTACTTCAAGAAGGATACCTCGGGTTGGTGCATCTACTTCAAGTGAAGGTTGTTCAAGGGGTGTAATAAAGTATTGTATTTTGTGTAATTCCTTGTGAAGGTAATAAAATTGATACTTTCAAAATCCCAGTTGGGTAAGCAACCGGGTAGTGGACTGACAACCTTAGTATTTGCTAAGGTTGGAACCACTCTAAACCCCTTGTCTCCTTCTTGATTTCTCATTTGTGGTTGTTTGAGTTAAATTATTGTTAAATTAGTTTAAAACCCTATTCACCCCCCTCTAGTGGTTTTTCAATTGGTACCAGAGCGGGCTTCAAGGAGCTCTAATCGAGTCTTGAAGAATGGAGGGTGATGGTGATTACAACCGCAATAAAAGGAGCAACATGGACCAATCTACAACATGTTGCAATTGGTGCTTAGGAACAAGCCACACAACATCTAGCTACCCATGGAGATCAAAGAAGGAAGATGAGCACAAAGATTGTCTTATTTCTACAACAAGTGAAGAAGAAGAAGAGGTAACTCTTTTTGATTTATCTAAAGATGAGCTAGTTGCTAGTCTTGAAGAGACACATAATAAATATATTGAGTGCAAGAAGAAATTAAAGAAATCTAATAAAGCAAATGATAAATTACATGCTAAGCTTCTTTCTATTACATCTGAAAATGAAGATCTTAAAAAGATCATTGAAGATCATAATATTAAGATAAAATCTATAGAGGCAGATTGCAAACTTCTCTCTTTAGAAAAGATTAATTTGCAAACTCAAGTGAACGATCTTCAAAAACAACCCATCTTGTGCTCACATCTAGATTATGATACTATCGTGAAAGAAAGAAATTCATTATCATCTAATCTAGAACAAGCAAAGCTAGATATCAAGAAAAGAATGGAGGAAATTGCTAAGCTACAACAAGAAGTTTGTAGTCTAAGTAACAATGGCATTCTTGATAAAATACTAAATGATCCTTATCATCAAATTGGAAGGAGAGGACTAGGTTACAAGCCTAAAGGAAAATCTTATCAACAACCTAGTAAGGGAAGAACACAAGCGCCAAAGAGTCAATCTATGTATGTACCTAAAGGTACAAATACATACGTACCCAAGAACAACCTAGAACAAAATCATAGAAAGAGATATGAAGTTGATTCTATATGTTGTCATTACTGCTTGCGTCTTGGTCACTATTCCTTTTCATGTCCTTACAAGAAAAAGGATGTCGAGTTAGTTTGGGTCCCAAAACCCCCAAACTAAATGAGCAAAAATAAGTTGAGATATGACCAAGGACCCAAATTGCATATTTATATGTCTATCTCAACTTAACCAATTAATTCAAGTATTTAAACATCTAATATGTAATTCCTTTAAATCTACAAAAAAAATTCTGATTTACTTACTGAAAACAGCTCTGAAATAGTACATAACCTTTCTCGGTCGAGAATCTGTCGACCGAGAAAGACAGTCGGTCGAAGACATGGTCGACCGATCCAGTCTCTGATAAATCTGCTGAATGTGTTTTCAAATTGATCAAATTGCTATCGATTTATTGTTAATGACTGATCTTACAAGTTGAAGACCATCATGTGTTATGACATCTAGTATAAATGATCACTGTATTTTATGAAATTATTATATGTTGTTCATTACATCGTGGACATGCTTTCACTATTCAGCTCATAAAGATGATAGAAAATGATTATTGTATGCATGGATCCTTGATGACACATTGGCAAGCAAAATGATTCATTTGTGATATGAAAAAGAACTTTAAGGCTTGCAACACATAAGATAAAAATTTCTCAATTAAGAACGTGAGATATTGCTTTCAAGGATATATATTTTCTTGGAGAATCTTACATGAAAACAAGGGTACAAGAAGAAATAGAATTTGATATTTATGTACCTACAACAAAGCTTATATAAATACTCTAGGAGAATTACGAACGAAGATCTTCATATTGAGTATCACTCAAAATTGCCTCTTGGTTAAAATCAAGCTTGACCAAGGGGCGCTATGGTCGTAGTCAAAGTCGACCTAAAATAAGTTTGGCACAATACTTATTTGAATATCATTCTCTATATAAAAATTGTGATCAAAAGACCAATTAAAATTATGACCAAAAAATTGTTCAAAGATTGGTAACAATAATCACAATATTACTCCCTTAGAAAACATATATATGCTCTACAAATTCAGTCTATCATTTGCATTAAGAATCCGCTTATAAATTCATCCACAGTAAGTTTGTCGGTCGACGAATTCCTCGACCGAAAACATCTCAGTCAACCTATCTCTCTCGGCCGACAAACTTCAAATAAAAATTACATCGGTAAAACTCAGACACACATTCGGTCGACAATTATTCGACCGAGCCAATGTCGGTCGACAATTGCTCGACCGATAATTGACTGTTGGGATATGACCGTTGGAATCTGACCGTTTGAATATAACCGTTGCCGGTCGACCGTTGTGCGACCGAGTGGTGCACCTAGGATATGACCGTTGCTGGTCGTCGGTCGACAATTTGTCGACCGACCATGTTACTGGATTGCTATAAAAAGGACCAAAAATGGGTCATTGTATTACACCTTCACATTCTTACTTCCTTGGCTTCCTTCTAGTGCATTTGTGTGCAACTCTTTAGCCTCTCCATCGCCAAGACTTTCTTGCTTCTTCTCCACCTCAAAGACAAGACCCTGATATTGATGTAATACTTAAGTCTTTCCAGTGAGATTTGGAGTGTCCGTTGTATTAGTTGTAATGAAATGGTTATCTTTGCATGATTGTAATGAAATGGTTATCCTTACATGACTTGGTTATCTTTGCATGATAGTAATAATTCCATGATTCTAATGAATTGGTTATAATGGATATTCCTCTATGGCATCATTAGAACATGGCTTATAAGACTATTCTAGTAGAGCATACAAAGTAAGTGGAGTAATAAATATGTCATAAATCAAAAAGGATGAAATCTTTGCAAGTACCTGAAATTTAAAATTGTGGCTAAATTGACCGTCTATTGAAGAGGGATATCTATTTAAGGGGGAGAAATACTTTTCATATAATATTTGTTTTTAAACGGATATCTTTTTGAAATGACAAAGGGGGAGAAATAAATATAAATGCAAAACTCAATCAATGAGTTTCATAAACAAACTCTTGGCTTTACATTAAGTTGCTATATTCCCTAAAGAATTGGATTTCATGTTCCATAATTCATGGGGAATAATAAGCACACATTTTATAAACAAGAGAAGAAATTTACAAAGGTAATCTTCAGGTATGAAACTCACATGTTTTATATTTTCTTATTTTATATTTAGGAAATGTTTGTCATCTTCAAAAAGGGGGAGATTGTTGGCTAAATGGACATCTGTAAATCCCTTTGTTTTGATAATGACAAACATTTCATTCTTGTTGATCTAATGTGCTACTTGAGTGTTGCAGGAATAAGGTGAATGACAAAGCACTAGGGAATCTATATGCTTGAATGATTGTAAATGTCATGAAATGTAATCAATTGTAAACTTGTACAAATATATAATGTACAAGTACTTAGACTTCATGTAAATTGAGTGTTAGATCTTCCCTAGCTAAACACCACATTTAGATAGGTCATCTCCTTCAATAGTGTCACATATGCACACTCATACACACACTTAATGTCTTTATTTGAAACATTGAAACAGGGTCATTCTCGGTCGACAAAATCCTCGACCGAGACACTCTCAGTCGACAAACTTCTCGATCGAGAAAGACCCAAGTAGCCGTTACACACAGATGACAAGGTAGTTGGCAGTTGGAGATAAACGTTGCAAAACACTTGATCCAGAGAGCCTGTCGGTCGACAAAACTTCGACCGAGTAGGTATCTCGGTCGACCACTTCTCGACCGAGATGGACTCTGACAACAACTGCAGAATTAACTAACTAGCCGTTGTTAAAGTAATTAACTTATACCTAACGGCTAGTTAAGCACTTAGAAACCCCTAGAAAGTGTCTAGAACGTCCTTAAGCACTTGTATGACATTCCTATAAATAGGACATGCCTTAGGACACCTAAACTCACTTGTTTTTACACTTGAGCAATCTTTGAGCATACACTTACATTGAGCAACCTGTTTGTGAGCAATTGAGCATATTGACAACTGGCTACTTCTTCTCTCAGCTCAAATTTCGTGTCCTATAGGCTAGCATCTCCTATCCACAACAATCAAAATTCCATACACATTGGTTAGGAGATCTACACGCTTGATCTAGGCAAATCAAGCCTTGTGCTTCAAAGGATAAGTTGTAATTTCCTTTTTCCTTTCTTGTTCACTATTATTGTTTGTACTCTCCTTGCTACTCCTAGGTTAGAGGCTGCGGATTGGAGAGGTTGGAGATCTTCTTGGTGAAGAAGGGGACCTTGAGCTACTTCAAGAAGGCTGGTGCAATGGGAAGTTACTTCTAAAGAGGAAGGCTACTTCAAGGGGGAGCTTGGAGTTACTTCAAGAAGGATACCTCGGGTTGGTGCATCTACTTCAAGTGAAGGTTGTTCAAGGGGTGTAAGAAAGTATTGTATTTTGTGTAATTCCTTGTGAAGGTAATAAAATTGATACTTTCAAAATCCCGGTTGGGTAAGCAACCGGGTAGTGGACTGACAACCTTAGTATTTGCTAAGGTTGGAACCACTCTAAACCCCTTGTCTCCTTCTTTATTTCTCATTTGTGGTTGTTTGAGTTAAATTATTGTTAAATTAGTTTAAAACCCTATTCACCCCCCCTCTAGTGGTTTTTCAACACATATGTGAATAAATGCGTTCATCTTCATATATATATATATATGTATATATATATATATATATATATATATATATATATATATATATATATATATATATATATATATATATATATATATATATATATATATAGTCAGGCTAGAATACACTCGAGTGTATCTAGAGCGGAATACACTCAAGTAGTTTTTCATGATGTAATATTTTTTTTTGAAACTCTAATCCATTGATCTTCTTAAACATCTTGTGAACAACTCATACACAAAATTTGAGCACATTTGGATATGTATAGCTCATGTTATGAAGACTGCAAAAATTATGCATTTCAAATTAGTTTTGTGCATCGATTTTGTTGCCCTTGGATGAGTGACTTACACTCATCCAAATGGGCTGAAAATTTTTATGTAGCCTAGTTATAGTATGAAGTTGAAGATCAAAGGTTTACATTTTGCAAACAAATAGTCTTGATATGCAAACACACTTGAGTGTATTCGTGCAATCCGTACACTTGAGTGTATTCTAGCATGACTATATATATATATATATATATATATATATATATATATATATGCATACATACATACATATATATATACATACATATATGTGTGTATATATATGTGTGTATATATATATATATATATATATATATATATATATATGCATACATACATATATATATATATGCATATATATGTATATAGATATATGTATATATATGTGTGTGTATATATATATATATAAATATAAAAAATATATATATATATACATATATATGTATGCATATATATATATATATATATATATATATAACATATATAGATATTATATATACATATATAACATATATATATTGCATATATATAACATGTATATATACACATATATGTTCCAATAGACATATTCATAATAATATATATTTCTCCCCAACTTTTTTGAATAAGAGTATGTGTATTGATAGATATGTTTACATAGATATACAAATACGTAACCATACATATGTAGAAGTACATAGTAATATAAATGTACAAGAAAAATACATCTGTATGCTTATATATACAAAACATCAGACTTACATATATATACATAAACATACACATATGTTTGTTCATGTACATATTCATACACATTCTAAATATAGTTGTCAATGTTTGTGTATTAATAAAGTACTTTAACTAGGTAACTTGATATCACTTTTTAGTTGCAAACCACTTTATGTTACTTTTGGATACTCATTAATAAAAATCTTAGTACATGTGAATTCCTATTTCTAATTCTTAAATGATACATATATGATTTTGTTGTCAAACACAATCTAAAGGGGTGTGTTGGTATCTGCTTGATTTGTAAACTGACAGACCTTGGTTCAAATTTCAGTGTTATAAAAATATTTTATCTACCATTTAGAAGAATAGGATCTCACTCATAACTACCCCATGTAGCAATAATTTTTTGGGTATGAGTGTGATGCAAGACATAGGTATATATCCATAACCATACCTTCTAACTCATGCATGTATGGTATCGGTATACTCACGCGTGCACCATACCCTACCCATTAACACCCTTATTGGTAGGTCGAGTTCAATTAGGCTTTGAAAAGAAAATCATGCTATGGTGATGAGGGGTTGTAATGTGACAATGATCTCAACACGATCTTGTTTAACCAAAATACAATATGTATATCCAAAAAATAAGGAAAGTGTCTATGTCACCTAGCTATTTTTGAAATTCTTTCATATCTAAACATTTGTTGTTTCTCTATCCCCCTTTCGCTAATAATTACCCTCTTAATTAAATAAAAGTTTATTTCTCTATGTGTGTATGTATCCTTTTGGAACCCTTCTTAGAGGTCACAATGAAATTCATGATGCTATCATGCAACTCAATGGTATGTTTTTGCCACAATGACTAATACCTAAAACTATTTTTGGTTAATAACTAGAAACCCCAATACTACCATTGAAGACTTGGTGAATAAGTTCCTACTGGTCATTTCCATCTTTCCTAACTATCACCTCAATGAACTTGAGGAATCCTAGTGTGGTTGATTGAAAATTCCCCTCTCTATCCCTTATCTTCTTTTGAAAAGAAATACAATCTCTATAGTGGTTGAGTAAATCTAGCACATAAATTCTAATGGAGTTTGATGCAAAATTTTGAAGATAGATCAATTAAAATCATGTAAATAAAGGAGAGATAAGTTGACACATGGACGGAAAGTGAAATAAGATAAATCATTTACTACAACATAACACCCTTCATTTATGTTGGTTATGCAAGCACCAAAAAGAGAGAAGCTTCACACAATATCTATTGTAACCTATATCTGAGACCTAAAACGTCACTTTCCTAATTCCTTCTATCTTTTTATCAACTATATACTTTTATGTGATTTATTATGGACACTATCAAAAATATTAAAAATTTAAAATCATGTCATCTGATAATTACACATATATGTAAAAATGATATTTTGTATTTTTAAGCATAATAAAACACAGCTTACTATGTGCATCAATAGATTGGATCGATATATATAATTTACATAGATTGTTGGGCTCCAAGTGGGCCTTGAGTAGGGAAAATTCCATCACATTGAAGATTAAAGCTTACCGGGTCAAATATTACTTGGTCACTTAATGCTATTTAACGTGTGTTCAGATCGGGCAAGCCACTTCGAACACTCCATGCGGTTAATAAGTGTTGGTTCATATGGAATTTAATGGTTGGGACCGATGTGACATGGTTCTTTTGTCAAAGCTTGATGTAGGGTGGTCAATGTAGGTTCTTGGTCTACTTCAACTAAATTAAGCATTTGATGCACTATGGTGTGGATAAATGTGCTTTGCTTGGAGGATGAGTTGTGTGTAACAACTAGGGCATTGAGGTATAATCCGACCTTTTTGATCTACAGAAGGGGTCAAAATGTCCTACTTTTTTTGGAAATATATTTTTCTCTCATCTAAGGTTGCACATGTGAGATTACTTTGACCCTAGAAATATGTTACACAATTGTGGTAATGGAGAATGTTAATATATCTAGATGTGGTTGATCTTGGTGGAGTAGAGCATTCATGATGGTCTTTTCTCAAGTTTCTTAAAGACCAAGCTTAGAAATTATCTTCACTAACTAGTTTAGCTTAACATCATGTAAAATACTTCTTTTCTTCTCATTTTTCTATTCTTCTTACCCAATTTCTATCCTTTTGGCCAATGTTCTTGGCGTTAAAAAGGTGAAAATATATTCTTTTCTCCTAAGACCTCCAATTTTTGTTTTTTGACCCCAAACTTTCTTGGTTGGGAATTTTTTCAGCTATTGGTGGTTATTGGAGCTAGGGTTTGTGCATGCATGATCTTTATGAATATTGTGATCTTCACAAAAGATGAATGATTTAGCCTCTATTAGTATTCATTGGGTGTACTTTCTAACTATAATCACTTAAATTGTTGTAAGTGTAAGCTTTTGTTGTAGTTAATAAGCAGTTGAGGCCTTTGTTTCATACTCACAGACGGTTGGGTGCAACATTAAGTCAAATCTACAATGTCACTTATAAAACCATCTCTTTAAAGTTTATATGTATGTTCATTCAGGTAGCAATAATGATCTATGGTGATTATTTTGTCGGTCTTTCTATAAAAAACACTCAACATATATGTTGGGAATAGGAGTCCGGCCCACATCTGAATTGGATTGGGACTTAAAAAGGAATTGGACATGTGTTGCCAATCCTAATACGAATCAAATCTAATAGGAAACAAGAAGATGGTTCCCTTTATGCATCATGGAGTTGGACTAGGAGTGAGACTGGGATTTGGATTAGTCCTGGTTGCAACTACATGGATGGAGGCCTATAAATAGAGACCATGGGGGAGGCCATTGGGATCATCCCATCAGTTGTTCTTTGTTGGTGCCTTCTGTGGTATAAGAGCTGTAGAACAAGAATAACAGGTGGAGCTCTCTTGTGGATAAGAGAGGTCCAATGACTCTGCCTTGAAGCAAAGTAGCGGTTGGTAGTCGACAACACAACAGAGGGCATTGACAGTGGAGGCGGATCTGAGAGCGGAAGACGCACATCAGTCAGTGGCAGTTGTTGGTGTTGTGAATACGGCGGTTGTTTTTCCGGTCAGTGGAGGACACACACTCCCTCTCTCAGGCGGAGAGAGCTTTCGGTTTGCAGCAGCGTGCCGAAATCCTAGTTGGAGGAGCCAACTAGAACGAGTACCGCAGGCAACGACGAGGTAGGTGACCTTTTCACCGATGGAGACAATCGATCAACGATCGTAGTGGCAACAAGCAATCCCTAGCAACAACAATGGCGTTATGAGGAGAAAAAGTGAAAAGGAGGGTTTGTACACATTGGGTGTAATTTTGTTCTTCCTTATCTTTGTTCTCGGGAAGGGGGAGCCTCCCAGATTTAGGGGCGATTAAATCTGGGAAGTGTGAGTTGTAATTCAGATTACTTAGTGCTTGTGGGCCAGTATTGCCCCGTGGTTTTTCTCTCCTAGTCCTGGGGAGATTTTTCCACGTTAAATCTTATGCCTTTAGTCTTGCAGAGCATCGTCACTTACCCACCACAATGTTTTCCTAACAAGTGGTATCAGAGCGAGGTTGGAAGGTTGAAGTGGAAGTGACAATGACGTCTGAAGACAGGAAAGTGTGCATCGACAAGTTTGATGACAAGGACTTCGGCTTTTGGAAGATGCATATTGAAGACTATCTATACCAGAAGAAACTGCATCAACCTCTGGCGGGGACTAAACCTGAACACATGAAGCATGAGGACTGGGATCTCCTTGATCATCAGGCACTTGGAGTGGTCAGGTTGACATTGGCGTGAAATGTTGCATTCAACATTGCCAACGAGAAGACAACTGCGGGACTTCTGAAGACGCTATCAAATATGTACGAGAAGCCAACTACTACGAACAAGGTATATTTGATGCGTAGCTTGTTCAACCTGAAGATGAGCAAAGGAGCCTCTGTAGCTGATCACATCAACGAGTTTAACATCATAATCATACAACTCAACTCCGTGGAGATCAAGTTCGTAGATGAAGTTAAAGCTCTTATCCTACTCTCCTCTTTGCCTGAAAGTTGGTCTGCTACCGTGACAACAGTCAGCAGTTCGTCAGGAAGCTTAAAGCTAAAGCTTGACGATATTCGGGATTTGATCCTGAATGAAGACATCCACAAGAGGGAATGTGCCAGATTTGATTCTTCAGATTCAACTCTACTCCTTGGAGATAGAAGAAGAAATCAGAGTCACAATCACGGTTCTAACCGCGGAAAGTCGAAGACAAGGGGTAAAGAATGTTACTGTTGCGGAAAAGTTGGACACTTCAAGAAGGAATGCAAGGTCTGGAAGAGGGTGTCACAAGAACTTGCCAGAGAACAAGAGGATGATGAGCAGAACAATTCAGCTGTTATTGCAGAGGAAGTTCTTACAGTCCAAGAGCAGTGTCTGAATATAAAGGATGATGTTGAGTGGGTGATAGACACGGGAGCGACTTGTCATGCTACATCTCACAAGAAGTTCTTCACAAGATACAAAAGAGGGAACTTTGGCAATGTGAGGATGGGGAATGCTAGCTACTCAAAGAACGTCGGGATTGGTGATATCTGCGTCAAAATAGATATCGGGTGTATTGTCACGCTCAAGGATGTTCGTCATGTTCCAGATCTGAGACTCAGCGTAATTTCTGGTTCCTTATTGGATAGGAACGGATATCATCTCGGGTTCGGCGGAGGCAAGTTCAAGGTGAAAAAAGGGTGTTTGGTGATAGCTCGAGGCATACTGTGCTGTAATCTATATAAAACCACATTTAGAGTGCACAAAGACAAGGTTCAGGAAGTGAAGAAGTCAAAGCTATCTCAAAGAAGACGGAATCATGGAGGACTACGAGGAAGTTCTACAGATAGCCGCATGACTGAGCTGCGGGATTATCTCAATGATGTCAGAAAGGGTAGAAAAGTGGATTTCTACATGCATCAGGAGATGCATTGTGACGACTCCCAGTTAGAGGAGGTCGCTCCAAATACTTTCTCGAGACAACACACGTGTGAGGAAGGAGGGAAATACATTGAAGATGTAGTTGCTACACCCAGGATGGAGGATCAAACTCTTGATTTAGACTTACATCGATAGGGGGAGCGTCATAAGAAGGTTTCTGAAACTTACTGCAGAAGGCCAGAAACATGGATTTCATCCAGGAGGGCTCGACTGACCGGTCAGGGGGAGCCGACAAAGTTCCAGGTGTGGGCATGGAGAGAGAAGCAGTGTGACAAAGATACTTCTTCTCTATTGCTTGGGAACAAAGTGAAGTCAAGGTGGGACTTCAAGAAGAGGGATGAAAATAACAGAATGCTGTTATGCTTAAGGAGAATGACCACCTATCGAAACCCATCAAAGGTGGTGATGGAGTCCATACGATACTTTGGATGATTGATGAAGACAACGTCTCCCTTATGGGCCGGAGGGGGAGATTGTTGGGAATAGGAGTCCGGCCCACATCCGAATTGGATTGAGACTTAAAAAGGAATTGGACATGTGTTGCCAATCCTAATACGAGTCAAATCTAATAGGAAACAAGAAGATGGTTCCCTTTGTGCATCATGGAGTTGGACTAGGAGTGAGACTGGGATTTGGATTAGGAGTCCTGGTTGCAACTACATGGATGGAGGCCTATAAATAGAGACCATGGGGGAGGCCATTGGGATCATCCCATCAGTTGTTCATTGTTGGTGCCTTCTGTGGTAGAAGATCCATAGAACAAGAACAACAGGTGGAGCTCTCTTGTGGATAAGAGAGGGCCAACGACTTTGCCTTGAAGAAAAGTAGCGGTTGGTAGTCGGCAACACAACAGAGGGCATTGACAGCAGAGGCTGATCTGAGAGCGGAAGACGCACATCAGTCAGTGGCAGTTGTTGGTGTTGTGACTACGGTGGTTGTTTTTCCAGTCAGCGGAGGACACACACTCCCTCTCTCAGGCGGAGAGAGCTTTCGGTTTGCAGCAGCGTGCTGGAATCCTAGTTGGAGGAGCCAACTAGAACGAGTACCGCATGCAACGACGAGGTAGGCGACCTTGTCACCGGTGGAGACGATCGATCAGCGATCGTAGCGGCAACAAGCAATCCCCAGCAACAACAATGGTGTTGTGAGGAGAAAAAGTGAAAAGGAGGGTTTGTACACATTGGGTGTAATTTTGTTCTTCCTTATCTTTGTTCTCGGGCAGGGGGAGCCTCCCATATTTAGGGGTGATTAAATCTGGGCAGTGTGAGTTGTAATTCAGATTACTTAGTGCTTGTTAGCCCGTATTACCCCGTGGTTTTTCTCTCCTAGTCTTGGGGAGAGTTTTCCACGTTAAATCTTGTGCCTTCAGTCTTGTAGAGCATCGTCACTTACCCACCACAATTTTTTCCTAACAATATATTCCAAGTATTTTAGTTTGTCATGGGTAGACATTTATGACGATAGGTCATGACCAACATCTGTATTTATATAATGCAAGTAAGCGAAATTGTTGAAATCAAGTTCGATGGTCGCACAAGCTACAACCTGGAAAAATTGACAAACCATCCACAAGTGCTCATTCATCAATATCAAGCTGCAATGAATACCACAAATCATGTAATCATTCATTTCATTTATAAATAAGGCACATGTAACATACAATTCAATCATGTAAAACTTAGCAAATTCTACTCAGAATTTTGCTTACAGAGTGAGGGAAAACTGAAATCCTTTAGCTAGCATATAATTGATTTTCTCAGCTGAAATCTAATATTTTTTTATACACACGATCAACTAGCTCATAAAATATATATGTAATAAAAAAATACTTGCATGATAGGCAACTACGCATTAAAGTAGACACACACTAATCTATCAAGCATAGTCAATCCAAATTACTCCTTTATTTTTCTCACTACGCTAATCCTTGCTTTACTTTGTATTGAAACACTTAAACAAGGATAGTCAAAGCATAATGAAGTATGACATCCTAATACACTTCAAAGGGTCTCGAACTCCTTTTACATATGTATAAACAATTTTCGTCCTAGTTAATTTGAGACAACAAAAAATCCAATTTTACAAAAAGTAAAAAATAACCTCTTATGATAGAGTTCTATTGTGAAAAATCTTTAGACCTAAACTCCACTCCAATAATTTATGTAAAACCCCAAATATCACTTATTTTTGTTGGGTATAGCATAATTTAAATCTTCTTTCAACTTTATTCCAATTTATTGACTAAAATATTTGTATAATATGTGCAAGAATATTATAATACAATATGTTTATTAGTTAAATACTAACTTTCCTTTTTACCGTGTAATGATCCGGGAAAATAAAAATAATAGTGGGTGCATCTCCGTTAAATAATTCAGATATATATGTGGTTTATCAAAATTCATCACTTTACCTTGTTTGGTTTCCTTGAACATTTGGATGCAATATAATTTTATTTGTATATGTTATTTTTATCATCATATATATTGACCACTTAATGGGTTGTTGATGATGATGACGATGAAATTATTATTATCATCATTATTAATAGTGTTGTTGTTATTATTATTATTTATATGATTGGTGTGGGACGCCATGATGTCATTTTCTTTTTCTCTCCTAATGAAGTATGAATAACATTACAATCTAACCTTAAAAAAATTAACATTACAATCTAATTGTCCAAATTTATAACTGAAGTACAAGTTCAAGTTATCATAACTATATAGTAATTATTATTAGACATTCGAGTTATCTGATTGCCCACTGTGTATTTTAAGTCAAGTACAAGTCATTGGCAACATAAACAATGTATACAACTCTATCTCAATTGCATCATTATCATCATCCCTATTGTATTGTCAATGTCCTTGATACAAAAAACAATTAAACTCATTGAGTCGTTATCATTATCTCAATTTGCATCCAATGCCCAAGATTCAGTTCGAAACATATCAACAATAAAAATGAAGAAGTTTGATATATCTAAGTATAGATCACCGATATTATCTAAGCCAAAACCTCCCTCTTTTTACCGTGACAACTGTGATATTAGATCATATGCATGCATCAATGAATCCCAAAGTGATCCATTTGCAGACCCTTACCATGTCGATGCATATTAAAGAAACTCTTCTTACACATACCAGTGATAAGTAATGTGTGTACCTCTATGTAAGTGGTAAGTAATGTGAAGTCCTGCGCTGTGTAGAGGATTCAGTTTTAAAACACATTCTGTAGCAACAAAGTGTTTCTGCTCCGTGTGACCCCCCAATTACCAAACGTGTAAATCAGCTGTGGTGCTCACCAGGAAAATTTAGGAGAATTCAGCAGTTGCATTGTACTCAAACTTGTCAACTGAGAGAGCAAACAAAGCTGGATGCTATGTACAAACATTGTTCTGGTTAAAGCTGTTTGTACGTGTTGGACTCTTACTAAGACAAAACGTTTCCGGCTTAAGAGGGGAGGGTAGGGGTTAGAAGCTAAGCTCTATTGATGGGAAATCATGGATGAGTCTTCTTTCTGGAGGAGCTATTGTCTCTTTTGATAGCTTTGATACGGTGATCAGCTGCGTTGAGTTGGCTGATATCTCGCCAAGATGGCCCGACCATTCAGTCGCACCTCACTCTCTCATCCTCGTCGTCGTCATCCCTCCAGCATGCTAACATGAGCACGCACTGGCGGATGATGTAGAGCCTGGCCCTCTGCTCCTTGAGGAACCTGGACCCGACCCTCAACCCCGAGGCCACCTTCCTGGCAACGACGGAACCAGCCGCCGCCGCGGTGCCAGAATCGCCGGAGGTAGCGAGGCATCCCATAGAATCACCGCTGCTGCTGGTCTTGTCGCAGCTCATACCTCTCGTTTTGGCGTTCAAGTGTGGGTCTGTGTCCCTGCCTCCCGTCGGCGTGCTCTCTCTCTCTCACTTCGGCTGTGGTTGGTGGGTGACGGTGGGTTTCAGTGTTCGTTTGCCGTTTTATACCCAAGACGTGACGAGAAAGGTAGGAGACTGGAAGACCGGGGCGAGCTGATCCCGTGCGCAGACGCACGCCCGGCTGGCTTTGGCCCCGTGGGGTTAGGACAGATTGCAGGATTGCGGGTGCAACTACATTTGTTAATGGAGTATAAATGCTCGGGAGTTATTTGGCACTTTGCGCTCCTGACGCAATGGGAGAGAGACAGAGGGCCTGCATGCCGTCCTGATTTTCCTGCGGCTGTACGTAAACAGTTGGCACTTGGCAGAGATTTCAATTAACAAAGGAGAGTTGCTTTTTGTCCGTTTCTAAGGGCCAATTTGGTAAGGTGTAGTCAAACGACAAAGTGCATGTTTGATGTATACTAGTTTATACACGTGCTTTGCACGTCATAAATATATAGAACTAATTTGTTTTCATTTATCATTGAAACATATTTAATATTGTTACTAAAATTGTCTAAACAATGACAAAAAATGTTTTTATAGACAAAAGGAGCATTCAAAAGTAAAAATTCTACATGAAAAGAGTTTATGGTTCCACTTCTAGTACTCCTTATGTGGAATCATGGAAGCATAACATCAATAGTTTTATTAATATCCAGTGGCTTGTAGAGTTTAAAAAAATAAACATGCTTTATGATACTGATGCTTATATGCTAGTTGAATGCTATCTTTAATCTCTTTGCAATGACTATATGTATAGTCAGTTACTGATTGCACTTGCATCTAACTCGAGAGATTCTTAATGTTATTTTGATAACTTCCCAAAATATAGTTTAAATAAGGAAGAGGTTATTCCACCAAAAGTAAAAAGTTACATCATTTTTATTTGAAATATGTTGATTGTTTGAAAATTATTTCTTGTGTTATCACCATTCTTTTTTATAGATAAAATAAAAACATAATGTCTAAGGTTTCACTAACTCTAAAAATTGATATTTTATATCATTGATTTGAAAAAACACTAGAGGGGGGGTGAATAGAGTTTTTAAATATTTTAGCAATTATTTAACTCAAACAACCACAATTGAAAATGGAAGAAGGAGACAAGTGTTTAGAGTGGTTCCAACCTTAGCAAATACTAAGGTTGTCAGTCCACTACCCGGTTGCTTACCCAACCGGGATTTTGAAAGTATTAATTTTATTACCTTCACAAGGATTTACACAAAATACAATACTTTCTTACACCCCTTGAACAACCTTCACTTGAAGTAGATGCACCAACCCGAGGTAGCCTTCTTGAAGTAACTCCAAGCTCCCCCTTGAAGTAGTCTTCCTCTTAGAAGTAACCTCCCGTTGCACCAGCCTTCTTGAAGTAGTTCAAGGTCCCCTTCTTCACCAAGAAGATCTTTCAACCTCTCCAATCCGCAGCCTCCAACCTAGGAGTAGCAAGGAGAGTACAAACAATAATAGTGAACAAGAAGGAAAATGGAAATTACAACTTATCCTTTGAAGCCCAAGGCTTGATTTGCCTAGATCAAGCGTGTAGATCTCCTAACCAATGTGTATGGAATGTGATTGCTGTGGATTAGGAGATGATAGCCTATATGACATGAAATTTGAGCTAAGAGGGAAAGTAGCCAATTGTCACAATGCTCAATTTCTCACAAACAGGTTGCACAAAGTCAATGTATGCTCAAAGATTGCTCAATTGTAAAAAAGAAAGTGTATTTAGGTGTCCTAAGGCATGTCCTATTTATAGGAATGTCCTACAAGTGCTTAAGGACGTTCTAGACACTTTCTAGGAGTTTCTAAGTACTTAACTATCCGTTAGATATAAGTTAGTTGCTTTAACAACGGCTAGTTAATTAATTCTGCAGTTGCTGTCAGAGACCATCTCGGTCGAGAAATGGTCGACCGAGACACCTACTCGGTCGAGAGATTGTCGACCGACAGGCTCTCTGGATCAAGTGTATGCAACGTTTATCTCCAACTGCCAACTACCTTGTCAGCTGTGTCTAATGGCTACTTGGGTCTTTCTCGGTCGAGAAGTTTGTCGACCGAGAGTGTCTCGGTCGAGGATTTTGTCGACCGAGATGGACCCTGTTTCAATGTTTCAAATGAAGACATTAAGTGTGTGTATGAGTGTGCATATGTGACACTATTGAAGGGGATGACCTATCGAAATGTGGTGTTTAGCTAGGGAAGATCTAACGCTTGATTTACATGAAGTCTAAGTACTTGTACATTATATATTTGTACAAGTTTACAATTTGATTACATTTCATGACATTTACAATCATTCAAGCATATAGATTCCCTAGGACTTTGTCATCCACCTTATTCCTGCAACACTCAAGTAGCACGTTAGATTAACAAGAATGAAATGTTTGTCATTATCAAAACAAAGGGATTTACAGATGTCCATTTAGCCAACACGATTATTATTCAAGAGGTAGAATTTTATTATGCATCTTAGAACTTATGTGTGTGTAGTTATTATAATAATAGTGTATTAGAAATATATGCTATAAAATCACAATCAAACTTGACCAATGAGAATATGCTTTTCTTAATATAATAAAATCAGGGAATTATTTCAACCTTTTATCTTATTGGAAACATCACATCACTCTGATGGAATATATTTATAATAGTTATGTTGTTGAAGAGAATTAAGTACTTGTTAACAAGGGATAGAAAAAGAAGCATACATGATAAGCTTTACTTGAAAACCTTTTCCATTTTATATGAACAATCAATCATGGTGAGAGTTTCACTGGTAATTGTTATTTTAAAATGTATATAGATATTATTCTATAATTATATTTTCTCAAGAGTTTTAGAAATATATATTGTAATAATCTATGTATTTTTTTCTAATTTCTAATGGTTTTGATTTTATTGTAACTTTTCTTCTCAAAATGATATTGTATGCCACTACATAATGAATAAGATAAGTACTTCCATTAGAGAAAATAATTAGTAGACGATTTTAACACATGAATTAAATTTTAACAAAATTAAGTTACTAACGATTGAAGTATAAGTGGTTGTTTTGTATTCATACACTGTCACTATATCTTAATATCAATGATATATTTCTTAGCAAATTTAAGAAATTATGTTAGATACATATATAAGTTGATTATCAGTGATTTTATCTAATAAACATAATAGCAAGATGAGTATGCAATTCTTACTGCATTAGGGAATATATACAAATATTGGACAAATAATTTATTTTTGTTTGAAGTATTTCATAGCCAGCCTCTAAAATAACCAATGTTCTAATGTAAACAACATAGTACATTCATTGTTGTGAATATTTATTAATGGTGTATAGGTTATCAAATATGAACATCCATTGTTAGTCCATTTGGGAACAATTTTCTTACTTAAAGAATGAGCATTGTTCTGAGGTACTATTAAATATCTACCACATCATTAAGCATCCTTCTTTGTTTGCATTGGCAAAAATGTTTATGGGTAATATATTCCATTTAGCTTCAAAATTTATGATGAAAATGAATTTATCTTCATATGGAAAAACATCAACACTAAATGACACAATTAAAATTTCTGATGTATTCAATTGTAAATGTCATTATGTCACTATATGAACCATTTGACACTTAAAAATACTTGATTGTGTTGGATTCAATGTTTTTTATGTTTTGTTTAGACTTTGTGCTTAACTGATTTGTTTGGGCATAATAGCAAGTATGGATCATCGCCTATGTCTTCACACGTTCATATAAATTGAAACATTTTAACTTTTAAAAAAATTACCTCCTTAGCTTCTATTTCTACATGATGACTTTTTTTTCAATGGTGGAAACGACCCATATTAGTTATATATTGATATTTGAAAAAATATCATGATGTAAGTACTATAAATGTTCTTTCATGTACCTGTATGTTACTTAGGGTGTTGAAAAGGGATATATGAGATCCATAGTCATAATTATAATAGATTTTATATAATATGATTTTATCTTTGTTATTTTCCTTTCACCTTATTGTACATGCATTAACATATTTACAATGGTACCTAGACAAATGTTTATGTTTGTATTCAATTAGAAGACCAAATAAGGAACAAATAGAAAAGTGGTTCCAGAGTTGTGGCAGATGGTAGGGTTTGAGAGCCGTGGCGGCGGCCGTTGAGGTGGCCGAGGTGGCCAGGGCCAACTCTCTTGTCCGAGGACCAGCTACAATGAAAGGATGGTAGAGAAAGCGACCCATGTTAATGAGGAAGATGGTGTAACAGAGCAAGCAACTGAACCAGACGCCATGGATGATATTGATACCGTGCCAAAGGAAGAGACAACCAAAATGTCCTATAGGGATGCTCACGTTGGGAAGGATGTAGGCATTCTCTCGTACATCAATCCAACCCCCCCAGATATCCTAACCACTCCTGACATCCAGGTCGATGTGAGCGGTGTCTTCCCAGCATTTTCTATCAAACATGATTCCATCTAGCCCTTGTTCGAACCTTGGAAGCATGTCATAATTGTCAAAGCAATTGGAACTGCGATAGGGCTTCAAACACTAGTCAATAAGATAATGATCCTCTGGAGCCCTACAGCGCAATACCGGATTGTCGATCTTGACAATGGCTACTACATAATCCAATTGGGGAACCAACATGACTACCAGAAAGCAATGACTGACGGCCCATGGACCGTCTTCGATAATTACTTGTTGGTGCATTCTTGGTCACCATCTTTCCATCCCTCCGAGCCAATCCCTCGTAAACTAGTAGTCTAAGCGAGAGTTGTAGAGCTCCTCATATTCCTTTATCAGAATCAACTGTTGGAACAGATTGGTAACTTGATTGGAAAAACTATCAAAATCAATGCCAACACATTAATGGGCAATAGAGGCAAGTTTGCCCGCATCAGAGTGGAGTTTGATACAAGAAAGCCCCTCCTGCCAACGATCTTCATCAATGGTGAATACTTTCGTTTGGAATATTAAAACCTCCCCCAATTTTGCCTTAACTGTGGTTGTTTGGGTCATGTTGAGGTGGAGTGTAAACAACAGACTCAGAGACCAGACCTGACCTCTACATCTATCCCTATCCTTGTTCCCACGGTCAGCTATACGTCGGCCATCCATGCTAGGATGCCTGAGTTCCATAAAGTGGCAACACAGGAGAAAGCTAGCAAATCTATACCTACTCGTCAGCAGGCCATGCACAAGCATCGCACTGATCAGTGAGAAAAGACACAACAACAATCCATCACTGCTGACAAGCCTGAGACTGAGGGTGATGGGGAGGATGGGTAGATGGTAATTAGCAAGAAGGCCAAGCAAAGGCAGCGTAGGAAGTAGGTAGCTAAAACCAACTACCTCTTTCAAATGCGGAGAATGTGGAGCCTGACCCTCCCGAGATGAACACTACTGTTCAGTTGAAGGAGAATGAAGTCCTCACTGGACGCCCACATCACCCTCCTGAAGATGGGAAATTCCAATTTGCATCCAATCGAACAAGGATTCCCTCCATCCCAACCCGTTCCATCCTAAGAAAAAAGGATGCCTCAGGGTTTGTGATGTTCAGGAACCAAAAGATCGTCTACCAAACAGTCCATAGTCCAGACAGAGTCTGGAAGAAAGGACAAACAGATGAGCAGACTCAGGAAGGAAGCCATACAAATCCAAATGTGCAACACGCCCTAGAGTTCCAAGAACACCTCAACGCTACATGCTCTAGAACCCTAGATAACATGAACATTGAGGAAGAAGACCAGTCCATCGGACTGTGCACCGCCCTCCAATAATACTTGCTTTATGAACGACCTATGCTAGAATATTCAAGGGGCGGGCCATGACAAGATAATCCTGCTAATCAAAGAACTGAAGATAATCCATAAAATCCAAATTGTTGCTATTTTAGAACCTCGCTGTTCTGGAACCAAAGCAACTAATATTATCAAGAACCTAGGTTTCTCCTCATCTCATAGGGTCAAAGCTTCTGGCTTCTCTAGTGGAATCTGGATTGCCTGGAACCATCGACATTGTGAAGTTGAAATTCTCTTTAATCATAGGCAGTTCATCCACTGCCGCATCAACAACTTGTGGTATCTCACCATTGTCTATGCTAGCCCAAATCCATCAAGGTAGAATGTGCTATGTGAGCATCTTGAAACAATAAGTGCATCCATGAATGAGGCCGATGCAGTTATGGGTGATTTCAACACCCTTCTCCATATTGATGAAAAGTAAAGAAGCAAGTATTTTGACAAATGAGCAAGTGCCCAATTTCAAGAAGCTCTGGTTAACACTGGTCTAGCAGACCTAAAAACCCAGAGCCATTTCTTCACCTTAAAAAAACTCAACCTTCTCGAGTGCCTTGATAGAGTGCTAACAAACTCTGAATGGATCCACAAATTTGACAACGCCTCTGTCACGGTGCTACCTAGAACATTCTCCGATCACAATCTGCTCCTCCTGTCTTGTGGCCGTAGAGTCCAGAGAGCCTTCCACTTCTGCACTAAAGTAAGATGGAACCTGAAACTTGGTTTCTAGATAGAGATTATCAACTAGTGGCCTACCCACTCCTTCTTCCAAGACGCCATCAAGACCTTCAAGGTGTCTTCCATGAAATGGGAGTCTAAACGCAATATGTTACAACACAAGGAGAAAGCATGTCTCCTAGATAGAATCGACAAGTGCCAGGTATGACTTCAAAACCTCATGCCCATTCCTAACTTTGATCCTTCCATCCCCCTCTAGGAGAAGATCCATCACATACTCCTCTTAGAAGAAGCAGATTGGCGTCAACGAGCACATATTGATTGGTTAAAACTTGGTGTTCAATCATATGTTAAGGCTCGATGACATTACAACATGATTACCCGCCTCAAAGACGATTCCAATGGTGACAATTGGATCACTGATCCTACTGCACTCAAAACCTTCATCTGAGCTTGGTTTGAAGACTTGATGACAAAGAAATCTATACAAGTTTCTGACCACACCCGCTGCTACCCTGGCATCTTCCCTGGTATTGATGCTCAAACCAGGACCTTCTTGGGCATGATCCTGCAAGCTTCATAAATCAAGCGGGTCATATTCTCCATGGCGCCTCTCAAGGCGTCGGGTCCAGGCGACATTTACATGGATTTCATCCAAAAGAACTAGGACATAGTGGGAGATTCCATCACCACCAAAGTCCGCAATGCTTTTCAGTCTAAACATATAGAGGATTCCATTGCAGACTCATATATGGTCCACATTCCGCAGGTGGATTCTCCACAAAAATGTTGTGAATTCAGACCCATATCCTTAAACAACGGGTGCTTCAAGCTCATCTCTAAAATCATAGTGGAATGTCTAAAACCCCTGTTGAGCAACTGGATCGCACCGACACAACTCAGGTTTATCCCTAGGTGTCACATCACCGAAAACATTCTCTTGGTGCAGGAAGTTATCCATACAAAGAAAGCCCGTTCTACAAGGAAGAAGCTCATGTGTATCAAATTGGAACTGACCAAGGCATTTGATAAAATGAACTGGCATTTCATCCATGACACACTTTCAAGAACTGATTTGCCTCCAAATCTCATCAATATCATCATGCAAATTATAACACATGGATTGTTGGGTTTTATAGGGGAGGCAGAGAAGGAAGCAGAAACAAAAATTTTCTACTCCCCGAACAAAATATAAAGGAATCGCGTCAACGTCTATACAATAGGAAGGATGGTTTGTAGAGGCGTACCTTGCCCAAGGCTTGCTCAGTGACATTACCTCGCAGCTAGTGCGGTCTTCACCTCCGGTCCTGGATGGTGTCTGTGCAGCTCCTGATCTCACCGGGACTGTCGGGATTGACAACTATCCTCTGAGCGGTAGAAGTCTCCCGCCTCTGTAGTAGTCCACACGGACCACCTGGAACTCCGATCACCTTGTCGCATAAGGAACCGAAAGGAGTCGTACCCTCCTGTCAGCGTACTAGTCACCGACAAACTCTCCTGCAACCATTCTCTTTTCTACAGTTGTCTTTCCCTCACTATGCCTCCCTAATCGGGTAGCACTTGCTCGGGCTCTCCTGGTTACCACAACTAGAGAGAACGACAACTTTGCAAAGCAACTGGTGTTCTGAGTTGTACATTAGAAGCCCCCAATACCCTTATATATATAGAAGGGTCATGGGATAGGGTTCTCTATCCCGGGCAATGTGGGACTAAAGTAGGAGTAGAAGGGTCTGAGATTTTACACAAAAAAATCAATTGTGCCCGCTGAACCGATCGTTTCAAGCATGAAACGGTCGGTTGGGGACCTGAGACGATCGGTTCACACCTGAACCGATTGGTTGGGACACATGAAATGGTTGGTTCACTTCTGAACCGGTCGGTTCACTACCCTGGTCAGTTCTTGATTGACTTTTCCTCTTTTGTTTCAAATTGATCCAAATACCAATCCTTGTTCCAATCAAATTGGATAAGTGAAACGAAGAGAAATTTCTCACCAACCTGACTTTCCCAACTTGCTCGGTTGAACCAGTTGAGCCGATCGGTTCAAACCTTGAACTAGTCGGTTCAGCCTGTCCTGAGCCGGTCGACTCACCAACCTGAGCCGATCGGTTCACCAAGTTGAGCCGATCGATTCATCATATGAGCCGATCGGTTGGGAGTGCAGACTGTGCAAAATCAGTCAATTACAGTTTCAATCAATCTGATACTCTAATCAATCGGTCCAACACCTTGAACACTATAACATTGAGCTATCAATTTATTGAGTGCTTAATTGAACTATCAAACTCCTTTAGTAATCAATCTAAACATTGTTTGTGGATAAACTCCTCTTCCAGGTTAAATCCTATGTGTGTGACCCTGCAGGCCCATTTCACGTTGGTAGTGAAAATCCATGACACTTATGACTTCATAAGCAAAGAGCGATGTCTAGTCACACATCAGTGCTACCCAAGTGAAATAGAAAGTTGGAGAACAAATTTCAATCCTACAATCCATGAATGGTGTTACAGTGAATGTATAATTCCTTTGTCACTGATATCCCGAATGAACTCAAGGCATGGAACAATCATCCTTTCAACGTTCATTCACTTTCTTGTTCTCAGAGTAGATTGGAGGTGATATGTATGACATCAATATCACATACTGATTCACACATGCGTGCACACGCCTATATCAATCCTACTCATCAAGTGGCCATGGATCCCAAACTCCCTCAAGAGGGACAAATCCCATATCTATCACTCACCCCTCAAAATCCCCATGTGTCAAAGCCATCCAATCATCACCTTTATGACAACCCATGTTTCATGACTGTATTTGATAATGTCAAAGTGTACTCAACGAAATGTGTTGAGTGTAGTGATTTCAGGTCAAAGAATCACACTCACCACCATCACTGTGAGAACTGATTGTGACTACCATGTCATGTTCCATGTGTCAAACTCACGGTGGGTCTGTCTGGTACACTTGTTCTCTAACAAGTACCTATGTGTTTGGTTTGATATCTCCATATCATGACTAATGAGATTCTGTCATCAACCAATACCAAAATCTAGTCTTGTGTGTTATTGTTGTCTATCTACCTTCCACAATGACATCTGACTAGGGACATAATAAGAATGTACAAACTCTTAGCATCCGTATGATCTCATCATTCAGGTCTTGAACCTGAAAGCATACGTCATTGAGTACTGCCATTCTCTAGACATTCAATATGTTCTATCATTATCTCATATGACGGAACCAGAAAGAATTGGAAGCTTGCCTTTCATGTTTATCAAATCAATCTTAATGTACCCACCAATCATCCCATGATTGGCTCTCAAGGCATACATACCAACAGACTCCCACTTGCACTGCGAGCCAATCACGCTTGAATCATATTCATAGTGATCTTCAAACATGTCCCACATGTCACTATGCTTTAGTGCTTATGCAGTGAGTTATGCCAACACCTTGCTAAAGTCAGTATTAACTGCATATCTCTCATCTCTTCATTATACGTCACATGTATGAGATGGAGTTGCCATAATATGCAATCTAATATTCCTTTGCTAACCTTTAGCCACATTGCATGATCAAGTACTCCTTACTTGTCATCAAAGATCGGAATATTTATAAGTTCATATCATGAACTTACAGATCCATATAGTATCCACGAATGTTCTATAACACACAGATACTCAACTTTTCCTTTCAAAACGGTTTTATTGGAATGTTTCCAATTATCAACAAACAATCACTTTTATATATCCCGTATATATTGTGATTAATTTTCTGTCCTTTTCAAAAGTTCGCATCAGCGTAACTCTTTATAGTGAACCCTTCCTTATTTCCATAGAACTAGTACTTCTCAAGTACTTATGGTATTCCAATAACCTTTACTGGAACTAGAAAGACATCCACTCGTCATGTCCCACATACGAGTTATCAGGATGAGCACATCATATTGTCATGTCCTACATACAAGATGATGAATGCATTTTATTCTTGCTATGTCCATACATGCAAGATAATGGGATGATTACATACATGATAGATCCATATCTATTCTTAGCATTCCCATTCTTCATAATAATTGAGACACTTGGCTTTAGGATACTAACTCCAAGTTTTCTCCTTCAGTATAGATTGCCAATGTATGCTTTCTCTTTTCAGGTCAAGAGGTTTTCGAGAACTATCTCTATAGATCTCTATTCCTATTACATAGGAAACATCTCTATCTTCCCTAAAGATAATCTCCACAAAGGATTCCATTCTAGAACATCTCATTCCTCATCGACTTGTGGAATGCAAATACGCTCCCACTAAATCACATATCCCTTCTTTATCTTTGTCATATCAGTCAAACCCTTTGACTATATTATCAAAGTAAAGATCCAGCTCTGAGTTGCTTGTACTTAATCAATCACATTGATTAGTCCATTGTAACTTATATACTTCATTTGCATTAATGGATTCATAAACCTTATAGGTTGTGTCACGTACACATCCTTATTTTATTCCTCATAGGAATGTGATTTTAGTATCCGTATGCCAAATCTTTAGTCATTAAGTTGCAATCAACAAGCATCATCCTTCTCAAAATGTTATCCATGTGTCTTAACAATTAAGACTCATTCACACTTATGGATTTCATCCCAATGGGTGCTACCATCAAGGTCATACCTTATGGTTCATATGGAAGTTATTTAGGATGTAATGGTCATAAACCATAACTCAAAATCCGGTTCCTCATCATCTAGATAGTTGACTCATCACATGACCAACTCATCACATAGATATTTGAGGTGCATCTGTTCAAGGAATTTGAGAACTCACAACACTTTGTGATTCTTAATATCCTTTATTAGTGTAGGGTATTTGTTATTTAATAAGAACTTAGTTATTTGATAATCATCCTCTAACTCCTTAGAGTATGACCCCTTCTTGATTTAGACATCACCATGCCTTAATCACGAGTTCACTATTATACACTATCATAATCACTCACAAGGTTCTCAAACATTTGGTTCAAGTATTTCATTCATTGATCTCATCAAGAATTAACACTTTACCGAATCCATACTTCATCTATGATATTCTTGAACACTTCAAGATATTCATATTGGTATTTCTCTAAACACCGTTTGAAGTACTAGCATTTGCTCCAATAGGTATGTAAACACATCACATGTAGTTTACCTAATAGGATAATCATTCTCCCACTAGTGAAGATTGATTAATCATGTCTAAGAGATCCATGTCTCTTACTGGTTCTCTAACCAAAAGAGTCTAGATTTATCCATCATATGGAAACGAAAAATGAATTTATCATGATTTATGCTAATTTGATTGTTTGAATTATCAATAACTTTTAGGTATCATTTTATCTTATGCATACCAAGTACCACAAGATAAACAAGGCATTGCCACAAAGATCATATCTTTGAAATATCAACTATATTGATAGCCATCCTTGTCTCAACAAGATGCAAAAATAAAGTGTTTCTATTGGCAAATTGAAATAGCAGTTATCAACTCTATTCCGTACCCTTTAGGATGAAATAAATTGAAGGATACTCCTATCTTATGACAGCAACACTTGCTCCAATAATAAGTACTCCTTTCTTGGTCCTTTAACAAAGGCCATCACTTCTTTGTGGATCTTGCATATCATATATGACAGATCCATATCTTGGTATCATATACCTTAGATAAAGAAGTGTTTATTTCATGATACCTATGGTGGAGATCTCTATCCCCTCCTTCTTCTTCTTTTGTTCTTCCAGATATAGAGGGCAATTCCCTCGTTCCCTTTCCCCATGTGCCTTGAGGCTGAAGACGACTTGGAGCACTGGCTAGCATCAAAACCCTTCTTAGCTTTGCCCTTGCCCTTGCATTTGGACTTGCCTTTCTTTCTGTTGATGCACATCACAGACTTAGGCTTGTCCTTCTTCATCTGTGCCTCGAGGCTGAAGACGGCTTGGATTGCTAGCTAGCATCAAAACACTTCTTTGCTTTGCCCTTGTCCTTGCCTTTAAGACTTACCCTTCATTGATCACATCAAACATTAGGGTTTGTCTTTCTTCATAATTGCCTCTACCGTCCTCAACATGTCCAACAACTCTGTCAACGCTTCTCAAAGTTGTTCATGTCATAGTTCATCATGAAGTATATGATTCTCGCAACATTTACACTATCATACCAATATCCAACTCTTGGCTCAGAGGGAATCCTTCTTAGTCAGGTTTTTCCACATACCCAATCACATTGAGTGTGTGAATACCTTACTGGATCTCCTTCTGTCATGACATACTAGGACAGTGTCTTGTAGACATCATATGTCTCATGTTGTCTCTACAACTCATAGTTTAGAGAATACAACATCAAGCACTCCACATCAATGGCATCCTTGGTATGCTTCCATAAGCATCTTTTAAGCCGTTGGTGTGGTGGGATCGAGTTAATCTGGTTCTAGTATAACTAGGACTTAGAGCTTTCACTCTTCGATTGAGAACATTTCTCAATGTCCTAACTAGTCATGGAATTATTCCCATTTAATTTGTTGGTCTCAAGGATTGATCGCAAATAAAGTGATTATTATTGATTAGCCATTTATTATACAAAAGGAAATATATGCAATTTAGTCCAAAAACTCCTTTTTGACTTGATTGATTTGAAAAGATTTTACGATATAATTAGGACTTTAATTAATTATCGCTCCCACTAGTTTTTTCAAATTGATAACCCTCACCATCAATTCAGAAGATTGCAGTGTACAACCTTCTAGTGGGTCAAGATCTTGAAATCCTCTGAGTCATGGACCAGTTAGGGTTGTCACCCACAACCTAGATCTTCCAGGTAGGCAACTTTTGCCAATTGCATCTTATGCAACTCTTGAAAAATGTCATGTGCAACTCCTTGCCATGATCACCTCCATGCCTCAAGGTGCTAGATCCTATCTAGGTCACCTTGTTAAGTCTGACCCAAAGCCAACACGATGAATATGCACCCTGCTAGGGCAGACCCACATATTCATCCTTCACGCTTCCACGAGATAGACGGTGCACCATGCTAGGGCATGCCCACACTTGGCCGATCAAGCTTTTCACATGTGTCGCATTTGGAAGGCATCTAAAACATTAATATTTAATGATGGATTTGGTTTTTATAGGTACATATACATATCCAATCACCACAATACATAGTACATATCGTATACATGTTATATCCCACAGAAAACATGTGAAATGATAAAAGTGATGATTATGGCCATCCTAATGTGTTTCATCGAGCCAAGAGGAAACACGATCATCTAGGTCTACATCACATGTAACCTATACAAGATGAACTCTGTGCTTTTCCGTTCTAAGTTTGATCAACTCATCTCCATGATTGATCAGCTCGCCATCAAGCCGGTCGGTTGGGTGCCACCAGCCGATCGACTGGCTCCTCCAGCCGATCGATTCATTGGTCATCGTGCATCTCCTCAGGTCACCACCTGCTCGTCTCACTCCTTGAACTGGTCGTCTGGAACGCCAACCAATCGGTTCATGCCTTGAACTGATCGTCTCATTCATCGTCAGATTGTCCTCCGTTCTTTAATATAACAAGAAATAAAAGATCTATCCTATTTACATTTGAATAGGGAAACCCCGAGTTACATTTGGGGGGAGAAAAGGTAGGAAAGAAATCTCAATTTATCTTGAGTTACATCAGGAATAAGAGATAGAGAATCGGTGTGCAGACCGAGATGCAAGCAACCACATATAATCAAGCACACATACATAGGGTTTATTGGCCATAACCACACTATACATCCACCACAAAACTCATTTAAGGGTGACATGTATCGAGTGCATTCATATTACATATCATATATGTATATTGGGATTTGTGGATTTAGGATTGGACATGCATAAAGCCAATTTTATTTGCATCGTATGCAATAAATAAAGGCGACAAACCAAAATCGATCACATCGATAATACTAAAGTATAGAGTAGTTGATGTGGCTCTAATACCACTGTTGGGTTTTATAGGGGAGGCAGAGAAGGCAACGAAAACAAAAATCTTCTTCTCCCTGAACCCAGTATAAAGGAATCACGTCAACGTCTATAAAGTAGGAAGTATGGTTTGTAGAGGCGTACCTTGTCCTGAGGCTTGCTCGGCGACATTACCTCACAGCTAGTGCGGTCTTCACCTTCGGTCTTGTACGGTGTCTGTGCAGCTCCTGGTCTCATCGGAACTGTCGGGATTGACAGCTATCCTCCGAGCGAAAGAAGTCTCCTGCCTCTGTAGTAGTCCACATAGACCACCTGGAACTCTGATCGCCTTGTCACACAAGGCACCGGAAGGAGTCATACCCTCCTGTCGGCGTACTAGTCACCGACACACTCTCCTGCAACCAGTCGCTTTTTTGTAGTTGTCTTTCCTCGATATGCCTCCCTAATCGGGTAGCACTTGCTCGGGCTCTCCTGGTTACCACAACCAGAGAGAACGACAACTTTGCAGAGTAACTGGTGTTTTGAGTTGTACATGAGAAGCCCCCAATACCCCTATATATATAGGAGGGTCATGGGACATGGTTCTCTACCCCATGTAATGCAGGACTAAAGCAGGAGTAGAAGGGTTCGAGATTTTTCACAAAACAATCAACTGCACCAGCTGAACCGATCGTTTCAAGCATGAAATAGTCGGTTGGGGACCTGAGCCGATCGGTTCACACCTGAACCGATCGGTTGGGTCACCTGAAATGGTCAGCTCACTTCTCAACCAGTCGGTTCACTGCCCTGGTCAGTTCCCGATTGACTTTTCCTCTTTTGTTTCGAATTGATCCAAATGCCAATCTTTGTTCCAATCAAATTGAACAAGAAATTTCTCACCAACCTGACTTTTACAACTTTCTCAGTCAGACCAGTTGAGCCAATCGGTTCAACCCTTGAACAAGTCAATTCAGCCTATCCTGAGCCGGTTGACTCACCAACCTAAGTTAATTAGTTCACCAAGCTGAGCTGGTCGGTTCATCATATGAGCCAATCGGTTGGGAGTGCAGATTGTACAAAATCAGTCAATTGCAGTCTCAATCAATATGATACTCTAATCATTCAGTCCAACACCTTGAATACTATAACATTGAGCTATCAATTGATTGAGTGTTTAATTGAACTACTAAACTCCTTTAGTAATCAATCTAAACATTGTTTGTGGATAAACTCCTCTTCCAGGTTAAATCCTATGTGTGTGACCCTGCAGGCCCATTTCACGTTGGTAGTGAAAATCCCTAACACTTATGACTTCACAAGTAAAGAGCGGTGTCTAGTCGCACATCAGTGCTACCCAAGTGAAATAGAAAGTTGGAGAACAACTTTCAATCCTACAATCCGTGAATGGTGTTATAGTGAATGTATAATTCCTTTGTCACTGATATCCTGAATGAACTCAAGGCATGGAACAGTCATCCTTTCAACGTTCATTCACTTTCTTAATCTTAGAGTGGATTGGAGGAGATATGTATGACATCAATATCACATATTGATTCACACATGCGTGCGCATGCCTATCTCAATCCTATTCATCAAGTGGCCATGTATATCAAGCTCCCTCAGGAGGGACAAATCCCATATCTATCACTCATCCCTCAAAAGCCCCATGTGTCAAAGCCATCCAATCATCACCTTTATGACAACCCATGTTTTAGGACTGCGTTTGATGATGTCAAAGTGTACTCAACGACATATGTTGAGTGTAGTGATTTTAGGTCAAAGAATCACACTCACCACCATCACTGTGAGAACTGATTGTGACTACCATGTCATGGTTCCACGTGTCAAACTCACGGTGGGTCTGTCTGGTACACTTGTTCTCTAACAAGTACCTATGTGTTTGGTTTGATATCTCCATCTCATGACTAATGAGATTATGTCATCAACCAATACCACAATCTAGTCTTGTGTGTCATTGTTGTCTATCTACCTTCCACAATGACATCCGACAAGGGACATAATACGAATGTACAAACTCTTAGTATCTGTATGATCTCATCGTTTAGCACTTGAACCTGAAAGCATACATCATTGAGTACTGTCATTCTGTAGACATTCAATCTGTTCTATCATTATCTCATATGACTGAACCAGAAAGAATTGGAAGCTTTCCTTTCATGTTTATCAAATCAATCTTAATGTATCCCACCAATCATCCCATGATTGGCTCTCAGGGCATACATACCAACAGGGATCAACCTCGATCCTCTGGGAAGGGGAACCCCTACATCCGTTTAAGGCATCTCAGGGTGTTAGATAGGGCAACCCCGTCAGTCTGTATGTGTTTGTTATGTGTATGGAGAGGCTAAGCTAGGCCATCTCTAACTCAGTTCACGCTGGAGACTGGAAACCCATCTCCCTTACATGAGGAGGTACCCCGCTCTCTCATGTTCTATTCGCAGATGACATCCTTCTGTTGGGGGGAAGCTTCCATGGCGCAGGCTAGTGCCATCAACAAAACCCTTCACATCTTCTCTAAAGCCTTAGGACAAACAGTCTCAAAGCAGAAATCCAAGTGCTTCTTCAGTTTGAACACACCCATGTCCGAGATCCGTTCCATCAGCAAACGGCTGGGAATTGGATGGACTATGGACCTGGGAAAGTATTTGGGTGTACCAATCTTGCATCATAGAATCAACAAAGCCACCCATGGTATCATTATTTCATCTATCCAAAGAAGATTAAACAGTTGGTCACTGTGCCATCTCTCTCTTGCAGGGAGAATCACCCTAGCCAAATCCACACTCCAAAGAATTCCAACTTACACAATGCAAACCGTCAAATTGTCCCTCAACTTTGCGATAAAATCAACAGACATATCAGAAGGTTCATCTGGTCCAGAACTTCTTCTCAACAAAAAAATCTCCCTAGTATCATGGAAGAAAATAAGCTCAAGCAAGGACACATGCAGCCTTAGCATCAGTGATGTGCGTGACCAGAACAATGCACCTATGCTTAAGAACACTTGGTACTTTATCTCTGACCCAAGAAAGCTATGGGTCCAAGTTATGAATGTGAAGTATATGAAAAATGAAAGACCTGCTTCTAAGCCATGTTCTTCAACCTGGAGCTTCATCAAACACAGTCCGGACCTCATCAAGCCGCTCTGCCTCAAATCCATAAATAATGGTAGTAGTACAAATGTTTGGCGAGACAAATGGCTCACAGGACAATCAGTCATAGACATATCTCCATATTGGCCAATCCCTGAAGATCTCTCAGATCTAATAGTTAGTTGCATGTCATCTGTAGAAGATGGCTGGGACTGGAGCTTTATTAACTCCTACCTGTAGCCGTAGGTAGAAGACATCATCAAGTACATCCCGTCACCCTCAAATAACATCTTGGAGGATGAGTGGATATGGTCCCTGGAGCAAACCAGTGGCTTCTCCTCTCAATCAGCTTACAAATGGGTTCATAAAGAAAAATAAATCAATACTCCTGGAAACTGGAAGCAGATATGGCATTCCACCCTTCCTACTCGAATAAAAACTTTTCTGTCTTCTACAACATCGGGCTCTCCTTACAAATGTAGAAAAGAATCGTCGACACATTGATGTCTCCAAACTCTGTCCAGTGTGTAACAACGAAAGGGACACTCTTCTTCATGCTCTAAGGGACTGCCCCTCCAACGCCGAAGTCTGGCAACTGGTGTCACCTGGGCTCAGTCGCTTTAATCTGAATGAGAAGGATTGGATTGATAAAGGTATGAATGTTCAACACCCATCTCACAATCTATGGACAATTACCTGCTGGAACCTATGGCTGTGTCACAATAGTTTCATCCACCAATGCCAAGAGAAACCTACTGCAAGCAAAGTCTTCTTCATCAAGCAGCAAAATTTCACAATCTAAGACATAGCTAATCAAGTCCGTGAGAGTGTCATTGAAGTTGACTACAACCATATACAATTCCAAGGTAGAGATCTCTATGTCTTCAAAGACGCTTCCTTTCAAGCTAGCACACATAACGCAGCCATCAACATCCATGTTTTTAACGCTAGTGGACTCCATATCTTGGGGATGGGCAACATTACTAAAGCTACCTCAGCCATGGATGCAGAAGCCAAGGCCATCATGAGAGCCACTGAATTATGCAAACAAAACCACTGGGACAATGCATACATTCTATCAGACTCTCTATCAGTGGTCCGAGCTATTACTAGAATAACCTCTGTCCCTCTTTTAAAACCCTACGTGATGAAGGTGATGACCCTCGTGCCGTCTGAAACCATCTTCTATATCATCCACGCCTATAACATGCATGCTGATAGGATTGTAAAGCCATTCCTTGGAGCCAACCAAAACCTTAGCTTCACACATTCTATTCCTAGCAACTATAATTGTATTTCTCATGTTAACATTTCTGAGGTTTTGGCTGCACTAGAGAGTAGTATAAACAAATAGAAGTCTCTAGTTCCCCCCCCCCCCAAAAAAAAGACCAAAGAAGATTTATGAGATTTATACAACGATATTATTGTTTTTGTTATAAAATGTTCTAGAATATGAATGAGACATACACAATTTTTTACTAATTTTATACTTGATATTTCTTTTAGTAGTTGTCAGGATAAAAACAAAGACACTTAGCATAATGGAAATAGAAGAATCAATACACTTTGCATAATAAATTCTTGAGATCATCAACATATTCTACCATTTCATCAAAATTTATTGTGGGAATACAAATTGAACCATTATTCATATAAAAGAAATACTTGTGTCACAAAAATGCAATTTAGTTTTGAAATTAAACAATTGTAGTTAAAAGTAGTTAATATGTATATTTTAAAGATAAATAAAAAAATATGTGAATGTCATGAAACCATCTATATTTTCTAACAACACATTTTAATGCCACAAAAGTATATAAGTATTGATCCATGGTCACCAACTTGCACAAACAATTCTCAATAATATCATCTCTATGTATGACTTTCTTGTTGTTCTTGCATAATTGAATTGTTAGTCACTTAATATATCTGCTAGACTTTAGTCACCTATGGACTCATACTCTTCCTTTGGGCTTCAAAATTTGTTCTTAGTTTGGATAATACGTATTGGTTTTACATTATAGTATTCTATGATAACTAAATGATAGCTTGTGTCTTTGGTGATAAAGTTTTTGTTGATGGTGGCAAAACACAATAATGTAGGAAAGATGTCAAAATACTATAAATGCTTACAAATTAACATGTCAGAAAGACCAATAAACATTGATCTCATCTCTTTAAGAACTAAATATGTGAATTAATGTTAATAGTGTTTAGCAGAGATATAATTCCTCATATATTTCAAATTTTTATTATAAATGAAGTTTGTGGGCAATGTAATAATTCAACTAAAATATTTAGTAAATCATAACATATTTTTCATGTTTATATACACACAAATAGATATGGGAGCGCCAAGTAAAGCATATACAAACACAATAAAGCACAAAATACATAGTTCTAACAGAAGTAGCATATATTCTTACAATATGGGCAGTTTCTACAATCATTAATGGATAACTTATTTAGTATGCGTTTGATGCCTTCATGCATCATTTCCCTAGTACCTATGAATTCTCTATTACGAGACATAGCTTATCAGATGATCTAACTAAGCATTCAACTAAAGAAATAGTTTGTGTATAGTGGTCATATTGAGCACAATTTTATCCTTGTAGTACTTTTGGTTCGAATTAGTGTGGAAATAACCACTGAAATTACTACCAAGGCACATAACTTATTTCACTATTACTTTTGGACTTAGAGTAAAACACTTGTAATGGAAAATATGTATAATATGCTACATACAAAAATGTTATGGGCATGTAGGCCAAACACAAACCAAAATCAAGTAGCTATATGAAATTTATAATATATCTAAGGAATTAGGTGCAAAATCTCCATATTAAAATACATAGGAGGTAGCCTTGCCCTATTTGAATTTGATCTAACAAATTTGATAAGCTCAAAGCATTATTGGAAGGTTCACTTAACCTCATACAACCCTTTACATCATGCATACAATTTTGTAAGCTCTAATCATTTTCTCAGCCATCCCAGCCCCACAAAAATCTACTCATTATGTACAATATTTTATTGTCTTTTAAGAATTATTGTAAAACCAAAAAAGTATGCAGGAATTTAAAATGATAAGTAAAAGATCTAGTCATAGATTTGACAAGACAAGATGATATTGTGAGAATTTGTTGTCTGAAGGTGTTATATGTGGTTTTTTTATCAAATCAATTTACAATAATTTTTCTTCACAAATCTATAAACATGCGAAGACAGTAGTATGATAACGCAGTTGATATTTTTTAGTTATCGTACATTTTTTTTCCAAAGTGATATCCTACATTGTTTCTCTAGAAAAAAATACTTTCCAATATAGTGAACCTAGGTCTATAACCACCACTTAAAGTGGTACTTGTGCTTTATTTAAAATCTCCAATTTAATTGGTGTTATATCTAAAACTTAGAAAAATATATAACTCAAAACTTCCACTTAGTGTAGTGTTTCAACCTGTGCCAGAAATGAAAGTATCTTTACCTATCAGAGGTCATTTTTTGTCAAAGTTTTCCAATTTAACTTTTTTCCTATATAAAATCAATTTAGCTTTAGTGGTATTTAATAGAAATGATCGTAAGAATCGATTAAAAAAGCTTATAAGATGCACTACATACTAAATATGTATTTATGTAAGTATAGCATAGTTAGATATTCATATCGAGTTCATCTCAGTCAACCTCCCTTATTTTTTTCTGAATCCATCGCTGACTGCATACTCTTGTTACACTATTTTTTTTCAATGGGGCAAAGAAACAAGAACAAAAAATATCCGTAATTATTGAAAAATGAAAAAATAATAATCCATTGGTAAATATGTCAACCAAAAACAACTCACCGTGACTTCTTACAAATTATGTCCATTTTGATATTCTAACAAAGAAATATAATTCTGTGTTTGATAATGATGGGTCACTCCCGATAAAGACCACTTTGATGATCCCACTCCATCCGTATAACCCCCACACATTTTATAGATAGACCTACATTAGGGGCATTCAAACCCATAAAGTGGAATAATTCTATCCCAAAGATTCTATTGATTTTGAAACCCCAAACCTTGTACTTCACAAACAATTTTATTGATGTGAGTCATTTCCAGTAGTAGTTAACTGGTGCAATCTGAAAGATGACTCTTACTGAATCAAAACAAAGAGATAATTTATTTACCTTGAAGTAGAGCCACATGCATCCTCCTTCTCTAAGAATTAGCCAGAACATGCAGATCCAAATGACACATTAATCTGACACGGATAGTAATGCAGGTCTTGATGAGATTGAATAATCAACTGAGTGACGTGGGATTTTATCGCACTAACAAACTCACTCGGGGTTGAAATCCCTGAGCTTTTACCAAAACCAAAGTGCAATAAGACCACCCGCAAGAGGACGAGTCTTATCGCAGTATAGTTATGGATCGAATCCAAAGGACAACGTTTTTAAGAATCTTTGTCAGTCTAGTCTAGTTCGAGTTAAGGCTAATATTTAAAATGATTGGTTGATTTGAGGTTACTTAAACTAATTGCAAGAAAGTAAAAGTTGAATAAAAGTTGGATTTATATCAATGATATGGGATCGCTGGGATGGTATCGGGTTTCACCACCGCTACGCATGCAAACACGTTCAATCACAAACAATCTATTCAAGATATAACAATCCAAATAGAGCTACCGCAGAACCCCCCATACGGGCGTTAGGTTCGCGTAAGCATCACCTTAGGCATCATATGTCTCGTTACCAACCGGATCACTTACTTATGGCTCCAAAGATACAAAAATCCAACGAAGGTTGTGGCACTACTATAGAAACATCATTCAATGTCGCTTTTCTGGGCGTCAGTTATTTAAACAAACTGACGCCTATAACATTCCACGTTGGCTATTTAGTAAATCCAATGTCTATATTCGAAGACTAGCCAGATACAGGTACCACTTTTTATTCAACGTCAGCTAGGTAAAACAAACCGATGCCTAAAATTTCCTGCGAAATCTAATTTTCGAGCGGAAAAAAAGTGTCACATACATCATCGGTTTTTAACTACTAACTGACGCCTATATAAGATGAAAATTTGCGTGAAAACTTCCAATTTCAGTGTCGGTTATCCTTTGATAACCGACGCTGATAATGGCTCCCGCCAAATAATTTAGGGCAAAGATTGCCCAATTAGACGTCGGTTTTTACTATCAACCGACGCTTATGAGGTTTAGGTGTCAGTTTTGTAGACAACTGACGCCTTTTACAAACTTAATAGACCCGCGATCACCCGACTCTTCTCCTTTCTTCTATTTCATCACGATAATTTTCTCTACTGCTCGCTTCTCGCCTAAAATCACCCGACGACCCCCGCTGCTGCTCGCCGCCGCTGCTGCTGGTGCGCCTCTGCTCGCCGCTGCCGCGTCCTCTTTCTCCTGCTACCGCCGCTCTAGCAAGCTACATTGAACTTGCTCAAGGATGTTGTCTCTTGATGAAATTGGTATGTTCCTTGATATAAACACTCACTTCGTCCATGTTGTGTAAAATATACAAGTGACCTTGTTCCAACTGCTCACGGCTGATTACTTTCACCCGTGATCCCAAAATTCCTTTGCCCTCCTCAATATTCTTGTCATTAACAGGAGTGTTATTACCACTAAGAAAGTCATCACAAAATCCATAACCTCTCTCACCACATAACCTTCAATAATACTCCCTTCAGGCCGATAATGGTTTCGAACATCACCTTTAAAAATGCTCATGTATCGTTCAAAGGGGTACATCCAATGCATGAAAATTGGTCCCAACATTTTCACTTCCCTAGTCAAGTAGACAACAAGATGTACCATGGTATCAAAGAACGAAGGAGGGAAATATGTCTCAAGCTTACATAGGGTAACAACCACTTCTCTTTGCAAAATATCGAGAGTATCATGGTCAATAACTTTTCTGCATAGACTGTTGGAAAAGAAACAAAGTCTAGTGATTGCAAACCTTACATGCTTCGGCAATATAGATCGAATTTCCACAGGCAATATTTGTTGCATTAGAGTGTGACAATCATGAGATTTAAGACCTATCAACTTCAGATCTTTCATTGATACCAATCTACGGATGTTGGATGAGTAACCATGTGGCACCTTAACATTTACCAAGCATTCACAAAAAGCTTTCTTCTCCTTTCTAGACAACGTGTAACAAGCGGGAGGTAAGTATGTTCTTTTATTACCCATTTCACATAATTCTATTAATTCTAACCTTATTCCCATTTCACGTAGGTCCAGTCTGGATTTTATCCCATCTTTAGTCTTACCTGGTATATTTAACAGAGTACCAATGACGCTATCACAGACATTTTTCTCAACGTGCATTACATCGATACAATGCCTGACTGTCAAAGAACTCCAATAAGGAAGATCCCAAAATATTGACTTCTTCTTGAATGAAGAATTGTCACTCCGTGTGGCCATACTACATTGTGATTTCTTACCAAATTCATTGACAATGTCTTTTACTCTTTCATAAACAACATCCCCTGGTATAGGTTTAGGTGCACTCCGTTCATCATTCCATCCATTGAATGATTTGCGCTTCCTACGATACGGATGGAATTATGAAAGAAACCTTCGATGACCAAGATATACATTCTTGCCGCCATGTTTTTGTCTTATTGAATCAGTGTTTTCTTCACATATAGGACACGCTTTAGCTCCTTTGACACTATATCCAGAGAAATTCTCGTATGCTAGAAAGTCATTAATAGTGCAAAACAACATAGCGTGCAAATGAAATGTCTCTCTTCCTGAAGCATCATAGGTCATCACACCTTCAGCCCAAAGTTTCTTTAAGTCATCAATTAGAGGTTCAAGATAAACATCGATATCATTTCCAGGTTGCTTAGGGCCCGATATCAACAACGACAGCATAACGTACTTATTTTTCATACACAACCAGGGAGGAAGATTGTATATAACAAGCATGACTGGCCAAGTGCTATGTTGGCTGCTCAATGTCCCGTACGGATTCATCCCATCTATACAAAGCCCAAGTCGTAGATTCCTATCTTCTTCACCAAATTTGGGGTACAATAGATCAATCTTCTTCCACTGTGGGGAATCAGACGCATGTCGTAGGATCCCATCATTATTTTTCTTAACATCTGCATGCCACCTCAAATTCTTCGCATCTTTCAGATTTGCAAACAAGCATTGAAACCGTGATATTATAGGTAGATACCACATCACCTTGGCAGGAGAACCAGTTTTGGACTCCCCTGAAGTCGTCAATTTATACCGTGACACACCACATTTTGGACAATCTTTCAAATCCACATAGTCCTTTTGAAATAATACACAATCATTCGGGCATGCGTGTATCTTCTTGGCCTCCATTCCCATTGGGCACAACAATTTCTTTACCTAGTATGTTGAGATTGGTAGCTCGTTTCCTTCAGGAAGCATTTCTTTCAACAAATTCAACAATGAAGTGAAGCTTTTGTCGCTCCATCTATTGTTAGCTTTCAACTTATAGAATCTCAACACAATGTTAAGCTTTGTAAACTTAGCACAGCCTGTGTATAACGGTATCTCAGCATCATGCACAATGTTTCTAAAGATAGGAGGTGGATCAGTGTGCTCTACCCTACAACTATCTAGCATCGCATCAACGATGTCTACTGGAACTGGTTCGTTCACATCTACGTCATCAGAGGCAATTTCTTCTTCCACCCAAGCACTTCTATCAACATCCACTGGTTTCGAGTTTGAAATCTCTCCATGCCAATTCCATTCTGTATAGCCTTGTACAATCCCGTTGCACATGACATGACTTTTGATTTCGTCACCAGTGATGACTTTCAAGTTGTTACCACAATGCCTACATGGACAGTAGAACCTATCTCCAGGTTCTTTCCTATGAATTCCTTGGCAAATCTAATAAAATGATCAAGACCAGATATAAACTCTGGGGTGCAGCGATTGCGAATGGACATCCGTGATCTATCCATTCTATGATCAAAGAGAAAACAAGTATATATTAGGACAAGATTAGGGTCTTGGACGGGTTTCTAGGCCAAAAAACACATGTGATGTCATTCTTATATATAATAAATGTGTAGCCCGGGTGGTAAGAGCTCGGTAAGTCCCAATGAAGGACCCAGGTTCGAACCTCACCGAAGGCACTTTGCGATTGGAAATCCACGCTGATTAGGCGTGAGAGGGGGGTGACGGGACCACACTCTCTCATGCCTCGAGAATTTACCATGTCAGTTTCACCTGGGGTGGGTTCTCTCGGTCATCAAAAAGAATGTGTACCACCTATCCCATACTTGAACACCTAATCTCACTAGTAAGTGTATAATGTGTATTGAGTTTTCAAGAAAATTTCGGAAACATTTCCCCAATGTTCTCTAAGTACATATGTACTTAGAGAACAAACGGGGAAATGCTAACAAAATTTTCTCGAAAACCCAATACACATTATACACTTACATCCTAAGTGAGATTAGGTATTCAAGAACAGTCCCAAACCGGGTACTATCCAAGATTTAATCCTAATAAGTAAATCTTGGACGGGTTTCTAGGCCAACAAACACAATAATAGATATGTACATGTTAGGGTTTCATCATAATTGATGTTAGGGTTTCATCAATGTTAGGGTTTAATCAAATCAAATTAGGATGCTAGAATGGACAAGTTTAAATCTTATTTCAACATGCATCAAAATTTACTAAATTAGGTCAACCATTAGGATTAGAAGCACAAATATATGCAAGCAAAAGATTTGTTCGTATCCTAGGATTTACATAAAGCATTACATAAAGATTTGTTCATATCCTTACCAACAGCAAGCACGGTCGTGGCTATGTTGGCCTACCACAGCCGTGCTGGGTAGCACGGCCGTGGTAGGCCAACACAGCCACGGTCGTGCTTTCTGTTGGCAAGGAGCTATGGAGAAGGACTAAAAGAGGCTAGGGCTACCTAGAGCTAGCGTGGAGAAGAGCAACGACGGCGGTGTGAGATCAACGAGCAGAGAAGGAGGCGGTGAGCAGAACGACACCTGGAGAAGGGAAGAGAAGAGCATAGTAGAGCGGCGAGCAGCAGTGGCAGAGAGAGCATAACAAGACTTTTACTAAGTGGTTTGAAGATAAAGTCTTACATCAACTATCTCAAACACCAAATGATATTACAGAAACTATCAAATGCCTCACCTTTAAACCAAAACCGAATGTTATGTCTTATGAAGGGTTTGACATTAATGGGTTCACATATTACACAAAGCGCCAAGATGATAAGAGTGTCGTCTAAAATAGTGGGGTCACTCTTCAAGCGTCGACTATGTATTTTGCAAGTGCAAAGGATAAGAGTCCACGTGAAGCTAAAATGTCATATTACAGTCTCATTGAAGACATATGGGAGTTTGACTACATAGATTTCAAAATTCTGCTCTTTAAATGTAATTGGGTTGATAACACCAAAGGAGTTATAGTGGATGAATTGGGTTTCACTTTAGTGAACTTTGAAAAGATTGGCGAGAAGGGTGAACCATTCATATTGGCATCACAGGCGAAACAAGTATTCTATATCGATGATCCTGCAAATGATAAATGGTCGGTTGTTCTTCATGGTAAAATACAGTTCATTGAAGATCCTATAGATGAAGAAGAGTACTATGATAAGTATGATGACTCCAGTCCATTCTCAGTTGGGTTGCCAAACACTCCACAAAATATTGAAGCTAATGATGACTTATATGTGTGCGGAGATCACAATGAAGGATTGTTAATTGATAAAAGATTACAATTTTAGAGGCATGCATGTTTATATTTTTTTATTGAAGCTAAATGTTTGCTTTTTTATTATCAATACCATTTTCAGATGTTTCATTATCTTCTAGTTAATACAAATGCTAAATGTTTGCCTTTTTAATGACATTTTCAGATGGCTGACCATGATGAGCATGATGTCCATGATGAGAATGAAGTCCATGATGAGCATGCTGTCCATGATGAGCATGGCGAGGATACCAATGCAAGTTCTAAAAACATATCCTGTATTTCTATAAAATTCATTATCTTCTAGTTATGTCATATATACTATATTTCTATATTGGGCTAATTCAATGTGTTTATTTTTGTCAAATTTTAGGTTGATGATGCACATGTACCCACTAAAGCACTGGAGGAACTTGATGCACATCACCAAAAACTTAATAAGAAAAGGGGCATCACTCTATTGAAGAAGTAAATATCGCTAAGTGGCAGTGGATCCAGATTGGCTGTGGAGTTTGATCTTGGAGGAAATGCAATTGGAGTGAACCGCAATAATTTTGTAAACTATCTTGGGGTTGTCACTCAAAGCCATTGTGGTGTTAAGTATGATAATTGGCATAAAGTTCCTTGGGCGAAGAAAGACATGATATGGAAGGATTTATATGTGAGTTATTATTATTTGCAATTCTATTTTTTAGATTACAAATTCTATTATTTGCAATTCTATTTTTGGATACTAGTTAATAGAAATTCTATTTTACAGAATCTGTTTGCATTGGATGAGAAGCTGCATCGTAAAAGCGTGATGCAACGTGCTGGAAAGATGCTAAGGAACTATAGGACAAATATCAACAGAGAATACATAAAAGATGGTGATAAGAAGAAGAAGTCAGCCCTTGAACAATGGAACTTCTTGGACAAAGAAGATTGGGACACGTTTGTTGCTTCAAGAAAATCTGAAGAATTCAAGGTATTAAGTGAGGCACAAAAACCAAGGCGTGCACTGAATGTGCATGACCACACTATGGGTCCAAAGGGCTATGCAAGCGTTCTCCAAAGACTACAGGTGAAATCTGCTACTACTTAGGAGTCCTCTACTACATGTGCCACACCCATGCCTCGCCATGATGTCTAGATAGCTGGGAGGCAAAACAAGTAGGGTGAAATAAAGAAGCCCGTAACTGCTGAGGTGGCTGTGAAAATGGTAAAATACAACTCTTAGAGCAATCGTTTGAATATTGATTATTTGTGGTGAGCGGGAGCTGCACGAGCAGAGGAAACAAGGCACGTTCATCCCTCAGGGCACAGGGGATGAATTGACAGTTGCTCTGGGTAACCCAGTGCATCTTGGACGTGTTAGAGGTGCAAGCGCTGGTGTGGGCATCAAAGCATTCTTTGGGCCATCCTAGCAAAAACCCAGAGCGGGACTTTCACAAGAAGAGGTAACCTATTCTTTTTTTAGAATGTTACTACAAAAGGGAATTAAATAATAAGAAGCTAATGTTTCTTTTATCCATGTATAGGAGAATAAAAGAGTCTAGGATATAGTTTCTAAGAAGGTCAAGGAAGAATTGATGCGGCAATAGGCATCTCAGGCTTCCAATCAGCCTATGGCGACCCACTCTTCTTCTGATGCACAGACTGAGAGTAATACTGTACACCCACCGCCTAACACATCTGTTGTAAGTATTGTTTATGACATTGTAGGTAGTCTTTTCAAGATGATATGTTTTCAAGATGATATGTATATATGTATAACATTCTTTACGTAAATTTGTAGGCATTGAAGCCATGCCACTTAATAATGCAAGACTATGTTGTTGCAGAGGCACAGGCTTACCCGTCCCTTCCTGGGGCAACATTTCACGGGACTCCAATGCCACAGGGCTACGTTCGTGTGAGCCCGATACGTGTATTCCCCGATTGGAGGGAAGCTACATTGCCATATGCCCACCCGAATATTGATACACTTGCTGAGGCAGAAGGCAGGGTGATATTGTGGCCCAAAGAAGATGTCGTCTACACTACTGAAATTGTAAGATAAATTTACATTACTTTAGATTGTTAATGTGTATATATGAGGTCAACTGATCTGATATTATATATACAGGTTAAAAAGAAGACACCCACAACATCTAGGCCTCCACCTCCACTTCCTGCATTACCAAGTTGGGTTCCAACTGACCTAAAATACCTGTTAGGTCCTGCTTGTAGGGGAATGGCATGTTGGCTACGGGCACATAATATACATTGCCCTATAATTGTTTCTGTAGAAGTGAATTATGCAGGTCAATCATACGAAAGATCTTTATTTATACAAGATATTATTGAGTTGTTTATATATGATTGGCTGAATACATCAATGATAGAGACATGGATAAGGTGAGATCTTGTTTATACATCCATATACCTTGTGTAAGATCTGGTGATCTGGTTTCTTATATATTAATGCATACGTAATACATGTTTTGCAGCTTCTTAGTCGAAAATAAATGTAAACAATTTGCATGTGACCATGTGGGATTTTTGATTCCATCATTGATTAGTATGGTAGCTAAAGACCCTGATAGTGTTCAACAATACTCTATAGATGCTTTTACAATTTTTGGTCAGCAAAAGAAGATGATAATAATAGCTCCATTCAATGTCAAGTAAGTTTACTTTACTTATAATTTGGACTTAAGAAAATTACATTTTATTGTGGATTTTGAGTTATTAATTTTTAACTTTTTTACCTCTAGCGGTAGGCATTGGGAGTTACTAGTTATTCTCTCCGGGACGTTCAATGTTTATTATCTAGATCCTGCGAGGAGTACATTGAATACTAAAATTGGACACGTAATGAGAATGCCATTATTCTGGTGAGAAATATTTCATTTTTATATCCGTTAACATATGTTATTACATTACTATTTATTTATGCAATTTACTATGTTACATTAACATGTAGGGGTTTGGATGCATTCAAAAAGGCTGGATGAAAGGTCCCCAAGAAAAAGAACCAGCCAATAATTTGGGAGAACGTGAAAGTAAGTTCCTGACTCTAATGTATATATTATTTATGTGAACTGTGCTTAGTTGTAGTTTTTAATATTTTGTATGTTTCAATTTATAGTGCGCTACACAAGACAACGGCTGGGCATGCACATACTATGTGATGTGATTTATGAAGATGATTATCCAATATGCCGCATTGGACATCGATACCATACATGAGGTATTATATATAGTCTCATTAGTTAGTATGGAATATATCAATCTTATTTTTATATTATTACTTATATATATACATCATTCTCTTTGCAGGTGTTTAAAACTGACCACACTATAGGTAAACACTTAAAATATGTACATGCTCCATATACGATGGAAGTATTAAATGAAGTAAGAGAAGAATGGGCAAGATCCAGACAAACAGTGGGGACTGTAAAATATAAATGGGATGTTGATAGCAATGTTGAATGATATTTTGTAAATGAATATTTCTGAATATTTATACATGTATGAATGTTTCTACATGTACTTGAATGTTTCTACATGTGTGAATGTGAGAATTGAATTGATGTCTGAATGTATCTACTTGTCTGAAAAGTATATTTGTTGATTTTGTAGGTTTGTGGCCTATTTGTTGGCTGATATCAATGGATGTCGTAAACCTGCAGTTCAAAACTGAACTGCAGGTTCTCATCCTGCTGACCAGCCACAGCAGGCCTGCAAACTGATAAGAAAAAAAAATTAAAACATAGGCGTCGGTTATTTATAGAAAACCGTCATCAAAGGATTACAACGTCGGTTATTGGATAAAAACCGCCGCCTAATGTGACAAACAACCCGACCGTGCAGGAAAGCACGACCGTGATGGAAAAAGTGTCAGTTATTAGTATAAAACCGACACTTATAGTATTAAACACGGTCGTGCAGGGAAGCACGGCCGTGGTGTCTGGGAATATGGTGTCGGTTTTTTAGTTGCAAACCGACGTAGATAGTGTCCTAGATGGCACCCTTTTTTTGGCGTGAAGCCTTTTGGCATCGGCTTACTATAAATAATCGATGCCTATAGATGCCCTGCTGACGAATTTTCAGTGGCGTGAAGCCTTTTGGCATCGGTTATAAAACCAATGCCGAAGAGTTCGACCTTTAGCGACACCCACATAGGCATCACTTTAGAATTGTCACTAAAAGGGCATAAACATCTGACACCAAAGACCTGTTCTGTAGTAGTGTGGCCCCCCTATACAGGCGTTAGGCACACAGAAGAATCACCGAAGGCTAGATGGCTCATCCTCTCATGGATTATATACTTACGACCTTGAAGAAATCCCATTCTATTTCTAGTTTGGGAGTCAACCACATTAATCGATAAGCAAGCAGGTGATAGATCTACAAACTAACATTGACGATACAAATCCAACTAAGGTTGTGGTCCTCCCTGAGGGATGTTTAGACCACATAAGCATCACCGTAGGCTAGATGTCTCATCCCCTCATGGATCATACACTTACGACCTCAAGGAATCTGATCAGAAGTTCTCATCAAAGAGTCGAACTTTGTAAACTGCCATTCTATTTCACATATAGAAGATTTCGCAATATAGGAAAGAACAAGATGAAAACAAGTAGATAATTAACTACGAACATACCAAATAACAATGAAATGGAAAGTTATGTACATTGCCATGGAGAGTTCTAACAAAAGAACATGATTGAATGGGCAGCGGGGCTAGTCCCCGCACCCCAATGAAAAGGTACTACTCGCTCATGATGCGAGAAACAAGAAGAATAAGAGAAAGAAAAGGTTCTGCTATGAGCATGATAAAGAAGGTGGTCACAGCTCGATGAAGATGATGCGGTCTCCTACGTCGTTTCAGGGCAGATCTGAACGAGGAGGAAGAACCACCAAGGCAGGCTGGGTGATCCTTCTTCTTCACCTTCTCTCTCTCCTTCTCTCCTTGCTCGGTGCCTGGAGGAGCATGTGGGCATGTGGAAGTTTAAGCTGGATTGGCCTATTGGCAGCCTGTCGGCGTGCTGGCCTCGATGCCCAAATGAAGACCCATGTGGTCCTATTTATAGGCTTGGATGGGGTGTTCATGCTTTTTCAACATATAACAGTTAAAATCATGATAGCTGGACCAATTAAGTAATTTTGCACATTTTGATATTTAGTAATTGTAATTGGATGTATTGAATCAAAAAGAGCCCAAGAAAGTGACTGAAAATCATGATGAATATGCATTCATCACTCAATTATGATATGTTAAACCTAATGAGAACCCCAAATATGCTATCGCTTTGTATAATTAGGGTTTGAGAAAATATAAATCCTAGTCAGCTGAAATTAGGGTTTTCACCAAATAAGCTCATGTTGGGAAAGAATGATAGAGTTAGGCATAGGAAAATAGAAATGGTAGTTGGAGGCTTGGATAGCACGACTGTGGTGGGTAGCACGGCCATGCTAGTTCATTAGTGGCACGGGCATGCTAGGCCACACGGCTGTTTTGAAAGAATTGATCTATTAACTAACTTTTATACTCAAATCTGATGAAACCAATGCACCACAACTGTGATAGTCAGCATGGCCATGTTGTATCCATCTTGGCATGGCTGTGGAACCTTGCACGGCTGTTCTGGGGCATTTTTGCTTCAACTGACGTTTATGTAGAATTCTAGATAGTAGTGAACTATTTTATTTTTAATTATTTATTGGTAACTCCAAATGATCTTAAATTTTAGTTGAAGCTTTGCAACGCTATTATAAACAACATGCTAAATTATAGTAATTTTGGGAGAAGGTGTGATCTCTTAACTACATGAATTACACTAACCTTTTTATGATAGAAAAATCTATTGAAATAAGAAAAAGTATAGTGAGGGGTCAATGTGCAGTTGACCCAAGCAGCTCAATTGCTCTATATGGTCAACCTAACACACTAGAATCTCTCATAATTCATAATTCATTTTAGAGAAATGAAATCCTAGAGAGAGAGGGAGAGTTAGGGTTTGAGAGGAGAAAGTGGTGGAATTTCTGAATTAGGGTTTCTCTATCTGAGATATGATGAAATAAAGTAAGTTTAGCTTCTTTGCATAGACTTTCATGGTGAATCTTATTTCACATGTCAAGATTCCATCCCTCCTCTGATTTGATCCAAAATGGTATCAAAATTTCCCCTTTTCTCACTCTTTCTTCATAATTCCTCATTTTTAGGGTTTATGAGTTGAAAGGAAGAAGAATTGGGTGAACTGTTAGGGATTTGGCAAACACTTCAAGGGAAAGCAAGCCTCCTCATCCTATACTCCTAAAGGCTACAAGTGTGGATAAAAGGGACACTACAAGAGTGAATGCCCTAAATCAAGAAAGTCACACCACAAGGGCAGCTCAAAGAAGGAAGAAGAGTACCAGAAGGAGATAAAGTACAAGAGGAAGGACAAGAAGGACAAGAGACACAAGAATGCAACTCATGCATCTAGTGAAGCTTCATCTTCAAGCAACTCAAGCTATAAAGAAGATGGAGAGTGCCACCTTGCACTCATGGCCTCTACTAGTGAAGAAATTGGTGAGGTAAGTTTGCATGAGTTATCTAAGGAAGCTATTATTGACATGGTTATCTCTACCCATTCATCTTTTATTAAATGTAAATCTAAAAGAAAATGGTTAGAAAAAATCATTGATGATCTATATGCTAAACTTAAAATCCTTGAGCTGAATGAGAAAAATAATCTTGAGAGTATTGATAATTTTCAAGGGAAATACTTTGATCTTGAACTCCAATACAATGGAGTTGAAGTTGACAATTGTATCTACCGTAAGAACATTAAAAATCTTAAGGAAGAAAACTTGGCAATTGAAAGAACCCACCCCGCTCTCTCTCTCTAGACACCTGCCTCACTCTGATCCATCTCTACCGGGGTTGGCCGTTCCCGATGGCGGCGGTCCTAGGGGGTGGGCTCCTCCGTCCCCACCTCCACCACCTCCGAACCACCCTCTTCTTCCCGTCCCTCACCCCCTCCCCATCCGCCTTGGGGTGATCCACATGCATATGTTACTGTGGGGTGCACCTGGGCCAAGGCACTGGCCAAATCGATGGTCGTTCATAGCAGGTTCAAGCCCCTACTCATGCCTGAAGATGTGAGGAAACCGGAGTTCAAGGAAGGTGATGATCAACCATGGATGACCTTCTTAGAGCCGGTTGTCGAAGCTATGGAGGAATACCATAGACACTCAGTCATCGTCCAAGTCCTTGGTACGTAGGCGGCTCTCAGCCAACTTCATGGGTGGATGCTGAGGTCGTGGCGACCAAAGGGGGATCTTCAGCTATCCCAGCTGGTCGGAGGCCTCTTCCTGGAGAGGTTCAATACGGAGGCAGACATGCTTATTGTGACTGAACAAGGACCCTTGTTCTTTGACCAGAAGTTGATCCTAACCAGGCGTTGGTCGCCGGAAGTGGATATCAGCCGTGCAACTCTTACATCTGCTCTGGTTTGGGTTACCCTTCCCGATGTCAGACAACATTGGACCAGGAGAGCCATCTCCATAATTTCCTGTGGGGTTGGGGATCCCAAGGTCATATCCTTCCACACCCAGGGACGTTTTGTGGGGGTGGCTCATGTGTGTGTTGAGGTGAGCGCTGAGACGAACCCTCCACCAGTGGTGATGGTGGAACTGCCGAATAAATGCAACTTGGAGGTGAAGATAATCTATGACACACTGCCAGAAAGGTGTGGGAAATGCAAGGTCTTTAGACCTGTGGAGGGATAGTGCCCGGGTGTTAGAACCGTGCATTGTGAACCTCCCATTGTTACTGCAAGACCAAGAGTTGATATACCGGAGAAAGTAAGAAACATACAGAAATGGAGAGGAGTAGAAAGGAGAAGACCTCTGATTCCTAGAAACCTGAGAAAGGAAAATCCCAATAATTAGGAGGCCTTGGCAGAACAAGAGGCGGAAGTTGAGGAGTTCGTGGTTACCTCTACTGAAGTTACAACCACTGCTGAAGAGGTGAATGCTGAAATGACAAAGACAACTGATGACATTACAGGAACCAACAATTCTGCTAAAGGGGCAAGGATAAAAAATAATGAGAATTCCTTTTTTGTTCTCGAACTGGTGGCGGACACTGAACTATAGGATGGTAGTGGAAGGAGTACTAGCCCAAGACACACTAGAAGCGGCATGGCCAAAGGTAAAGTAAAGGCCACCCCCTACTTTGTTAGAGGAGGTAGATGGGGAAAACCTAGGAATACAATATGACTGTCCTCGCATGGAATGTGTGAGGTGCTTCCCTGCCCAAAACACAGGGGAAGTTGAGGGGTATTCTGAAAGAGATGGAAGCTGAGATCATTTTCTGCTTTGAAACTAGAATTAAAAGAAGAACTGTCGAGAGAGTTAAAATGATCTTTCCTCAACAATGGGTACTTTATCTAACCTTGAAGCCTGCGAAGGAGGAAGAATCATTTTGGGATGGAATACTAGTAAATGGAAAGTAGAACCAATCCATATACCTGATCAAATGATGATAGTTAGCTGTTTCAATCAAGGTGGTTTCGCGTGTATTATTTGGGGGATATACGGAGAGAACCTGGACAGGGACAATGATAAGCTCTGGTAAACCATGGTCAGTACAACTCTAGAGGAGATTCCTTGGATGGTTTTGGGTGATTTCAACAGTACTAGAAGGAATAGAGATAAGCATGGTGGCTTGAGGGTCCCTGATCGTATCCTGGAGAGTTTTAATAATGCTGCAGCTGATGCCAACCTTTTTGAACTGAACATAGTTGGCGATTTGGTGTCCTAGTCCAATAAGCAAGATCCTAAATATAGAATAGCAAGTCTTCTTGACAGAGGTCTTGCTAATGAAGCCTGGCTCAATGCATTCCCACACGTAGTCATTAACATGGGATCACATCCCTTTAGTGACCATGCGTGGATGAGAGTTCACCTGACGAACTTGACGATGATTCCAAGACCTTTCCGCTTTTTGAACTTCTGGTGCGAATGGGAGGGTTTTAAGGAGGAGGTGTGAAAGAGCTGGTAGACTCCTATACACGGAAACTCGCTTTATATCGTGTTGAAAAAGTTGCAAATGACGAAAGCTAACCTGAAAGACTGGGCAAAGAAGAAGGTCAATATATCTGACCTAATTTTGAAAGCCAAAGATGAATACAATGCAGCTGTTGCGAACTTGAGAAATAACCCTCTTATTAGAGAGGTGATTGAAGAGGAGACACTGAAGGAGAAAAGGCTTTTGGAGTTGGAAAAAGCCTGTGAGAGCTACTTATGGAAGAGAAGTAGAATTAGATGGATTAATGATGGGGATAAGAATACCCCTACTTATTAATCATTTACCCAATGTAATTTGTATCCATAATAATAATAAGAGTCTACAAGTATTTTCTTTAGATTCTCCTCATCTTTTTTTATCAATTTTCATATATACATTGTTATAACTAAAGCTACTAGTAATTAGTTATGAATTTTATAAGATAAGCATTATTTGAACCAATAATCACATGCCATGTCAGCATTTAATATCCTTTTATTCATTACCTTACTTTTTCTACCTCATAGACCTATTAGTTGGTTCAAGTTAGCCATAAACCCAAACTAGTGCTAACATCCTCACATGTCCTACACACCACATTTCTTTGTTCTCTCATCGCGTAGCGCTATCACCGGGACAACACACCTCCTTTAACCACCATCAACTATTGACACCCCCTTCAGAGATGCAGAAACCATCATACTAGGCCCACCTTCTGACATCACCAGTTCCTAGACTCCTAGGGTACACAGTAGTGCAGCTATAACACATCCTTTTAGCATTCATGTATCAGCGGAAGCAACTCCCATGCTTTTGATAACATGAGGGACTTCAGCTCAAAGGGAGGTCAAAAGAATAATAGACATGGAAAATAAAGTAAACAATCACCATGCATCAATATAGAAATTGATTCATAGATTCTTCAAATGCAATCTACTATAGTTGAGTTCTTGAATATATCATTTATCATCTAAACATGACTTACAAAATGAAGGAAACTAAATGATTGGATTATCTAGGTAGATGTCACCCCACTAGGAAAAACCTTGAGACACCTTGGGATAATCCTTATAGGATGATGATCTTCACATGTCTTTGTCTTCAACATTGCTCCATACCTACGGGCATCCCACCCTAATTCATGCAAGGAAAAATGGAAACACGTTAGAGTAAGTGGTGTTGAGTAAAACTATATGAACTGAAAATATACTATAGTTTTGAGAAAACATAAATTTAAACATGATAAACGTTGAATTCTTGTCATATCATTTATTTTGATATTTATTTATCATAATCATTGTCTTGCACTGAATATGCTATCCTTCATCCTTATATTTATCACAAGGAACTTATTCTCCCAAGAGCTCATTTCTCACACAGATCTTATGCACGCAAGTGCTCATTGCTCACATCCTCACACTGAGATTATATCAAAAGGGCCTCTTAATCTTGGAAGTAACAAATCAAAATTCATCCATCATATAATTAACATTGTTCTTGAGCATAATATCTTAAAGCATTAAATTTGACTTGAAGCATGTGCATGTTATGATGATAGTAATATATGGGAAAGACAATGAAAATCACAGTATGATTCACGATAAATTTTCTTGCAAATATTCATTAAAATCTGTAACTGATATCAACGTAATTGAATTTCATGAATATAAGTAAATCTAAATCCCTTTACTTACACTTGTTACACAGAGTGCATGAATCCGCTTACCTTTATTTGAGAAACTACTTATAGATCTCCTTGGGTTTATGTAGCCCTTCGATACTGTGAAGTCTCATTCACGCCTTAGCTTCCCTAAAACAAACATGATACATATATCGAAACCATGTCTAGAAACCCTACAATGCCCTAAAAGACACTATATATTTTCTTATGCATGTTAGGGTTCTTTTGGTGGCATAAACACAATGTCATCCTCTATAATATAATTTGATTTTGTCATGAATCCTCAACAAATACAATCTCGACATACTTATATCATTAATAACATCTTAAATTATTTGACCCCCTTAACTAACATCACAACCTAAATTCTCTAACATAAAATCCTCATTATATATTAAACATCATCTAAATCTAAAAAAGTAGTGTATCATTGATTCATAACTCACAATTGGATCTCCAATTATTTTTTCTCAAATTTATATCATTGTTTGATGCCTCAACTTACAAAAATTCCCTAATAGGTAACATATACATAACAAATCGTATATTAAAAAACCATAATCAGACCTCATACTTATATTCTAAACTTCAATATAACACTACGCAAACTTATGTGATTAACTTCCAACAATCTTATCATAACGTATAGATTATACATTATTATCATGTATGTTTCCTTCCATAAAATCTTTGACTTTCTAAACATCTAAATACCCTTGATAGAGTAATTTTTATAACAATCTACTCTTCAATATATTTCAAATGTGTCTTATTTGCTATTTTTTATTGGTCTAACCTCAAGATATAATAATTGCAAGAAAATACCTTTGATAGCGACCCTATCCATTGATTTCTAGATTGGTGGTTAGAATTGGGCTTCCTTTCTTTCCCTTTTCCTTTTTTATTGTAGATTTCCTTCTCGATCCACTTAGCCACCAACAGAAAATTGGTCACCCATATTATTCTTTCAAACATAATAGATGTGACGCTCCATTCATGCGATAAATCAGGGCAGGTCGCAAAGCCCCCATGCCGACGTCCACCCTCCTCTCCACCATCCCTATTCGTGGCTTGTGGCAGATGAAAAACTACTACCAGGATTGAGAATTCCCAAAAAACCCATCTTGGATCCTTTTCAGTTGGTTTCATAATCTCTTACATCCTACGACCTCCCTCTATTCTTCTTGGCGGGGAGAGGTTCCAGGACCTTGACGGTTGTCATAGGGTTCGGGGTAACCTTGCAGACCAACCTCTAGTCCCTCAGAAAGGAATGTCCCCTGATAGGCCATGCCACCAATGTTGCTTTTATGTACATGAGGAGGCTGGCATCAGGGACGGTGTGTATGGGCCTTGTATCTTCCATTGGTCTTCCTCTTTAAGAAATATCTTCCCTCTCCAGCACTATGACTCTCTTTTTTTATAGGCATTGATCCTCTTTTGACATGGTTTCAAATGAGACTGCCATTTTGTGGGTGTCCCAGTCTGAAAGGGACACATAGAATGACATCCTTGTTCTCATGTTAGATGTAAGAGAAAATGAGCCAACAATTCAAGAGTGAACCAACTACAAACCCAGAACCAATTGGTTCAAAATTTATGTCAGTCCCATACATCTACTTACCAACTTTTCCTTCTTTCATTAATAGGGATCATACCACATATCCAGATTGGACCATATTTTAATTATTGACTTGTCATAAGACAATAAACATCATGGAATTTCAAAATTTATACTTGAAACAAAAGATCTTGAACCTCAAAAGAGGGTAAATTGCATACAAGATCTTCTTATGCATTTATTACTCCTCTTATATCAAAATAAATCAAAACGAGATCAAACCTGATTATTAATGTATCAGTCAATCACAAACATAATTGTGACCATTCTACGATGCAATAAGTTGAAAGAGATACACCCCTAAAGTTCCACTGATACTTAAATGGCCTCAGATTTAGGTGAAGATACCAAAATTGAACACAAATGTCTCAATATCAAATTCTTATGGTTTTGTAAATGTCATTATTATTATCTTGGCTAATTTCTAAATTTTGGGATTTTACACCAACACTACTATTGTGACTGCCTAGACGTGTAGATTGGGAAGAAGGTCGTGTTACCACCTCACTCCACCTGTCAGACTTCCCTAGACCTTAGCTAGACTCCACTACATGTGATCACTGCTCCTAAGTCCTAGGACCACACCGAAAGTCCCAACATGGCTCCTCCATATCGCATCGATGATCCAAGCTAAGAGGGAGTTTTTGGGAAGTAACCCACATCCACGAAGGGGACTGGGCACTTAGGCTCTAGTCTCTCCCTTGAAATTTGGCCTTCAATGCCTTAGATTGGCACCATGACCACTCATCAATGAGTTTGCATCTCTTACATGTTGAGGAAGGGATGATTTCCATGAAATTGCAGTCTCCTCTTTAAGACTTGCCTCTTCAAGGTTTCTAATGGACATCAGAGGTTGGGTTCCATGTCCGAGATGGATGTTGAGGGATCTAGGGATCTCTATATATATGTCCCTAAGAGGAACCCTAAAGGATACTATGAAGAAGTAAAGGAAGGGAGAGATAGAGAACCTAGGGCCTGGAAGAGTATTTATGCATCTCCTTCCTCAAAACACATGTGTGAGAGACAACATGAGTCATGATCTACTAGTATGGAAAGGTGTTTCCATTCATATTAAACACCGAAAATATATACCCTTTTCATAACCTCCCTTATCATTTCCTTTATCCTTTCCCTTTGGTGTACAAGGAAGATGTCAGAAGGCAAGGTACTTATGAAACTCTATAAACACACATTACTACCTTTAGATAAGTATCAAAAAGACATCTCTTTTATTCATCAACTTAACACCAACTATTAATATGGGAAAGTAGGGGATGATCCTAGGAAGGAATATATTCCTCCTATATTCCTTTATATAAAACTTTGAAGTTTTTCTTCTACAAGTCCCAATATAATGAGAAGGAAACCTCTACCTTCCTCTTTCGGAAACATGTGATGCAAAAGAACAAACAATCAATCTTTTTCACAACTTATCGTTAGCCTTTTGGATTTATTGGAAAAAATCTCATATACAAATCTAGCTCTTTTTTAGCAATTCACTAATTACCATTATCTCATGTAATGTCCTTTTTCACCCAACTTCTATAATTATCTTCTTTTTTTATTATCTTCAAGTATACAAAAATTAAAACTGAGATATTTTTGTTCATGCCTTAAATCTTGGGTTGCCATTCCTGGCTAGATATTTACTATTTTAATTATCTAGAACACCATGTATCTTATTTTCCTTTGGAAACTTGCATATTATCTGATATTTTAGTTTTCTAATAATTCATAAAGACATTAATATTTATTTATGCACAAAAAAGTCTTATTTTTTGTCTTTTGCTCCAAGGACCTACTTGTAAAGCAAATAGTCATATGGGCCCCATGGGTTGCACCCATGGTAAAAAGTTAATGGCTTTGTTTAATGGATAATACAATTAAGAAACACATTTATCAACTCAACACTTATTTTATATAATCCAATTTTATCAAAATTGAGGATGTTCCATTCACCTCACCTTAAAAGGAATTTTGTCCATAAAATTTACACCTAGTAAGGTTAAGGTGAAAGGTAACTCAACTTAGCTTCAAACTTTACAATTACAAACCCTTCTTGGATTATCTTTAACAACTTTTATCCATATGAAAATTCCTCACATCATTATTATGATTGGTATCTGAACCCAATTCAAGGTATATCGACATCCTTAGTATTTGTATGATATTCTCATTTTACAGTTTCAATTTTACTTGGTTATTACCTTTGATCCTAGGTTTCCAACTTATTATTCTTTTTTTCCAAATAAGGGGAGGTAACACCTCACACCCTATATCATGTCATTTAAACTCAACTTAAGGTATGTATTACCATATGTCTACCCAATCTCTCTAGCTCATAATAAGAAGAAATAAGCAGTTGACTGCAACATCCCATGCAAAGAGTAGTGATGGTGTATCCACACATTATCTTATAATTTCATATTTTAGGTTGAATCACTCTCAACAATGACTCCAAACCATAAATACTTTTAAGTCCCATTATATTCTTATATTTCATGACGTTGAGTGCCTTTTTCAATCTTGAGTTTGTGCATGACTCCTTTTAATATTTCATTATTACATGACTTATTACATCTTTTATATTTACACTGCATGTCTCATTAGCCTTAGTCATTTCCTCAATGTCTCTAGGGATACATGTACTTTTTGAGTGGTCACATCCTTATGCATTTACGGAGTGCTTCTCATATTTACCCCTTGGGACTCATGAATTCATGAAGGTGGCCAATATCCTGATCCATGGGCCTTGGGAAACATGTATGTTTATCTCCCGACCCTATGGTCTAATGCAATTAGGGCACGATCACTTCCTAATATCATCGGCCTTATGCACCTTTAATTATCCCTACTCGACCTTAGGATGAACTTAGGGCTCCACCCTGCCTAGGGTTTAAGGAGATATCACATCTTGAATCTTGTCAAGCTGAGGTTACATTCAAGATTACCTTAATTCTTAAAACTAATTTGCTAACTCATCCTTTGTGGGAAGTTCCAAACCTAGGGTGTCTTCTTGACTCGTAGGAGGATGTAAGGCTCTCTAGCCAAAACCTGCACCCACAAGTTTAGGGTTTTATCTCCCCCATAAGTTCTTTTCCCACTCTTGGGTTGACCCACCGTAGGTTGGGAAACCCATTCTAAATGTTGATTTGAGGGTTTCATATTTTCCAACATACATTTTTCTTATAACATCTCAACTTGTATTTGCCCAATCTTTGTGGTATACCCACTTGCTGGAGGTATACATAATGTCAATACTCACTCATTGGGAGTATTTTAATGATCTACCCACTCACTAGGGGTAATTTCTTTCCATAATATCAATACTTACTCAACTGGGAGTATGTAATATCCTCAAACTTTTAGAAAATTTGAAATATATAAGACTTAATTTGACAGAATAATAATGTTACCCACATTGTGACACATGATAATAATATTGTTATTAAATGATGTTTAAAAGGAGAAAGTTTCACATGGGAAAGAAATCACAATAAAGCCTAGTTACTATATATAACTTGAGAAAGGTATTACGGAGTTTCCTTGAATTAAGGATAATTAATTTGGAGGAATATCAAAGAGGGAGGTAGAAGAATAATATAGAATTCATGATAAAATTAGCTAATAAAGTTCCATGTATTTATATGCATTCCTTATGTATTTTTGTGTGTGCACTAAGCAAAGAAAATACTATAAGAACAAGTGGTGCATATATATATATATATATATATATATATATATATATATATATATATATATATATATATATATATATATATATATATATATATATATATATATATATATTCAAAGGCCTCTAGAAAGTGCTAAAGCATGTGTTTTAGATTGCAAATGAGGGATTTCTCATGATGAGGTGATAACATGCGTTTTAACGTGGGTTTCACCTCATGTGTGCGTGTGTGTGCGTGCATTATGCATGTGTGCATAATGCGCACACGTAATGCGTATATATATATATATATATATATATATATATATATATATATATATATATATATATATATATATATATATATATATATATATATATATATATATATATATATATATATATATATATATATATATATATATATATATATATATATATATATATATATGGCAATGATCCAATGAGAAACACATCTGGTGAGAGCATGAGAGGCATTTGAATAACTCTCCACATAGACCAATTTTTCATAATCCAGCCATACAGATTAAAAATATACCTTCCTAAAAATTTTTATCACCATCCAATTTGTAGATCATTTACAACAACCAAATATTTTTCGATGCTCTATATTGAATTTCAGGCTGACTGTTGGATGTAAAAAGTGTATATTGTACATATGGACATGTAAACAATGTCTGATTGCAATGATTTTTTGTGACAAGGTAAATGAAATGATGTTTTTTCCATTTATATGGTTGTATTTTAAATAATAGTTACTAGTTTGTAGTTATTCAAATGCCTCTCATGCTCTCACCGTAGGATGTTTCTCATTGGATCACTACCCTATATATATATCTATATATATACATATATATATATATACCTACATATATATATATGTATATATATATACGTGTGTGTGTATGTATTTATTTATTTATTTATGTGTGTGAGTGTGTGAGTGTGTGTGTTTTCTTCCTAGATGAAAACCTATTAAATTATTTCCTAGTTGTGATGGTGCATTCTCTTCATAACCTAGAGAGAAAGAGACAAATTATAGCAAGAAGATAAAGACAATATCTTTTGACAAGTCATGTATATATACATATGTATAAGTAGCCAAGAGACAAAAGAATCAACAAGTGTTCATTGTCTGGAAAAGAGAAACAAGACCAAAGAGGCAAATAATAGTGGGAGGATTCCATGAGAATAGTGTATCTATATTTGGACTTCCATCCTTCTCGTAAGATATCTCGCCCTACTCCATCGTCTTCCTTCTTCCTAACCCTAGGGTAATCGCCTTCCTCTTTTCTTCTCTTGAACTCGATGACTGTCTGCAACAACTCATGGAGGTAGTCCCCCAGTACGGTGCAAAGAACCTATGCTGCCATGGTGGAGTGTTTTCTTCCTGAAGACAACAAGAAGATCTTCCTCTCTCTTCGGATTACATGGTGAGATTATGAAGCTACAAACCCCTTTGAGGATGTGTATACAGTCTTATAATATCCAGACCTCTATGTCTCACTGTCCCCATCTCCTTTGGCTCACCTCCACACTCTATGATCTCTGGCGAGGGCACACAGAGGTACCTAGACCCTGCACCATCCTCGAAAAAGATTGGGGTACATGATCCACAACAACGTTGATGAACCCAGGTGGGAGACTCACCCTAGGAACATCAGTAGAGAGATCACCTTGATTCTCTTACACCGTCACACCTTCCAGCAAGATCAAGCACCTCAGAAAGCTTAGCTTGGCAGCACAGAGGTGCTTGAGCTTTCTCCTGGTCCATTAGCGGTGTGGAGAGGGAAGGCAAGCCCCGACTCGGTCCCTTTAGGCCGACGATCAGGATGCATCATGTGAAGAAGAAGGCTCAATGGTTTTGGACAAAAATGCCCTTCTTCACGCATTCGAGATGCAAGGGTAAGGAAGTCTTTCCACCTGACCCTGACCCAGATAGTGATAAAATTAATAATAAGGAATAATGCTGACGTCTAAGCGGGTGATTGGTCCATATAATATTAACTTAAAATAAATGGAATAAATAACTGGTAATTTGGATTGAAACAAATAATATATTAAATTTGATCAAAAAAGTGAGAGAAATATGAATAATATGGTTTCATACCCTATATCTAAGTCTAATTCTAGAAGTACTTTAAGTTGCATTTAAAGCACATAAACCCTAGTTCTGTATATTAGTCATGTTAAATATGTTACATTGAGATGAAAAATGATATTTTGGAATATAATGATAACTTAACATGATCATGATAATGATCATAATTATGGAAATTAGGGTATATAATGTGAATAACAATGCATATGGTGAATGATGGTTTTAAAGTTAAAGATGATAACTTGTGATGATCTTATTGAACTCGAACCAACCTAGTGATCTTAATGGAAGTTTATGTTGGATATAGTAATTAGGGTTTAAAATCATAACTCTAATGATAAATCAATGAAAAGGAATCCTAAACCCTAGATTAGGACTCGAGTGGAGTTTAATCTAAATAGAGTGATGATGACACTCTAGGATTTACATACATGCAGTTTAACTATTGAATTGCTTAGATGTGTCGATCAGATTGATAGAATATACTTGAAGTATAATTGCATAATCAACATGGCTCACCATTGAGGTCCTTGGTTACAATTATGACTACCCTCACTATGTAAATTGTAGAGTGTTTATTTACATTCTATTCAATTATAATGTCACTGTGATTATCACATAAAGGAAAATTATGTGAAGAAAATAGCAATTCTTATTTACATGTAATTGATTGAATATATGTTGTTTTATACTTGCACACTTTTGCATGAATCCCACATATATATTGTTTTTTTATATGGTCATCCGTTCTTTTGTTTCATGACGTTTGAGGTAAATGCTATATATGTCAAGATATCAAGACATGATGAATTAATGAAATTTCCTGAATGTATTGAAGCTAAGTAAAGGAGGATTTAGATAGATTCTTCTTCTCATATGTATAGTTCTAATGATAGAAATTCATGCAACTTCATAGAGGAGCATCTTATAAATAATATTTGAACTAATAAAAAATAATTTCTATTATTTATTATTTTGTCAAATCTAGAATTAATGAAAATTATCCCATAATTGGCTTAGAATTTGAGTTCAACATATGGTTTAAATTAGAAAACACCAACAAGGGGATCATGAAGGTTAAATCATATTTGACTTTATGAGAAGAAGGAATGAGGATCAACTTCCATAAATAGAGCATAAGAGCATAATTCAAGTCACATATGAAACATAAGAGGTCAAAAAGGGTTAAATAGGGTCACATACATCATTATAATAGAAAAGGAGTTGGCCTCAATCATTTAGGTCACAACACATCATAATAGTATTGATAAGGATGAATCAAATGGGTCAAGGACATATTCAAAGTTCAACATACATTATCATAAAGGAGTGACATTCATGCATTAGGTGTCATATGAAGAAACCAAAGAAAAAGGGGCATTAGGGATTTATATATATACTATAGAGGGGTACATAATACTTATTTAAGATTGGATGACATAAAGATGCAAGATTTCCACTTTGATCAAGGTTCATAATTAATATCCATGAGAAAGTCACAATCATGCATTAGAGTTAACCATTGAGAAATAATGGAGAATTAGGAGCTCTATTGTGCCCAAAACCACTAACATGTTACTAATTTGGAAATTAGTAGTTTTTTTGGGAAACAATGATTCACACTTGAACATAATATTGCATTAAATGTGTTAATAAAATGTATTAAATGTACTCAAAATTTCTAAAATTAGCATAGTTATAAAATAAGGGAAACCAATGTTAAATTTAGGGTATGGGACCAAGCCCAATGTTTGGATCTTATTGAAATGATGAGCTTGATATATTGATTTTCCTAATTTGGTTAAAGGAGCAGGGTGATATATATTTTCAATGTTTTGCAAATTAACTATATGAAATTGATTTAGGTGTTACCCTTTATTTGAGGGGCAATTTTGACCCTTGATCCAGACCCCTATGGCTGGGATCATCACATGCGAGAGAGAAGTGGGAGGCACAATGAATGAAGTATTTCCCTCCCAATGGTTGGTTGACCTATTCAACCCCTTCAGTCAACTGGTCGCCTCCCGTAAGGGGTGCACCCATAGGTGGCCCACATGCAGGACAAAGATACCGACCAGCGTGTCGTAGGATCCTGGGCACCATTTTTCTTGGTGCAAAATCATGGATGTGAGCTATCTATTGGTAAGAATTGGTGCCTCTGTGGCCCTGTAGGCCTGATATGTCCTTAGGGTACATAGGTGTGGAATGTTGAAGGGGTTCCTAGCTCTAATTTCCATGGCATGGGCTATTATTTATGAGGTAGAAGAAGAAGATCTATAGGTGTTAGGGTTTATGAAAAGCAATGAGTGGGAAAAGGAAGAAGGAGGTTGAGTAGGAAGGTTGGGGTATTTAAAATATAAAAAAGGAGGTTCCCAGAGAGACTCCCAACTTCTCCTCCTTGCTGAAGAACTACGTTTGTATGGAGGTTGAAGATGATGGCACAATCCTTTGATCTTGGGCGCAATCCATGGCCAAAGAATGGATGGTTGTGATTAGCTGAAAAATAAATAAGGGGATCTATAAAATTGAAAGAGGAGCACCAACCTTGTTGGTTTGTCCCCCAAAATTTGAACCTAGTAAGGGTTTAAACTCAATTAAATCAAGTAAAAATGGTACAACTTCAGTTATCATAACTTTTGACTAGATGATCCAATTGAGATGACTTTTGCACTGTCAGATTTATCATTGAAAGTGATAAAAATTGAGGTAAATTGGAGTATATATGAGGTTCAAGTTTTAGTTGCAAAAGCATGATACATTGATGTATGAAACGTGGTTCAATTTTGCAAATTAAGTCATATATTGTAAAGTTGTTCATGGAGGTGACTAAATTGGAGTGTCACCACTCTTAAAATATAAAATTGATATCTAATTGAGCATGATGAGTCACCCTAGAGAGAGAAAGAGTAAAATATAAGAGAGATATTCCTGATGTACTAAGTTTTAGTTGCTTTTCATAGGCTATTTTTTCATGTATTTAGTGCATTATTACTCACTTTGATATTATTTATGCATTGTTTATCATTAATTACAAGCCTTTAAAACACTATTGCATCAATTAATAAGTAATTTTATAGAATTATGATAAACTATCAACTTTTATTTGGACTTATATTGGTTTTCCTCATTTTAGGCAATTTGAGCACTTTCAATACAACTCAGTGCCACCGACTTTGGAGTCAGTGGTATCAAATTTTTGTCAAAATTGAATAGGAAAGTTAGAGAAAACTTAGTGCCACCATCATTCTAATCAATGGTATCAAATTTTGCACCATGAAAAAGTTAAAAGCAACTCAATGCTACCTATACACAAGTCAATAGTACTGAAACTTATTCGAGTTTTGAACTAACTGCAAGTCAATGATACCAAATTTCTTGTCGATGGTACTAATTATTCCTGATCAAAGGATAATAAAGATTAAGACAGATTCAACTTCTGAGACTTAATGACAGCCCTAGTCTCACTAATATCCTAACAGGAGTTTGAATAAAATAAAAAATCACAACCTATCTCATTGCAATAGAGAACAGAGCCAAGAGAGGAAGAGATGAAGGAGACATTCATGTACTAGACAGTTTTAGCACCTTCTGAGAGAATATTTGAAGCAGGAACGCTATAGATTGATGCACACACCAGAGGGGATTATCAAGACCAGATCTCTAATGGTTTTTATTAGTATTCTAATGTTTATCTCGTTTTCCCTCTCTTCCTTGTTGTCTTCTTTGATAGAAATCATGCGGGGATAATCCCCTTGTTCATTAGAACCTGGGAGTAGCCCAAATTTGCAATGTAACCGACTTTGATGATTTATGTATATTTTCCTTAATTTAGTATGTAAATCTATGATTTCTTGATGAATTGCATGTGGTTGATCACCACACTCAATTTCTTAGACTATTAATTGCTTTAGGAGAGGGATTAAGGGTTAGACAGGTCTTACACATTCAATATTGTGCCTCAGGAGAGGGTTTACTATAACAAAGGAAATAACCTTGATATATCATTGCTACACCTATATAATTCTTAAATCACTAATGATGTGGGTTTGTGTTAGTATAGGTAGGGTATTACATTGTGGGGGTCGGTAATACTTGTTTCAGGTCCTTAGTCTAGGGTTAATGGTAAAAGATTTTTTAATGAAATTGACTTGAATGCAAAGTAAACAATGGTGTGTAAATATAATACTATGGAATCCACCAATTCTTGATCACATTCAACTTAACTTATAATTCAATCATTTTCATTATTTATAAACAAACAACCAATCACTTTTCCCAAGGCCAAGATGATTCGGTTATAATTAGTAGTAGTCTCTAGAGTATGTTTCCCTAATTTCCACATTCAGGCCTCATAGGAGTATACTACTCGACGCATACACTTGTATGTTTCATACATAATTTATAGATGTCAGGCTTTTGGCATTGTTTTTGAAGAAATGACAACTCCAACACTAAGAATGATGTGACTAGCCACCTGAGGCCACTTTTCTTTGTTTTAATTATTTTCCATACTTATTTAGTAAATAACATAATTGATTTTTTTTATGTTATCAATTCAGTAGCATTCTGCATTTTCACATTAACATTAAGTTTCAAATACTAGTGCATAATTCACACTTGAACCATAGATTACGGAGAGTCTACTCCATAAATTATAAATCATGAGGAGATTATTCACAATGCTTGAGAGTTTGGGGCTTCAACTAAGAAGCTCATCTAAAATCTACCACTGTAGTTAGAGCAGGCAAAGGTAGTAGACATGGACCCAAACACCAAAGAACATGTTGCATAAGGGCTTGAAGAATAGCCTGGATGAGAGAAGATTAAATATCCTCAGCCACTGAACAACTAGGGCCAATCTAACAACATGAATTCAACGTGGACAGTTATGAGATAAATCCTAGATTGGTAGCATTGAAGAAATCTGAGTCCTTTCACGGGAACAACATGGAGGACCCTATGGCTCATATCAATAGTTTTTTTGAAAGATTTGACAAGTTGAAGATCGATAGGGTCCCAACTAGAATGATTTACTTGAAGCTATTTTCTTACTCATTGTCAGAAAAGGAAAAATCATGGTTTCTCAGTCTTCCTACAAAACTGATAGACATTGGGATGAGATGATAGATGAATTTTTTGAGTGGTATTTGCCTCCTTAGAAGACAAATAAGCTAGTGGGGAACATCCACAATTTCAAGAAGCATGCTGAGGAGTCTTTTCTGAAGCTTGGGAATAATTTTGAAATATGCTTAGGAAGGTCCCTAATGATTGGATTGATTTATAGGGGAAGGCGAAGACATTCTACTATGACCTACACAAAGGGGAGAGGACTATTCTTGATAGTGTAGGAGTGGGTTTCTTCCTAACAAGGCTACAAGGTGTCATGAGATCTTTAAGAAGATGGTGAAGAATCAATCCTGGGGTGAGGAAAGAGAAGAACCACCAACAATCAAGAGTTATATGGAATCAACAGAGATAGTAGAATTGAAGGCTCAAATGGACATGATCACAAGGAAGATAGAGCACAAATTTGACACCTCATTTGGAGGTGAAGAGTAGGAGTGCATGTACGTGCATTAACATTATCAACATGATGGGGGTCCTAGTAAGAAAGATAGAATTGAAGACATGAAAGGTAGACTATTGAGTCAGAATGAGGCCTTACTGGACCATACAAAAAAGTTGCTTCAAAATCAAGGAGCTTAGATAAGAAACATTGAAAATCATATCTGTCAATCTACAATGGAGGCAGAATCCATTAAGAATTCTAGTCAACAGAGATTTCTTGGGAACACATAGACAACTCATCAACATCATCAAGTAAATTTGTCTTTATTCTTAAGGAACCAGAGCATGTGACTAAGGAGTAACGAGATGAATACACCCTAGAGTTGGATTGGGTGTATGAGCCAAAAGTTCCATTTCATATTAGCCTATAATAACGTCTAGGGGGATGCAAAACACCAATGCACTATGCTACCACATGCACCTTATTAGATACATGGTCAACAACAAGAGAAAAGGACACATCACCTTCACCAGAGCTACATGACAATGAAACTCTAGTCCACCATTTCTGGTCCATGCAATCATTTCCAAAGAAGGTGTCCATGAAAGAATAATTGGTGAAAGTTCTACTTTGTAGTGGAATAGTCACAATCAACATGGAAGAACCCACAATTCAAAAGAAGCAGCCACATGTCATCAGATTCTATCCTAGGAGGTGGTGTTGAAGCTAGCTTAGGGGAGGAGATTTCTAATGTCCCCTACATCCACCTCATAAGCATGTAGAGAAGATACATGTTCTATTCCCATATAGTCTGAAGCTGAGAAAAGTGGAAAAGCAATTCAAGAAATTCTTAGACATTTTCCGAAATCTCTACATCAACATTCCACTCGTGGAGGTGATAGAACATATTCCTTCATACGAAAGATTCTCGAAAGATATCATCAACAAGAAGAGATGGATAAACTATACATATTTCTGCATGTTGATGAAGTGCAGAGTGCGATGATCTAGGGAATATTGTCGATGACGAGAAATGACCCAATATGGTTTTACATTCCTTGTTCCATAGGAAGCCAATATTTTCAACAAGCACATTATGACTATGGAGATAGAAAATCTCACACCTCTTTCTACCTTTTAGAAGGTGGCATTGAATAAAATGACGACAACATCCATGACAGTCTAGTTGGAAGAAAACTTGATTGTGAGGCCATATGGGATATGCAAGGATGTTTTCATCAAAACTGTCAGATGTAATTGTCCTATCAAATTTGTGGTCATGGATATGCACGACATTAGGGGATCTGAGATGATGTTAGGAAGGCCTTTCCAATCTATGACCTATGTGATCATTGCTATGGGTAGATGATACTTGAAACTTGGGATAGATGATGATAGAGTGGAGTTCAAACTACCACATGATTCTTCACAATCATTTCCTAACAATCCAAGCTGAAGAATATCAACTTATCGAGCCTAGGACATTAAACAAGGGAACATATGGGAGGCATCCCAATTTTAATCTTGTCATTTACATTTTTTTAGGAATATTCATTATTTAAAATTTTCATTTGTCCTATTAGAGATTTAATGATGTAAAAATGTACCTTTATGCTTTTGTTTAGTGTATAGGAAGATTCAAAGTCGATACAACCAAGACCAGCTTTAGTGGCACCGATCTGCTAAAAATGTTCAAGAGGAATTTTGTAAATTTTTGTAACACCAATACCCAAGTCGATGGTATCAAGTCCTTACTAGGTCAAAGTCTATAGAAAGTCGGCACCACTGACAACCAAGACAGTACCACCAACGTTTCTTAGAAAAATCACAGAGCTAGAGGAGAAGATAGTCAATACCACTTACACACATGTTAGTTCCACCGACTCATACAATTCAAAGAAGGATAGATGACGTCATATCTTAGTATCACCAAAAAGAGGGATAGATGCCAACACAACTTGATCCAAATATGCTTTATGGAACATTTCGACCGTCACCACCTCCCTTCTGAGTGCATGGTACCCCTATTCCACCTCTTTGTCTAAATTCTGACTATAAGACATAGTCAAGTTCAAGCATGGGGGGTGCTAGTATTGTTTTATCTATTTTATCTTCAATCTTATTTTAGCTTTTCATTTTTGCAAGTATAGCATCCACATATATCTAGTGTAATTGTGGACCTTAATTATCATGATTTCATCTATCATCAAAGAAAAAAGCCTTTTGTTCCTTTGCAATACTTTTTTTTAAAATAGTCACATCTTCTTAAGCTTAATTTGCAAAGTCTAAGGTAACACTAGCTAGAGGAAGTGTATGGGTTAGTCATCTTGTGGACATTGAATATCATCTTATTTTATCCAAGACTTGTGTATGATGTTGGGGTTTGAGCCCAAACTGACCAAACAAGTAATGAGACCTTAATTGGGATTTTTAAAAACAAACTCTAAGGTCACCTTTACACAGGTCGATAGGAGAGGGATATATCATAGTTCAGATAGGAATTGTCTCTTCATCATGTGATTCCCCAAACCTTTCATAATATGTCATCCATCACCTTAAGATGATCAAGTAACCCAAATTATTTCCTCTTGACTGCATTGCATATCATAATAAGTAGCATAATAGCTAGTTTCATTAGAGTGCATTAGTTAAGAAAATATAGATATCTACAAAACAAGTAGTTGCATAATGTTGTGTGATTTCTATATCATCTTTTCACATGCTATCACACACAAATTTGGTTCATTCTAATACTATTTAGCCTCTTTTCATATACTTTTGCCATCTTTTTGTTACTTTACTTATCGCATAACTTGCATTGCAGATATATCCCAAAAAGAACGATTTTGGAGCTTTATTCTGCTGAAACAACAGAATGTATGGCATGCAGGATAGATGCACGACATGCACCTGGAGCTTCAAGCGAGCCAAAGAATGTTCTGGAAAGTTGCACGACGTCTACAACCAAAATACACAGCGTACGAGTTTCTAGAAATGCATAGAAAGACAAATGCACGGCGTGCACCTGGAGTGTAAAACAATAAAAGAAATTTCTGGAAAGTCATACGGCGTGCATATCTTCTGCACACTCCGTGCACAGTTCATCCTGAAGCAAACAACACTGCAGGTGCACGACGTGCACTTGGCCGTTTTAGAAATTCAAAAATTTAGAATTCGATTTTAAAAGAAGGAGGGAAGGCAAGGGGCAGTTATGTTCGGCAATTTGAGAAGTTTTTCTCATCCCAGAGCTAGAGGAGAATAGAGGAGGGTGATTTGGGAGAGATCTAAAGTGGTTTCTTACAAAAGGAAGCCATTTCTTCTTCTCTTTTTCTCCATTGTCTTCTCCAAGGTGCAGCCAAGCTTCCCCAACTTCGAGCAGCTTTTTGGGGAAGGAGCTAGTCCGTTTTGGAGCGGATAAAGAAGGAGAATTTCATCCTCAAGCCGGAATTCTTCCTTCTTGTGGTTATATCTTTGGATCTCTTTGTCTTTTCCATTCTAAATCATGTCTAGAACTACATTTTCTGTAACAAATCTGCAAAGCATGATTTTGGATGAATAATTCTTCTTTTCTTGGGCATGGGAGAGCAGCTCCCATGTCATAGCATGTATGGAACAAGTAATTTCGTACTAAATACTATGTTTCTTGTTTTTCTACCATGAAAGTACCGGTTCATCATTTTCTTGCATGTTTTGCTGGCCACTTTATATGCATGTTTTCTACATTCTTGCTTGATCTGAGAAGATGAGTAGAAATATATGGAGGTGCTCTTCTTGGAAATTCTTTATCTACCACGAGAGTGAAGAGAAATGAATTGAGGAACAGGTTGTGATCAAAAATGAATTTCATGCACGAGAGTGTGGTTTTGAGTTGCGATCATTGCACTTGCATCGGGAGGTGAAGTGTAACACAAGTTTTCCTTGAAACAAGAACTTATGTATGTTTAAATTATTTTGTTCCCTTGATTGCTATGATGTGTGAATGAAATCCTAATGTCCAAGATTCATTAATAATGTGAAAATCAAACTCATTTTAGTAACTCTTACTTTTCTAGTTTAAATCTTAAATTTCTGCAATTTAGATAAACATCTTTATCTCTTTTAAACCGATCTATATTGTTGAACTTTAGTACTGTTGTTCTCAATTAAATTAGTTAAGCTCCTTATATTTGACCCCAACTATACTACCTCCGTATACTTGAGGAGATTGGTTAAGTTGGGTAAACTATCCTTGTTTGGATTGAAACTCGTTAGCTTAAATAGCCAACAAGTTTTTGGCGCTGTTGCCGGGGAGCAACAATAATTTAATTGGAGTAAAAAGTAATATTTAGTATTCGAGATTAGATCATCATTTCCATATTTCGAAATTTCATATACCTTTTAGTTGTGTTCTTAATTCCTTTTGCAATTATGCAGGTTGTATGCGTTGCTCACAACTAGGTCTTCACACATCTGCTTTGTTAGACCTTGAAATTGAGCATACTCTGTCAAGCTTGAGAAGAGCAAGAAGAGTGGAACAACCGCTACTAGGAGGTACTCCGCCGTCACCATCATCACCACCGTCTTCTTCTTCTTCTGTGGTGGCTACACCAAACAATCCAGCCATGGAAGACGACCATCCTTTAAAGGATTTTGCGATGCTGGTTGCCACAAATATATGTGGGACCATTGACTTGCCTGCTATAGAAGCGAACAACTTTTCAATCGCTCCTTCTATGATGCAAATGATACAACAAAATCATTTTGGAGGAACAACCAATGAAGACCCGAGTCTTCATGTTGCGGAGTTCTTGGAATATCTGAATACCTTCAAGATAAATGGAGTGTCTGTTGATGGAATTAGACTTATGTTATTTCCCTTCACCTTAAGAGATAGAGCCAAGGTGTGGCTTTTTTCTCTCCCGAAGAAGTCAATTAAAAGTTGGGATCAACTCCTTAATGCTTTCCTTGCAAAGTATTTTCCACCTAGCAAAACAACCCATTTGAGGAACCAACTCACAAATTTCTCTCAGAATGAAGGAGAAACGCTATATGACACAAGGGAATGGTTTAAAGATCTTCAACGCCTTTGCCTGCACCATGGTTTAACAAACTGGCTTCTACTTCAAACTTTCTATAATGGATTGTTCTATAACACCCGGTTGACATTAGATGCCGCAGCTGGTGGTGCATTAATGAATAATTCTTATAGAGAGGCTTATGATATTATTGAAGATATATCACTAAATCATTTCCAATGGGGAGAAGATAGAGGAGAAAAATCAACCTCTATAACAAGTTCTTCAATCGGAAAATAAGGAGGAAAACACATCATTGATGTCGTTGACCTTATTGCTTCCAAGCTAGATGTTCTTACACAGAAGTTTGAGAAAATGACCACCTTGCCGATTCAATCCGCCGAAGCAACATGTGAAGCTTGTGGTAATGCATGACATACTTCTTAGCTGAGGTCGATGAAGAGACACCTACCCGTAGCGCAGGCAGCTCTACGGAAGTGCCTACACCAGCAACACCCACTCCACTTCCACCATCCACCAGTACTCAGACCGAGTACAGTTGGACGATGCCAGATGTGCAACACCTTTACGGGTACATTCAGTAGAGATTTGATCAGATCGAAACCTGTTTCGACCACATGAGTACGCAGTACACTTCCATGTACGATATGGTCAACCGGATGGATGCTTGGCATATCTCTCATGGTCGTTACCCTACACCACATACTTTCCAGACACCGCCTCGACAACTAACTGACATTCCATAAGCTGAGTCTTTCCAGCAACCTCCACAGTTTCCAGAACAGTAGCCACCACAGTTTCCAGAGTAGCCCGACTCTTCCACACAGCCGATGGACATCCCCGACATTGTCAGCTAGTTCTTCCCTGATCAAGGGAGCGGCCGGGCCTTTTTCCGATCACATCAATGATAGGTACCCAGTTGTGAACTCCATAAGTTTGATTGATGCGGTGAGGACACTGTAGATTTCAAGCTTTGGGGGGGCACAACTAGCCGTTAGTTGTAGTTTGGTTGTTGTTTTAATTTAGTTTTCCCTTATTTGAGTAAGTTGTGTCAGTTTTTGTTTTCATTTTTCCATTTTATTTCATTTTCTATTCCATGATGGTAAAATTAATGTGATTTGAGGCTATCTTGTTAGAATGAACCCCTCTTGTATGCTTCATCTTTTTCTGTCCTTTATATGTTTCAGCTACATGAAAAGAAAAATCAAGAGCATGTATGAATGAAATGGAAATAAAAAATCCCCATGTACATAATCTTCCTTGTGTTTGTTGTTTGAAACCTCAACTTTTACATCTTTGACCTCACAATACATGTAACAGTTTCAAATTTTTGCAGATTAATCAACTTGCAACATTTATTAGAATAGGGGATAATTTTGCCAAACCTTTAGTGCTTGTGAAATCAATTGTTCAGCGAAAAACTTCCAAAAGAATGATTGAAATCTTGCTAGCTTTAACACCCTTGTTGACTCTTTAGTGTTGCACCATCAATAGTTTATCTTTACCCAACAAAAGATGGCAAATGGCCCACATATTATGCTATCCTAGTGTGAGTCCGATCCGGCAATGATGGTTAGGTGATATGAAAAATCAAAAGAGGGTAAAAACAACACCCCAACCGACATTCCTAGTGAGCATAAGCCTAAATTAGAAGCCGAATGCCAGAAACCCAAAAATCCCATCATCATATCCTTAAGAAGAAGAGTTGAACTAAGTCTTGTTAATTTTAGCATTGATTTCATCATCTTATATCTGTACTAGCCGAAAACTTTGTACTTTACATGCACTAATTGTTTGGCCTAATTATCCAAATTCTATTTAATGTTGTTAAGTTGAGCTTTTCGTTTAAATTGGAACCAACCTCGCTGAATTTAATTTCTCCACATTGGATGTTGAAAGTTTTGAGATGATAATAACGAACACAAGCACAATGTACATGGCAGGCTGAGCTGATTACATATCTTCTTTTCACTTTATCCATACATGAAATTGATTTTTACTCCTTGAATGTAGCCCTACCCTTTTTGCTTGAGGACAAGCAATAGTTCAAGCTTAGGGGGATTTATTGTGTGATTTCTATATCATCTTTTCACATGCTATCACACACAAATTTGGTTCATTCTAATACTATTTAGCCTCTTTTCAAATTACTTTTGCCATCTTTTTGTTACTTTACTTATCGCATAACTTCCATTGCAGATATATCTCAAAAAGAACTTATTCTGGAGCTTTATTCTGCTGAAACAGCAGAATGCACAACATGTAGAAAAGATGCACGACATGCACCTGGAGTTTCAAGTGAGCCAAAGAAAGTTTTGGAAAGTCACATGGCATGTACAACTGAAATACACGGCGTGCGAGTTTCCAGAAATGCAAAGAAAGACAAATGCTCGTCGTGCATACATATGCACGGCATGCACCTTGAGCGTAAAATAGCAAAAAAAACTTCTGGAAAGTCACACGATGTGCATATCTTATGCACACACTGCACATAGATCAGCCTGAAGAAAACCGCACTACATGTGCACGACATGCACCCAAAATGCACATCGTGCATCTGGCAGTTTTAGAAATTAAAAAATTTAGAATTCAATTTTAAAAGAAGAAGGGAAGGCAAGGGGCAGTTATGTTTGGCTATTTGAGAAGTTTTTCTCATCCCAGAGCTAGAGGAGAATAGAGGAGGGCGATTTGGGAGAGATCTAAAGTGGTTTCTTACAAAAGTTGGGTAAACTATCCTTGTTTGGATTGAAACTCGTTAGCTTAAATAGCCAACAAGTTTTTGGCGTTGTTGCCGGGGAGCAACAATAATTTAATTGGAGTAAAAAGTAATATTTAGTATTTGAGACTAGATCATCATTTCCATATTTCGAAATTTCATATACCTTTTAGTTGTGTTCTTAATTCCTTTTGCAATTATGCAGGTTGTATGCGTTTCTCACAACTAGGTCTTCACACATATGCTTTGTTAGACCTTGAAATTGAGCGTACTCTGTCAATCTTGAGAAGAGCAAGAAGAGTGGAACAACCGCTACTAGTAGGTACTCCGCCATCACCATCATCACCACCGTCTTCTTCTTCTTCTGTGGTGGCTACACCAAACAATCCAGCCATGGAAGACGACCATCCTTTAAAGGATTTTGCGATGCTGGTTGCCACAAATATATGTGGGACCATTGACTTGCCTTCTATAGAAGCAAACAACTTTTCAATCGCTCCTTCTATGATGCAAATGATACAACAAAATCATTTTGGAGGTACAGCCAATGAAGACCCGAGTCTTCATGTTGCGGAGTTCTTGGAATATCTGAATACCTTCAAGATAAATGGAGTGTCTGTTGATGGAATTAGACTTATGTTATTTCCCTTCACCTTAAGAGATAGAGCCAAGGTGTGGCTTTTTTCTCTCCCGAAGAAGTCAATTAAAAGTTGGGATCAACTCCTTAATGCTTTCCTTGCAAAGTATTTTCCGCCTAGCAAAACAACCCATTTGAGAAACCAACTCACAAATTTCTCTCAGAATGAAGGAGAAACGCTATATGACACACGGGAACGGTTTAAAGATCTTCAACGCCTTTGCCCACACCATGGTTTAACAAACTGGCTTCTACTTCAAACTATCTATAATGGATTGTTCTATAACACCCGGTTGACATTAGATGTCGCAGCTGGTGGTGCATCAATGACTAAGTCTTATAGAAAGGCTTATGATATTATTGAAGATATATCACTAAATCATTGCCAATGGGGAGAATATAGAGGAGAAAAATCAACCTCTATAACAAGTTCTTCAACTGAAAAATAAGGAGGAAAACACACCGTTGATGTCGTTGACCTTATTGCTGCCAAGCTAGATGTTCTTACACATAAGTTTGAGAAAATGACCACCTTGCCGATTCAATCCGCCGAAGAAACATGTGAAGCTTGTGGTAATGCATGACATACTTCTTCTTTATGTTTTGCCCCTAATGCTATTGAAGGAAACTTTGAGGAGGTCAATGCTATTGGGATGCAAGGGAATAAACAATACAATCCCTATTCCAATCAATACCATCCAGGCTGGAGAGATCATCCTAATTTCTCATATTGGAATATAAGCAACGCTCAAAACTTTTAACAAGGGCAGTAGTAACAACAACATGCCAACCGTCAAGGGAACCCGCCGGGTTTCAACAATAGGGGTTACCAACAACCACAACAATCCCAAGGTTCTTCTCTAGAAGATATGATGGAAAAATTCATATCTACACAAATGAAGCAGAATGAAGAACTCTGAGGGAATGATAAGCTTTTGAAAGATGCTATTACTCAACTTTCTGTAAAGGTGGATGGTATTTCCACTCACAACAATATGTTAGAAAATCAAATAGCACAACAAGCTCTAAACCAACAAAGGACTCCACAATCTAGTTCTCTTCCAAGCCAACCGGAAGTGAACCCAAGGCAACAAGCTCATGCAATTATCCTAAGAAGTGGAGCTAAGATTGAAAGACCTTCTCCATCCAAAGAGAAGAACACGAAGGTAACTGATGAAGAGGAGTCCAACACTCCTAATTTCAGTAGAGAGGAAGGTAAAACTGAAACACTACTTTCTTTCAAAGCCACTGCACCTTTTCCTGGAAGGCTTGTTAATAAGAAAGTAGACCAGAAGTTTAAGAAGTTTATGGACATTATCAACAAATTGCATGTAAATCTTCCTTTTGCTGAAGTTATTGCCAAAATGCCTTCTTATGCTAAATTCCTTAAAGACATCTTGACTAAAAGAAGAAAAGTTGATCAAGTCGAAATAGTAATGCTCTCGGAAAGAGTGACTTCTATTATTCAAAATCACCTTCCACAAAAGCTTGATGATTTGGGAGCCTTTACACTGCCATGTAAGATCAATGATACCACTTTTGATAAAGGTCTAGTAGACTTTGACGCCCATATTAGTCTCATTCCATTTACCCTATGGCAAGAACTAGATCTTGGGGATTTGAAGCCCACAAGGATAGCTATTGAATTAGTTGATCATTCTATTAAGTACCCAAAAGGTATAGTGGAAGATGTACTAGTACAAATCGGGAAGTTCTATATACCATGTGATTTTGTTGTTCTTGATATAGCGGAATCTCCTTCCAATCCCGTTCTTTTTGGAAGACCATTTTTTAGGACCGCCGGATGTCTTGTTGATGTTCGGGAAAGAAAGCTCACTCTACGTGTTGGGCAAGAATCTATAGAATTCTCTGTCTACAAAGCCGTGAAAGCACCCACATAGGTTGAAGAAATCTATCTGTTAGATACCATTGATCCTATTGAGAATGATCATGAAGATAATGCTGATTTGATGGTTAACCTTTATGATGATGATGTAACTGAACTCAAAAATTCTGAAATCTCTGGACCTCTTTCTATTTTAAAAGCACAAACTATTAATGAAGATACTCCACTTGTTGATGATAAAGCTGATGAAAGTATAGTATGCAAAAAGGTAGAACTAAAAGCCCTTCAACCTGGGCTGAGGTATGCATTTGTTGACCCAAATTTTACATCCCCTGTTATAATAAATAATGAATTAACCAATGATCAAGAAAATAAATTACTTGTCGAGCTGTGTTTGTATAAAGATGTCATTAGTTATTCCATAGATGATCTTAATGGCATCCATCCTTCAATTTGTATCCATAGAATAAATATGGAAGATGATGCTAAACCCACAGTTGAACCACCTAGATGCCTAAATCAAAATATGCTTGAAGTGGTTAAGAAGGAGATTTTCAAATTAATTGATGCTGGAATCATTTATCCCATAAGTGACAGCCCCTAGGTTAGTGCCGTTCACGTGGTTCCTAAGAAGGGGGGTGCAACTGTCATTAAGGGAGATAATGATGAGTTAATACAAACACACATGGCTACCGACTGGCGTATGTGTATCGACTATCAACGTTTGAATAAGGCAACCCGCAAGGATCATTTTTCATTGCCTTTCATTGATTTGATGCTTGAACGCCTTTCCTAGCATTCTTATTTTTGTTACTTGGACGTGTATTCTGGATTTTTTCAGATTCCTATTTACCCACCCGACCAAGAGAAAACCACATTCACTTGTATTTATGGAACATATACTTATCACCGTATGCCGTTTGGTCTTTGCAATGCTCCCGCTACTTTTCAGCGGTGTATGATGGAAATATTCTCCGATTTTATCGAAAACATAATGGAGATTTTTATGGATGATTTTAGTGTATATGGTGATTATTTTGATCAATGTTTATTGAACCTATATTTAGTCTTAGCCCACTGTAAAAAGGTTAACCTAGTACTAAACTGGGAAAAGTGCCATTTCATTGTACAATCTGGTGTAGTACTAGGACATGTTGTATCTAACAAGGGCATTGAACTGGACATGGAAAAAGTCAAAGCCATTGAGAAGATGTCTACTCCATCTTCAGTTAAAGACATCCATAGTTTTCTAGGTCATGTAGGTTTTTATAGAAGATTCATTAAAGACTTCTCAAAAATTGCAAAGCCGTTGTGTTCCCTACTTGCAAAAGATGCAAATTTTGTGTTTGATGATGATTGTCGTGCAACCTTTTCTAAGTTCAAAGAAGCCCTCATTTTAGCCCCAATTATTCAACCTCCAGATTAGGATTCTCCTTTCAAGCTAATGTGTGATGCAAGCGATTATGCCGTGGGAGCTATTCTAGGACAGCGGAGAGATAAGAAACTCCACGCAATCTATTATGCTAGCAAAACTCTTAATGATGCACAGATCAACTACACAACCACAGAGAAAGAAATGCTTGCTATTGTATACGCATTTGATAAGTTCCGACAATATTTGGTAGGAAAAAAGGTGATTGTATATACTGATCATGCTGCCATTAAGTATTCGCTGAACAAAAAAGATGCCAAACCACGTCTTATTCGCTGGATATTACTTCTGCAAGATTTTGATCTTGAAATCCAAGACAAGAAAGGTACAGAAAATAGTGTTGCCGATCATCTTTCTAGACTGACCACAGAAGCTGAGGATCTATTTCCAATTGAAGATCATTTTCCTGTTGAAAAGCTCTATGCACTATCATTTACTCAAGCACCATGGTTTGCAGACATCGCCAACTTTCTTTCCACAGGACAACTCCCACCAAACTTGACGTATCAACAAAAGAAAAAAATTCTTTCATGATGTGAAATTTTATTACTGGGATGATCCATTGCTATTCAAGCATGGGAGTGATGGGCTAATCCGTAGGTGTGTTGTTGAAGAGGAAGTTCCAAACATTAATGTTGAATGCCATGACTCTCCTTATGGAGGATATTTCGTAGGAGAGAAGACTGCCACCAAAATATTACAAGCTGGTTTTTATTGGCCCACATTATTTAAAGATGTCAATCTATTCGTCAAATCTTGTGATAGATGTCAAAGGACAGGAGGTATATCCCGTCGTGATGACATGCCACTCAACTCTATTCTGGAAGTTGAAGTATTTGACGTATGGGGAGTGGATTACATGGGACCATTCCCATCCTCTTGTGGACATCAATACATTCTTGTTGCTTGTGAATACATATCTAAATGGGTTGAAGCCATTCCAACCCAAGCACCGGATGCCAAATCAGTAATTAAGCTTTTTCAAAAGATTATTTTTCCTAGGTTTGGAGTTCCACGTGCTGTAATTTCTGATGGAGGCACACACTTTGCTGAAAAACAATTCAACAATCTTCTCTCCAAGTATGGCATGACTCATAAGATCTCTACACCCTATCACCCCCAAACATCCGGGCAAGTAGAAGTTTCAAATAAGAATATGAAGAATATTCTTGAAAATACTATCTCTAGTTCAAGAAAAGATTGGGCATTAAAGATAGATGACACACTATTGGCATATCACACAACATATAAAACCATCATAGGGACTACTCCATTCAAGCTAATCTATCGCAAATCATGTCACCTTCCGCTCGAGTTGGAGCATCGTGCTTTGTGGGGAATTAAGTTCTTAAATTTCAATATGAAGAGAGCAGGAGAAAAATAGCTATTGTAGCTGTAGGATCTTGAGGAACTCCGTCTTGATGCATATGAGAATGCAAAAATTTACAAGGAAAGGACAAAGGTTTGGCACGATAAAAGAATTCGTAGGAAAGACTTCCAAGAAGGAGATAAAGACTTGCTTTTCAACTCCAGATTAAAACTATTCCCAGGGAAGCTGAAAACAAAATGGTTCGACCCGTTCCTTGTGCTAAGGATTTTTCCAGATCGAGCTGTAGAACTCCAAGGCAAAGATGGAAACTTCAAAGTGAATGGACAATCTTGCAAACTCTATTCTCATGGAGAAGAAGTAGAGAAAGGAGCCTCTTTCTCCTTCCAAGATGCTTGAAGAACTAAAAGAGTCTTACTCCGGACTCTAAATGGAGGACCTTGTGGGAGTTTACCCCACGTTAGCATATATTTCTTTTTAAGTTCTTTGAGTCAAAAACACTCTTTAATTTCATTAATAAGCCTGTCATGGATCAATGTAATAATTTAGACTTCATTTCTAACATATCTATCTTTGTTTTCTACTGACTTACTACAATTTTTTTGTAGAAATTAAAAAATGCACGACGTGTCTTCTGATGACACGGCGTGCACTTCAGTAGAAAATGCATTGAAACAAGTTCTGGAAACTAACACGGCGTGCATTTCATATTTGCACACTGTGCACCTGGAGAGCTCAAGATTTCGTAGATTTTCTGGAAAATCACTGTGCATTACACATGCACGACGTGTACCTGGTCTTTCAAAAAACACAATGACAGTTTTGGAAATTCACACGGTGTGCATTTCAATATGCACGACGTGCACCTAAGTTTTCGAATGAAGAATAAAAGTTCTGGAAACTCACACAGCGTGCGTTTTGATATGCACGACGTGCAGCTGGGCTTTTGAATGAGGAGAAAAAGTTCTGGAAACTTACACGTCGTGCAAACAACAACACACGACGTGCACATGGGCAAAAATCTGGCCGAGACTGCATTTTGAAGACCCTGAACGATGTGCATTGCCGATGTACGCCGTGTACCTGGACGTTTAAGCCAGTTCTCAAAATCGATTTTGAAGAGGAAAACGCCGTGCATTCCAAATGCACATTGTGCACTTTTTCATTAAGTTTAGTCAAAAAAGGGTTGAAGTGCATGACCTAACACTGCAACCCTAGCAGCTGTGCACTCCAACTCCATCAGCCGTGCGCAGCCTTCGTCTAACCCTAGCTGCCGTGCATACTTGCACGCCATTCCACCATACATAGAAGCAGTAGGATATTGCCTTAGTAGCAGCAAGCCACCGCCATAGCAGCTAGAAGCTGCCACCATCCTACACCGTTTAGCAGCTAGAAGTCATGCACGAAGAAGCATCGTCACCCTCTTCTTCCTCAAGTCAATCCACTGTGCCCAAGTAGCAAGATGCCACCGTCACACCGCTCCGAGCAAGAAGACGCTCTAGTCGTTGTGCCGCAAGCAGTAGTCGACGACCACGAGCGGAAGGCAGTCGTGACCTGATCCTTGCACATGTGCAACGTCCCCACCATCCAGCCACCACCTCTTTTCCCCCAATTCACAAGCAGCGGTGCAAAACCACGGTTGTAGCAGATTTGTAGGTGCATGACATGCATCAAAATTGCACACCGTGCATTCGTGTTCCTGAGCAAGAAATACAGTTCATTTTGCACGTCGTGATCTCTGATTACACGCCGTGTACATCTCAGATGATGCTATGTCACCAATCAAAAGAGGCTCAGGGTGACATAATGGAAGAGCTTCTTCATCCTCCGCACCTCCCGCTACTGATGAGCCACATTCTATGATATCACCGACAGTTTTTGTTCCATCTGCTCAATTCAGAGTTACGCCTGAGGAAGACCCAGATTACCAATTCCTCATCACGAGATGCGTTCTACCTACCCGCTATGCTTGCGAGGAAACCCTTAACAAATTGGGTTTCAAAAATGAGGTATTTGGACATCACATTTTCTTAGGGCTGCACCTTTTTTGCACTAGAGGGTGCAAGACCTATCCCCGCCTGGTTTTTGAGTTTCTGACTACTTTCAAGGCAATAGATGACCCTCAGAACCGCTGTATGCCTTATCCGAAAATCAGTTTTTGGCTTCTAGACAAATGCTTTTCTATGGATCTTAAATGGTTTTCTTGATTACTTAACTACAACTATGGAGGTTACACTGATTATCCACCTGACTTCCATAGTGATTCTTTTTGGTCTAAAATTACTTCTGAAATGGTGCATAAAGCTAGGAATGCCCGAGCTTCATCAATACACAACCAATTTTCAAGCTTATGCATCGTGTTCTCAGCACTGGGCCTTTTGCTAAGAATGAAACTCAAGGTGTCGTGGGAAAACTTGATATTTTCTTCTTATGGTGCATTGCAAAGGATGAGCAAATCAGTACTGGCTATTACATTGTCAACAAGCTCCTCAAGACCAAGAAAAAGAAACAAAGGGAGGCAAGTGACATAATGTGCGGTAGGGTGATCACTCTTCTTACACTGTAGCTGAATTTAGATTTGGCTAGATTAGAACCGGCACCAGGGAAAAACCTTATAGATATCAACTATCTTATATCCTGTGGCTTAATTTCAAGACATGGCAATAGCACAACTACATTCAATGTTTACATCACAAAGAAACAGTTCATTCTCATCCCCGATGCAGCTCGCAATGACATCAGGAACAAGGCCACCTGGAAGGTAGAGTTATAACCCGAGGTCGATGAAGAGACACCTACCCGTAGCACAGGAAGCTCTACGGAAGTGCCTACACCAGCAACACCCACTCCACTTCCACCATCCACTAGTACTCAGACCGAGTACAGTTGGACGATGCCAGATGTGCAACACCTTTACGGGTACATTCAATAGAGATTTGATCAGATCGAAACCTGTTTCGACCACATGAGTACGCAGTACACTGCCATGTACGATATGGTCAACCGGATGGATGCTTGGCATATCTCTCATGGTCGTTACCCTACCCCACATACTTTCCAGACACCGCCTCGACAGCTAACTGACATTCCATAAGATGAGTCTTTCCAGCAACCGCCACAGTTTCCAGAACAGTAGCCACCACAGTTTCCAGAGTAGCCCGACTCTTCCACACAGCCAATGGACATCCTCGACATTGTCAGCCAGTTCTTCCCTGATCAAGGGAGCGGCAGGGCCTTTTTCCGATCACATCAATGATAGGTACCTGGTTGTGAACTCCATAAGTTTGATTGATGCGGTGAGGACACTATAGATTTCAAGCTTTGGGGGGGGCACAACTGGCCGGTAGTTGTAGTTTGGTTGTTGTTTTCATTTAGTTTTTCCTTATTTGAGTAAGTTGTGTCAGTTTTTGTTTTCATTTTTCCATTTTATTTCATTTTCTATTCCATGATGGTAAAATTAATGTGATTTGAGGCTATCTTGTTAGAATGAACCCCTCTTGTATGCTTCATCTTTTTCTGTCCTTTATATGTTTCGGCTACATGAAAAGAAAAATCAAGAGCATGTATGAATGAAATGGAAATATAAAATCCCCATGTACATAATCTTCCTTGTGTTTGTTGTTTGAAACCTCAACTTTTACATCTTTGACCTCACAACACATGTAACAGTTTCAAATTTTTGCAGATTAATCAACTTGCAACATTTATTAGAATAGGGGATAATTTTGCCAAACCTTTAGTGCTTGTGAACAATTGTTCAGCGAAAAACTTCCAAAAGAATGATTGAAATCTTGCTAGCTTTAACACCCTTGTTGACTCTTTGGTGTTGCACCATCAATAGTTTATCTTTACCCAACAAAAGATGGCAAATGGCCCACATATTATGCTATCCTAGTGTGAGTCTGATCCGGCAATGATGGTTAGGTGATATGAAAAATCAAAAGAGGGTAAAAACAACACCCCAACCGACATTCCTAGTGAGCATAAGCCTAAATTAGCAGCCGAATGCCAGAAACCCAAAAATCCCATCATCATATCCTTAAGAAGAAGAGTTGAACTAAGTCTTGTTAATTTTAGCATTGGTTTCATCATCTTATATCTGAACTAGCTGAAAACTTTGTACTTTACATGCACTAATTGTTTGGCCTAATTATCCAAATTCTATTTAATGTTGTTAAGTTGAGCTTTTCGTTTAAATTGGAACCAACCTCGCTGAATTTAATTTCTCCATATTGGATGTTGAAAGTTTTGAGATGATAATAACGAACACAAGCACAATGTACATGGCAGGCTGAGCTGATTACATATCTTCTTTTCACTTTATCCATACATGAAATTGATTTTTACTCCTTGAATGTAGCCCTACCCTTTTTGCTTGAGGACAAGCAATAGTTCAAGCTTAGGGGGATTTATTGTGTGATTTCTATATCATCTTTTCACATGCTATCACACACAAATTTGGTTCATTCTAATACTATTTAGCCTCTTTTCAAATTACTTTTGCCATCTTTTTGTTACTTTACTTATCGCATAACTTCCATTGCAGATATATCTCAAAAAGAACTTATTCTGGAGCTTTATTCTGCTGAAACAGTAGAATGCACAACATGTAGAAAAGATGCACGGAATGCACCTGGAGTTTCAAGTGAGCCAAAGAAAGTTTTGGAAAGTCACACGGCGTGTACAACCGAAATACACGGCGTGCGAGTTTCCAGAAATGCAAAGAAAGACAAATGCACGTCGTGCATACATATGCACGGCGTGCACCTTGAGCGTAAAATAGCAAAAAAAAACTTCTAGAAAGTCACACGATGTGCATATCTTATGCACACACTGCACACAGATCAGCCTGAAGAAAACCGCACTACATGTGCACGACATGCACCCAAAATGCACATCGTGCGTCTGGCAGTTTTAGAAATTAAAAAATTAAAATTCGATTTTAAAAGGAGGGAAGGCAAGGGGCAGTTATGTTCGGCCATTTGAGAAGTTTTTCTCATCCCAGAGCTAGAGGAGAATAGAGGAGGGCGATTTGGGAGAGATCTAAAGTGGTTTCTTACAAAAGTTGAGTAAACTATCCTTGTTTGGATTGAAACTCGTTAGCTTAAATAGCCAACAAGTTTTTGGCGCTGTTGCCGGGGAGCAACAATAATTTAATTGGAGTAAAAAGTAATATTTAGTATTTGAGACTAGATCATCATTTCCATATTTCAAAATTTCATATACCTTTTAGTTGTGTTCTTAATTCCTTTTGCAATTATGCAGGTTGTATGTGTTGCTCACAACTAGGTCTTCACACATCTGCTTTGTTAGACCTTGAAATTGAGCGTACTCTGTCAATCTTGAGAAGAGCAAGAAGAGTGGAACAACCGCTACTAGGAGGTACTCCGCCATCACCATCATCACCACCGTCTTCTTCTTCTTCTGTGGTGGCTACACCAAACAATCCAGCCATGGAAGACGACCATCCTTTAAAGGATTTTGCGATGCTGGTTGCGACAAATATATGTGGGACCATTGACTTGCCTGCTATAGAAGCGAACAATTTTTCAATCGCTCCTTCTATGATGCAAATGATACAACAAAATCATTTTGGAGGTACAGCCAATGAAGACCCGAGTCTTCATGTTGCGGAGTTCTTGGAATATCTGAATACCTTCAAGATAAATGGAGTGTCTGTTGATGGAATTAGACTTATGTTATTTCCCTTCACCTTAAGAGATAGAGCCAAGGTGTGGCTTTTTTCTCTCCCGAAGAAGTCAATTAAAAGTTGGGATCAACTCCTTAATGCTTTCCTTGCAAAGTATTTTCTGCCTAGAAAAACAACCCATTTGAGAAACCAACTCACAAATTTCTCTCAGAATGAAGGAGAAACGCTATATGACACACGGGAACGGTTTAAAGATCTTCAATTCCTTTGCCCGCACCATGGTTTAACAAACTGGCTTCTACTTCAAACTTTCTATAATGGATTGTTCTATAACACCCGGTTGACATTAGATGTCGCAGCTGGTGGTGCATTAATGACTAAGTCTTATAGAAAGGCTTATGATATTATTGAAGATATATCACTAAATCATTGCCAATGGGGAGAATATAGAGGAGAAAAATCAACCTCCATAACAAGTTCTTCAACTAAAAAATAAGGAGGAAAACACACCGTTGATGTCATTGACCTTATTGCTGCCAAGCTAGATGTTCTTACACATAAGTTTGAGAAAATGACCACCTTGCTGATTCAATCCGCCGAAGCAACATGTGAAGCTTGTGGTAATGCATGACATACTTCTTCTTTATGTTTTGCCCCTAATGCTATTGAAGGAAACTTTGAGGAGGTCAATGCTATTGGGATGCAAGGGAATAAACAATACAATCCCTATTCCAATCAATACAATCCAGGCTGGAGAGATCATCCTAATCTCTCCTATTGAAATATAAGCAACGCTCAAAACTTTTAACAAGGGCAGTGGTAACAACAACATGCCAACCGTCAAGGGAACCCACCGGGTTTCAACAATAGGGGTTACCAACAACCACAACAATCCCAAGGTTCTTCTCTAGAAGCTATGACGGAAAAATTCCTATCTACACAAATGCAACAGAATGAAGAACTCTGAGGGAATGATAAGCTTTTGAAAGATGCTATTACTCAACTTTCTATAAAGGTGGATGGTATTTCCACTCACAACAAGATGTTAGAAAATCAAATAGCACAACAAGCTCTAAACCAACAAAGGACTCCACAATCTAGTTCTCTTCCAAGCCAACCGGAAGTGAACCCAAGGCAACAAGCTCATGCAATTATCCTAAGAAGTGGAGCTAAGATTGAAAGACCTTCTCCATCCAAAGAGAAGAACATGAAGGTAACTGATGAAGAGGAGTCCAACACTCCTAATTTCAGTAGAGAGGAAGGTAAAACTGAAACACTACTTTCTTTCAAAGCCACTGCACCTTTTCCTGGAAGGCTTGTTAATAAGAAAGTAGACCAGAAGTTTAAGAAGTTTATGGACATTATCAACAAATTGCATGTAAATCTTCCTTTTGCTGAAGTTATTGCCAAAATGCCTTCTTATGCTAAATTCCTTAAAGACATCTTGACTAAAAGAAGAAAAGTTGATCAAGTCGAAATAGTAATGCTTTTGGAAAGAGTGAGTTCTATTATTCAAAATCACCTTCCACAAAAGCTTGATGATTTGGGAGCCTTTACACTGCCATGTAAGATCAATGATACCACTTTTGATAAAGGTCTAGTAGACTTCGGCGCCCATATTAGTCTCATTCCATTTACCCTATGGCAAGAACTAGATCTTGGGGATTTGAAGCCCATAAGGATAGCTATTGAATTAGTTGATCATTCTATTAAGTACCCAAAAGGTATAGTGGAAGATGTACTAGTACAAATCGGGAAGTTCTATATACCATGTGATTTTGTTGTTCTTGATGTAGCGGAAGCTCCTTCCAATCCCGTTCTTTTTGAAAGACCATTTTTTAGGACCGCCGGATGTCTTGTTGATGTTCGGGAAGGAAAGCTCACTCTACGTGTTGGGGAAGAGGCTATGGGATTCTCTGTCTACGAAGCCGTGAAAGCACCCACACAGGTTGAAGAAATCTATCTGTTAGATACCATTGATCCTATTGAGAATGATCATGAAGATAATGCTGATTTGATGGTTAACCTTTATGATGATGATGTAACTGAACTCAAAAATTCTGAAATCTCTGGAGCTCTTTCTATTTTAAAAGCACAAACTATTAATGAAGATACTCCACTTGTTGATGATAAAGCTGATGAAAGTATAGTATGCAAAAAGGTAGAACTAAAAGCCCTTCAACCTGGGCTGAGGTATGCATTTGTTGACCCAAATTTTACATCCCCTGTTATAATAAATAATGAATTAACCAATGATCAAGAAAATAAATTACTTGCCGAGCTGTGTTTGTATAAAGATGTCATTAGTTATTCCATAGACGATCTTAATGGCATTCATCCTTCAATTTGTATCCATAGAATAAATATGGAAGATGATGCTAAACCCACAGTTGAACCACCTAGATGCCTAAATCAAAATATGCTTGAAGTGGTTAAGAAGGAGATTTTCAAATTAATTGATGCTGGAATCATTTATCCCATAAGTGACAGCCCCTAGGTTAGTGCCTTTCACGTGGTTCCTAAGAAGGGGGGTGCAACTGTCATTAAGGGAGATAATGATGAGTTAATACAAACACACATGGCTACCGACTGGCGTATGTGTATCGACTATCAACGTTTGAATAAGGCAACCCACAAGGATCATTTTTCATTGCCTTTCATTGATTTGATGCTTGAACGCCTTTCCAAGCATTCTTATTTTTGTTACTTGGACGTGTATTCTGGATTTTTTCAGATTCCTATTTACCCACCCGACCAAGAGAAAACCACATTCACTTGTACTTATGGAACATATACTTATCGCCGTATGCCGTTTGGTCTTTGCAATGCTCCCGCTACTTTTCAGCGGTGTATGATGGCAATATTCTCCGATTTTATCGAAAACATAATGGAGATTTTTATGGATGATTTTAGTGTATATGGTGATTCTTTTGATCAATGTTTATTGAACCTATATTTAGTCTTAGCCCACTGTAAAAAGGTTAACCTAGTACTAAATTGGGAAAAGTGCCATTTCATTGTACAATCTGGTGTAGTACTAGGACATGTTGTATCTAACAAGGGCATTGAACTGGACAGGGAAAAAGTCAAAGCCATTGAGAAGATGTCTACTCCATCTTCAGTTAAAGACATCCACAGTTTTCTAGGCCATGTAGGTTTTTATAGAAGATTCATTAAAGACTTCTCAAAAATTGCAAAGCCGTTGTGTTCCCTACTTGTAAAAGATGTTGTGACGTCCCCGGATTTTCTAAAACTTAATCTGATTTTCTTCTTCTTAGCCTCATGTGGGATGTTTAAATTGGGATTGTCGCTGAGGTGAGGGTTTCAATTTGGACGTCACACATCAGATTAAGTTTTAGAAAATCCGGGGACGTCACAGGTGGTATCAGAGCATGAACAATAGCAAAGCCTGACATTTTCTCATTATGCAAAACAAAACTAAAGAACCTTGAACTTAATAATCTTTTAGGGTTAGATTAGTCGTCTTTAAGAGACTAGATCTAACCTAGCCTCTAGGTTAGCACCTAGATGTCTGAGAACTAGGTATAGACTAGTGCTTGTTGTATAGCAAGTCCTTAGATGTCGTACTTTCCTTGTAGTGCAGCGGTATGGGACGTTGCACTATTTGGAAATGATGTACATCGTGGGAAGAGAAACCCTAGACATATGCTGCTCGTTGTCTAGAGTAACTACACTAGTCTACTCCTTATTCTCACCCTTTTCACTAGTTTTCATGACACTGGACTCTCTACTATGTGTGGTACACTCGTTTCAGGATTTGGTTTTTGATTCCAATCGGATCAAACCATGATAGTTTTCTCTGACGCTTGTTTTATCGAAGAAAAACTATATAATATTTTATTATGTATATGTATTACAAAAATGTGTCCCCACACAAGTATGAGTAGGAGGTGGTCATGTAACCTAAGTGAAAGTGAATGACATCAGTCTAGAAGAGAGTGTAGTTCTAGATTAGATGTCTAGAGCCTTGTTTGGATATATATGATAGATAGAATAGATGATATAAGTTTTGATGATATGATGTAAGTCTTATATAGATGACATAAGATGGTTATGATGATCTATGTTTGTCTTTGGGGACTTAAGTTTGATTTTTAGGATTTCAGATAAGTTTTGATGATGTAAGTAAATAGGCTTTTATGAGAAAAGATATGTTAAGCTAAGACTAGATTGTGAGTCAGCATGAGCCACGAGCTCTTTTACAAAGGAGGACCTCTAGTGTTAGGACCAGTTTTGGGGTTAGCTCAAGAGAGAGCGAGACCCACAGGGAGAAGGTCAAAGAACCTAGACTCCACGATATGAGAAATATGAGATACATGATGTGATATGTCCTAAACTAGAATACTCCTGAGTGATTGAGTTGAGTTGCTTTTTGCATGATTCCTATAGTCTTGTTGAACCCTAGATGTCCTTGGGTAGGCCAAACCCTAGAGACAGAGAGAGGCTGGTTATATATGTGCACATGTGAACATGAATATGAGTGCCTACCATCTAGGTGAGGGAGAGAGCCCAAGACCCTGGAGGAGGTAGCTATGTTAATTTCTGTGAAGCCTCATGCTCGGGTTGGTGGTTTCCCACATAGGAATCTAGTGGTGTATATAAGAGAGCTTTTGGTAAGATGTTTCATGGTTAGAGACCTGTGAAGAGTATATCATGTCGTGTTTTGGTTTGTGCTTATGTGGCTAGACCTTGTAAAGCTATCTCTAGTGCTAATGAGGTATACCTGAGAAACCTACACTGAGAGGGAAGATATGGTATATGCATATGAAATACTCATAGAGTTGAGTTAGCCCAGAGAGACTGAGCATGACACTACCCTCGTGGTATGGGTTAGAGGAACCTCATTTGGATGATATAAATTTTTGATATATCTTTAACAAGCCACTCTTATAAGTTGGTTTAGCACAACTATGATACAATATATGTAAGGATGTGACCTAATCTCGAGATGTGATATATAGACATGATATGATGGAAACCTAGAGTTGGTTTAATAAATATCAATGCATGCATGGTTAAATATACATGAATAGTGATGATAATGTGATAGTGTTGGTTAATCTTGTGAGAATTCATTAATAAATGCTGCAATTTATTATGAGAAATGAAATAAGATCATATGCATGAAACATGTTACATGAGATGTTAATCTTAGTGCTTAACAAAGATGGAAATTATGGTTTGACAGCTAGCACAACATAATGTTTATGATGCCTTGATGTGATCTAGATGAATAAAATGGGTTAACTTTAATTAACTCCCTCCTAAAAGGCATATGTCAATGATGAACATGTTCTAACAATGAACTAAATAAAATGTTGATGACACCTTGATGTTTGGGTTAACTCCTTGGGAACATGGTAATATGATGTTGAATAATAACGCATGAGTAAAGATGAAGATGCAAGCCTAGCATATGAGATATGTAATGACATAACCTAAGCTTCTAAACCCTTGTTTGAGCCTTTTATGGAGTGAGGTTTCACCCTTGATGCTTTTGAAACTTCCTAATAGTGCTTTGGATACATGGTTCTATGTAACCTTTGTGGATATGTTACACCTAGAATGGTGCCTACATGGGGATGAGAGCAATATAAGGTTTTCCCTGGAGGTATGAGTATGGTTTACTTTCGAGGACGAAAGTTCTTTTAAGATGTATATGATGTGACAAAGTGGTTTTTCTGACTTAATTCTGAGGACGGAATTTCTGTTAAGGTGGGTAGGATGTGATGGAGTGGACTTTTGGAAATCCTAAAATATCCAATGACACAAGTGAAGTCACACATGTTGAGCTGTTTTGAGAATCCCAAATGTTTTAATAAGTTTGGAGTGTTGTTGAGGTTTATACAATGTTTTGGATCCGTAATTTTATGTCTTCTTGAGGAATTTATTTGACAAGTCAAATAGCTGAGTTTTGCACCAAAATCGAATGGATTGTACCTTGAGTCATAGTGAAGCTATGGTTAAAATTGGGTGGCAATCGGATATTCCTAGAAGAAGTTTTTAAGGTTTGACTTTTGTGAAATGTGTGCTTTTTGAGGATTAATAGACCAAAGTTTAATAGTTGGGCGGTGTCACGCCCATGTATCTTTGATTGGGTCTGTGTGGTCTAATGTTGGACCTGGATCTCAGATCCAATGGTTTTGTCTTTTCCCCAAGTTGGAAGTCACCCTTTCACATAGTGGCTGCTTGGGAGCAGTCAGATGGTTGTTTTGGACGACTATGGCCTTTGGATGCAGACTGAGAGGTGGAGAGATGCCACGGTTTTGCTCTAGCACAATAGAAGTAGTGGGACAGAGATATCCATGTGCTTATATGCATCACGATCTCCCACCATGTGTGGAAGTGGGACACAAACGGGGCAGTTGCCCTCGCATCCACCTGACCCTCGGCTTGGGTGGTTTTTAGTGCGGCAAAGACAGAGAACAAGCTCACCCTCCCACACGAACTACTTCTCCTCCACAACAAGGTGAAACTCTGGAAGAAGCTTCCTTGGTGGATGATGATGACACGGTGCTTGAGCACGGCAGGTCGTGAGTGGGAGTGAAGGGAGACCAAGATCCAAACCCCCCCCCCACCGTCACTTGCCCCTCTCCACTATTTTTGCAGGTGGTGCGAGTGAAAGGTATAGTTTGCTAGATTCATCTTCTACATTGATCTATCTCGACGGGCTTGTCTGAGACTGCGATGGAGCATAGGTGCAACCGGACTCAAGCAGTGAGAAGGAGGCGCAGCTCCATTACTCGTCGGAGGTGGGCTGTGCAGCGGCGCCCTTGCGGAACAAATCCCAGCGGCGGCGGTAGTTCACGGACTCATGTGGACAAACTCATCAAACTGGCGAAGGAGAAAAGATCTTGCGATTAGAAGCCCCACGACGGCGGGCAGCGCCTGAGATCGTGGAGCTTGATCGCACATAATGGACGTTGGGGATGGCGTTCACCATGAGGAGCTCCATGGCGGCGGCGAGTCAGGGATGGGAATCTCCCATAGGCGCATCCAGACTCTCAAGTAGTGAGGAGGAGTTTGGAGCTGGGGGAGTATGTCTTTCCTGATGGCGAGGAGGCTCTAGGAGCGCACGGTTCCCTGCCTTCCTTCCTGCGTGCGGCGGCAATGTCGTAAACATGAGGACAGAGCCCCACTTGCAGACTCGGACGCCGATCGCGTGAGGAGAAGAGCGGACCGGCCAGCCAGAGAATCAAGCGAACCAAACCCGACTCAACAAACTGAACCGGCCGACGAAGTGAGCGCAAGCCAGTAAGGATGCGCCCAGCCCAGGACACGTGGCCACTTCTGATAGGCCCAAAAAGATAAAATTCTTAGAAACTTGCATATTTTCAATAATTCATAATAAATAGCACCGATTTCAGAAAAATGTGAACAAGGTACCGTTTTCATCAGAAAAATGAGTACAATAATATGGAAGAATCACATAGGTCCTTTCGTGCCAAAATAACATAGATATTAAATAAGATGCATAATGCTTATATCATGGACAATAAATACCAAACGATGACCTAAAATTATGATAATGCTTCAGTAACTCTGAAATATGATATATATTTCATAAAATATCAGATATGACGATTCTAAGATATGAAATCATGCAATTTTCTTTATATGTCTAATTAGGGCTAATAACCCTAATAAAATACAATAAATATATATGTGCTCTATAAATGATGAAATTCACAGAGTAAGCTCATATCAGTATATTGAACCTCAAATTTAATTATGAGATCATGATTATGAACAAAATTCATGTTATATGAAGAGCACCCTTAATACATGTGATGTAACCCTAATATGGTTAATGAAAGTTACATAATGTTAAATATGTCCATGTAATAATGTAACACATGACTATATCCAGTTGATGAACTATAGTCTGGAATATGACATCAGTAAGATAAATATAAGACAAGAATACAAGTAATGATGAGAATATCCTAATGAGATAAGCTAAGCCCTAATGAACACGATTAGGGTTAACATGAGATGTATGATGATGGGAATCTGATAGTAGTGTGTGATCTTGTTTTGATTAGGTTTAACAAAGATATAGATGTCATGAGGAATATGTGATTAGGATATCTCTTTGGAAGGTACACCATTACCTCTTACTTGGCTTATTATACAATATGCTTGTGTTATATGTGTAGTAAAATACTTGGCATATGATATTGGATGGAATGATTGTTCTTGTATGATATGTTGCATGATTTTCCAAGATTACTGCTATGAACACATCAAACATAATATATATGTTCCATTATATGAAAGCACTAACTCTTTGGTAGTGTGCTTGGAAGTGACCTAACTCTTTGGTAGTGGTCACATTGTACATATGACCTAACTCTTTGGTAGTGGTCTGACCTAACTCTTTGGTAGTGGTCACCTTGAACAAATGATCTAACTCTTTGGTAGTGATCATAAAGGCCTTGAGATATAATGGAAAATAAGCTTAAAATATGTGTTCTCTTTTGTTAATGAATATCTTTGTGCAAGTATATGCTTTTCTTATATTCTTCTGTTACTGCCAAGTATTAGTTTTACCTTACTGCCAATATATGATGAGAGGTAAATAAAAGACACGTAGGCGTACTCAGTACAATATTCTTGAAATATTGTGCTGACGTGTACCGCATGTAATATTTTGTTTAGGTTGTGGTTATGCTCTCGAAGATCTAGGATAGTGAGAGTTGTATGGCGAGCTGAGGTACAGGTGGACCTGTTGTCTTAAGATCCTGTAGTTTAGATGTAGTACATGTATATGTATAGTTTTGCTGTTCAATATGTAATATCAAATGTTGTAACAATTCATGTTGTAATTATATGTTGAATGGTGAACATGTGTGTATGGTTTTATTATTGTTCATGTACATGTGCTACTGCATTTCCTTCTGACTTCCTCTCATTTTCTTCTTCTTAGCCTCATGTGGGATGTTTAAATTGGGATTCTCGCTGAGGTGAGGGTTTCAATTTGGACGTCACACATCAGATTAAGTTTTGGAAAATCTGGGGACGTCACAGATGCATATTTTGTGTTTGATGATGATTGTCGTGCAACCTTTTCTAATCTCAAAGAAGCCCTCATTTTAGCCCCAATTATTCAACCTCCAGATTAGGATTCTCCTTTCAAGCTAATGTGTGATGCAAGCGATTATGCCGTGGGAGCTATTCTAGGACAGCGGAGAGATAAGAAACTCCACGCAATCTATTATGCTAGCAAAACTCTTAATGATGCACAGATCAACTACACAACCACAGAGAAAGAAATGCTTCCTATTGTATACGCATTTGACAAGTTCCGACAATATTTGGTAGGTAAAAAGGTGATTGTATATAGTGATCATGCTTCCATTAAGTATTTGCTGAACAAAAAAGATGCCAAACCACGTCTTATTCGCTGGATATTACTTCTGCAAGATTTTGATCTTGAAATCCAAGACAAGAAAGGTACAGAAAATAGTGTTGCCGATCATCTTTCTAGACTGACCACAGAAGCTGAGGATCTATTTCCAATTGAAGATCATTTTCCTGTTGAAAAGCTCTATGCACTATCATTTACTCAAGCACCATGGTTTGCAGACATCACCAACTTTCTTGCTACAGGACAACTCCCACCAAAATTGACGTATCAACAAAAGAAGAAATTCTTTCATGATGTGAAATTTTATTACTGGGATGATCCATTGCTATTCAAGCATGGGAGTGATGGGCTAATCCGTAGGTGTGTTGTTGAAGAGGAAGTTCCAAACATTATTGTTGAATGGGATGACTCTCCTTATGGAGGATATTTCGTAGGAGAGAAGACTGCCACCAAAATATTACAAGCTGGTTTTTATTGGCCCACATTATTTAAAGATGTCAATCTATTCGTCAAATCTTGTGATAGATGTCAAAGGACAGGAGGTATATCCCGTCGTGATGACATGCCACTCAACTCTATTCTGGAAGTTGAAGTATTTGACGTATGGGGAGTGGATTACATGGGACCATTCCCATCTTCTTGTGGAAATCAATACATTCTTGTTTCTTGTGAATACGTATCTAAATGGGTTGAAGCCATTCCAACCCAAGCACTGGATGCCAAATCAGTAATTAATCTTTTTCAAAAGATTATTTTCCTAGGTTTGGAGTTCCACATGCTGTAATTTCTGATGGAGGCACACACTTTGCTGAAAAACAATTCAACAATCTTCTCTCCAAGTATGGCATGACTCATAAGATCTCTACACCCTATCACCCCCAAACATCTGGGCAAGTAGAAGTTTCAAATAAGCAGATGAAGAATATTCTTGAAAAGACTATCTCTAGTTCAAGAAAAGATTGGGCATTAAAGATAGATGACACACTATTGGCATATCGCACAACATATAAAACCATCATAGGGACTACTCCATTCAAGCTAATCTATCGCAAATCATGTCACCTTCCGCTCGAGTTGGAGCATCGTGCTTTGTGGGGAATTAAGTTCTTAAATTTCGATATGAAGAGAGTAGGAGAAAAATAGCTATTGTAGCTATAGGATCTTGAGGAACTCTGTCTTGATGCATATGAGAATGCAAAAATTTACAAGGAAAGGACAAAGGCTTGGCACGATAAAAGAATTTGTAGGAAAGACTTCCAAGAAGGAGATAAAGACTTGCTTTTCAACTCCAGATTAAAACTATTCCCAGGGAAGCTGAAAACAAAATGGTCCGGCCCGTTCCTTGTGCTAAGGATTTTTCCAGATGGAGTTGTAGAACTCCAATGCAAAGATGGAAACTTCAAAGTGAATGGACAATCTTGCAAACTCTATTCTCATGGAGAAGAAGTAGAGAAAGGAGCCTCTTGCTCCCTCCAAGATGCTTGAAGAACTAAAAGAGTCTTACTCCGGACTCTAAATGGAGGACCTTGTGGGAGTTGACCCCACGTTAGGATATATTTCTTTTTAAGTTCTTTGAGTCAAAAACACTCTTTAATTTCGTTAATAAGCCTGTCATGGATCAATGTAATAATTTAGACTTCATTTCTAACATATCTATCTTTGTTTGCTACTGACTTACTGCAATTGTTTTGTAGAAATTAAAAAATGCACGACGTGTCTTCTGATGACACGGCGTGCACTTCAGCAGAAAATGCATTGAAACAAGTTCTGGAAACTAACACGGCGTGCATTTCATATTTGCACACTGTGCACCTGGAGAGCTCAAGATTTCACAGATTTTCTGGAAAATCACTGTGCATTACACATGCACGACGTGTACCTGGTCTTTCAAAAGACACAATGACAATTTTGGAAATTCACACGGTGTGCGTTTCAATATGCACGACGTGCACCTGAGTTTTGGAATGTAGAATAAAAGTTCTGGAAACTCACACAGCAAGCATTTCGATATGCACGAAGTGCAGCTGGGCTTTTGAATGAGGAGAAAAAGTTCTGGAAACTTACACGTCGTGCAAACAACAACACACGACGTGCACCTGGGCAAAAATCTGGCCGAGACTGCATTTTGAAGACCCTGAACGCTGTGCATTGCCGATGCACGCCGTGCACTTGGACGTTTAAGCCAGTTCTCGAAATCGATTTTTAAGAGGAAAACGCCGTGTATTCCAAGTGCACGCCGTGCACTTTTTCATTAAGTTTATTCAAAAAGGGTTGAAGTGCACGACCTAACACTGCAACCCTAGCAGCTGTGCACTCCAACTCCATCAGCCGTGCGCAGCCGTCGTCTAACCCTAGCTGCCGTGCATACTTGCACGCCGTTCCACCATACATAGAAGCAGTAGGCCGTTGCCTTAGTAGCAGCAAGCCGCCGCCATAGCAGCTAGAAGCTGCCACCATCCTACACCCTTTAGCAGCTAGAAGTCATGCTCGAAGCAGCATCATCACTCTCTTCTTCCTCAAGTCAATCCACTGTGCCCAAGTAGCTAGACGCCACCGTCACACCGCTCCGAGCAAGAAGACGCTCCAGTCGTTGTGCCACAAGCAACAGTTGATGACCACGAGAGGAAGGCAGTCGTGACCTGATCCTTGCACATGCGCAACGTCCCCACCATCCAGCCACCACCTCTTTTCCCCCAATTCACAAGCAGCGGTGCAGAACCAGGGTTGTAGCAGATTTGTAGGTGCACGACATGCATCAAAATTGCACACCGTGCATTCATGTTCTTGAGAAAGAAGTACAATTCATTTTGCACATCGTGATCTCTGATTACACGCCGTGTACATATCAGATGATGCTATGTCACCAATCAAAAGAGGCTCAGGGCGACATCATGGAAGAGCTTCTTCATCCTCCGCACCTCTCTCTACTAATGAGCCACTTTCTACGATATCACCGACAATTTTTGTTCCATCTGCTCAATTCAGAGTTACGCCTGAGGAAGACCCAGATTACCAATTCCTCATCACGAGACGCATTCTACCTACCTGCTATGCTTGCGAGGAAACCCTTAACAAATTGGGTTTCAAAAATGAGGTATTTGGACATCTCATTTTCTTAGGGCTGCACCTTCTTTGCGATAGAGGGCGCAAGACCTATCCCCGCCTGGTTTTTGAGTTTCTGACTACTTTCAAGGCAATAGATGACCCTCAGAACCGCTGTACGCCTTATCCAAAAATCAGTTTTCGGCTTCTAGACAAATGCTTTTCTATGGATCTTAAATGGTTTTCTGAATTACTTAACTACAACTATGGAGGTTACACTGATTATCCACCGGCCTTCCATAGTGATTCTTTTTGGTCTAAAATTACTTTCGAAATGGTGCATAAAGCTAGGAATGCTCGAGCTTCATCAATCCACAACCAATTTTCAAGCTTATGCATCATGTTCTCAGCACTGGGCCTTTTGCTAAGAATGAAACTCAAGGTGTCGTGGGAAAACTTGATATTTTCTTCTTATGGTGCATTGCAAAGGATGAGCAAATCAGTACTGGCTATTACATTGTCAACAAGCTCCTCGAGACCAAGAAAAAGAAACAAAGGGAGGCAAGTGACATAATGTGCGGTAGGGTGATCACTCTTCTTACACTGTAGCTGAATTTAGATTTGGCTAGATTAGAACCAGCACTAGGGAAAAACCTTATAGATATCAACTATCTTATATCCTGTGGCTTAATTTCAAGACATGGCAATAGCACAACTACATTCAAGGTTTACATCACAAAGAAACAGTTCATTCTCATCCCTGATGCAGCTCGCAATGACATCAGGAACAAGGCCACCTGGAAGGTAGAGTTATAACTCGAGGTCGATGAAGAGACACCTACCAGTAGCGCAGGCAGCTCTACGAAAGTGCCTACACTAGCAACACCCACTCCACTTCTACCATCCACCAGTACTCAGACTGAGTATAGTTGGACGATGCCAGATGTGCAACACCTTTACGGGTACATTCAGTAGAGATTTGATCAGATCGAAACCCGTTTTGACCACATGAGTACGCAGTACACTGCCATGTACGATATGGTCAACTGGATGGATGCTTGGCATATCTCTCATGGTCATTACCCTACCCCACATACTTTCCAGACACCGCCTCGACAGCTAACTGACATTCCATAAGCTGAGTCTTTCCAGCAACCGCCACAGTTTCCAGAATAGTAGCCACCACAGTTTCCAGAGTAGCCCGACTCTTCCACACAGCCGATGGACATCCCCGACATTGTCAGCCAGTTCTTCCCTGATCAAGGGAGCGGCAGGGCCTTTTTCTGATCACATCAATGATAGGTACCCGGTTGTGAACTCCATAAGTTTGATTGATGCGGTGAGGACACTGTAGATTTCAAGCTTAGGGTGGCACAACTGGCCGGTAGTTGTAGTTTGGTTGTTGTTTTCATTTAGTTTTTCCTTATTTGAGTAAATTGTGTCAGCTTTTGTTTTCATTTTTCCATTTTATTTCATTTTCTATTCCATGATGGTAAAATTAATGTGATTTGAGGCTATCTTGTTAGAATGAACCCCTCTTGTATGCTTCATCTTTTTCTATCCTTTATATGTTTCGGCTACATGAAAAGAAAAATCAAGAGCATGTATGAATGAAATGGAAATCAAAAATCCCCATGTACATAATCTTCCTTGTGTTTGTTGTTTGAAACCTCAACTTTTACATATTTGACCTCACAATACATGTAACAGTTTCAAATTTTTGCAGATTAATCAACTTGCAACATTTATTAGAATAGGAGATAATTTTGCCAAACCTTTAGTGCTTGTGAAATCAATTGTTCAGCGAAAAACTTCCAAAAGAATGATTGAAATCTTTCTAGCTTTAACACCCTTATTGACTCTTTGGTGTTGCACCATCAATAGTTTATCTTTATCCAACAAAAGATGGAAAATGGCCCACATATTATGCTATCCTAGTGTGAGTCCGATCCGACAATGATGGTTAGGTGATATGAAAAATCAAAAGAGGGTAAAAACAACACCCCAACCGACATTCCTAGTGAGCATAAGCCTAAATTAGCAGCCGAATGCCAGAAACCCAAAAATCCCATCATCATATCCTTAAGAAGAAGAGTTTAACTAAGTCTTGTTAATTTTAGCATTGGTTTCATCATCTTATATCTGTACTAGCCGAAAGCTTTGTACTTTACATTCACTAATTGTTTGGCCTAATTATCCAAATTCTATTTAATGTTGTTAAGTTGAGCTTTTCGTTTAAATTGGAACCAACCTCGCTGAATTTAATTTCTCCATATTGGATGTTGAAAGTTTTGAGATGATAATAACGAACACAAGCACAATGTACATGGCAGGCTGAGCTGATTACATATCTTCTTTTCACTTTATCCATACATGAAATTGATTTTTACTCCTTGAATGTAGCCCTACCCTTTTTGCTTGAGGACAAGCAATAGTTCAAGCTTAGGGGGATTTATTGTGTGATTTCTATATCATCTTTTCACATGCTATCACACACAAATTTAATTCATTCTAATACTATTTAGCCTCTTTTCAAATTACTTTTGCCATCTTTTTTTTACTTTACTTATCGCATAACTTCCATTGCAGATATATCTCAAAAAGAACTTATTCTGGAGCTTTATTCTGCTGAAACAACAGAATGCACAACATGTAGAACAGATGCACGGCATGCACCTGGAGTTTCAAGTGAGCCAAAGAAAGTTTTGGAAAGTCACACGGCGTGTACAACCGAACTACACGGCGTGCGAGTTTCCAGAAATGCAAAGAAAGACAAATGCACGTCGTGCATACATATGCACGACGTGCACCTTGAGCGTAAAATAGCAAAAAAAACTTCTGGAAAGTCACACGATGTGCATATCTTATGCACACACTATGCACAGATCAACATGAAGAAAACCGCACTACATGTGCACGACATGCACCCAAAATGCACATCGTGCATCTGGCAGTTTTAGAAATTAAAAAATTTAGAATTCGATTTTAAAAGAAGGAGGGAAGGCAAGGGGCAGTTATGTTCGACCATTTGAGAAGTTTTTCTCATCCCAGAGCTAGAGGAGAATAGTGGAGGGCGATTTGGGAGAGATCTAAAGTGGTTTCTTATAAAAGGAAGCCATTTCTTCTTCTCTTTTTCTCCATTGTCTTCTCCAAGGTGCAGCCATGCTTCCCCAACTTTGAGCAACTTTTTGGGGAAGGAGCTAGTCCATTTTGGAGCAGCTAAAGAAGGAGAATTTCATCCTCAAGCCATAATTCTTCCTTCTTGTGGTTATATCTTTGGACCTCTTTGTCTTTTCCCTTCTAAATCATGTCTAGAACTGCATTTTCTGTAACAAATCTACAAAGCATGATTATGGACGAATAATTCTTCTTTTCTTGGGCATGGGAAAGTAGCTCCCATGTCATAGCATGTATGGAACAAGTAATTTCATACAAAATACTATGCTTCTTGTTTTTCTACCATGAAAGTATCGGTTCATCATTTTCTTGCATGTTTTGCTGGCCACTTTATATGCATGTTTTCTGCTTTCTTGCTTGATCTGAGAAGTTGAGTAGAAATGTATGGAGGTGCTCTTCTTGGAAATTCTTTCTCTACCACGAGAGTGGAGAGAAATGAATTGAGGAACAGGTTGTGATCAAAAATGAATTTCATGCATGAGAGTGTGGTTTTGAGTTGCGATCGTTGCACTTGCACTGGGAGGTGAAGTGTAACACAACTTTTCCTTGAAACAAGAACTTATGTATGTTTAAATTATTGTGTTCCCTTGATTTCTATGATGTGTGAATGAAATCTTAATGTCCAAGATTCTTTAATAATCTAAAAATCAATCTCCTTTTAGTAACTCTTACTTTTCTAGTTTAAATCTTAAATTTCTACAATTTAGATAAACATCTTTATCTCTTTTAAATCGATCTAGCTTGTTGAACTTTAGTGTTGTTGCGCTCAATTAAATTAGTTAAGCTCCTTGTGTTCGACCTCGACTATAATACCTCTGTATACTTGCAGAGATTAGTTAAGTTGGGTAAACTATCCTTGTTTGGATTGAAACTCGTTAGCCTAAATAGCCAACACATAACGAATTACATTTAGTTTGCATTATCTTTTTTCATCATAATGTACATCATGTATCTATGTTCCTTTCTAGTCAAATATAAAGTGAAATCCCTCCCAAAAAATGAAAAGAGAGCAATAATATGTTGAAGAAAAGCTCAAGTAAAAATCATAAACTATTCTAAAAATAAAAGGGAAGAAAAAAATGAGAGAAATTATCAAATAAAAAGGGAGAAAAGGATGCCTTGAACTTGAACTAAATTTTTCTTCAAGGAGAAGTGAAAATAGTTACATGTGTGCATTGTTTTACCCACACTCATTAATTAGATGAGACATGTAGTGCATTCATCATTCCATCATAATATTAAGCATTAGTATTCGTGCATTTTTCATTCCCTTAGTTTTCTAGGTTCATCATATTCGATTTTGATATAAACAATTTGGATGTTACTTGTGATTCATATTCATAGCCACCTATATCATGCACCTATTTATTTTTTAGTAGGCCACATATATGATTGATCCCTTCATCTATCGTTACACGAGGAACTATTTCCAACATAGTTTGGTAGGTAGAAATGAGAAATCTAGATAGGGAATCACATGGTGTGTCAAGTGTATGCCCTATTGACTATGATGTTAGCTAATGTATTAATAGTGTTTCACTTATCTAAGGGTGCATATTTTTAATGAATATTTTTGTTCACTTCAAAGTAGTTATGTGTTTAGTGGTTGGTACGGGCTGGTTCGGAACTATCATGCAGGGGTATTTGAGAAATTTAGTTCATATTGCTTTTCCATTTACTTACTTATCTCAAACATATCCAAAGGAAGTGTTGCTCAAAAATGAGAAAAATTCAAGCATAGGGGATTTTAATCTACTAGCTTTCAATTTCTTTTCACAGAACTTCTCTACATATTTTTAGTACATATTTGGTCACTTTGATATTATTTATGCATTGTTTATCATTACTAGCATATGAAAAACTATTGTATCACTTAATAAGTAATTTTACTAAATTATGCTAAATTGTCAACTTTTACTCAGACATATGTTTGTATTTCCCAGGTTTTGGAAATTTGAGAACTTTCACTATAACTCAATGCCACCAACTTTGAAGCTGATGGTATCAATTTTTTGCAAAACTCCAACTGGGAAGTCTGAGAAACTCAGTGCCACCGACATCCTAGTCGGAGGTTCCAACTTTTTCCCCCAAAACAAGTTAGAAACAACTTGGTGCTATAGACACACAAGTTAGTAATACCAACACTTATCAGGTTTTTAAGTTTGTTGACAACTCGGTGCCATTGAATGTGATGTCAGTGGTATCGACTTTCCTAGATCAGAGTAGATTAAAGATTAAGACAGATCCAACGAGTAAGACTTAATGACATCCTGAGTCCCACTTATTACCTAAGGGGATTCGTCCAAAACAAAAAAAATCATTTTCTATCTTATTGCAATAGAGCATGGAGAAAAGAGAGGAGGAGATGAAGGAGAAGGCCATATACTCGACAATTTAGGAACCTCTAAGAAGACAATTTGCAGCCTTAACACAATAGATCAAGGCACTCACCAAAGGGGATCATCTGGACTGGTTTCTCCAAGGGTTTTTATTAGTCTTCTAATGTTTAGCTCATTTTCTCTCTCTTCGTTGTGTCTTCAATTATAGAAATCATGAGAGGTTAATCCCGTTGTTCCATAGACTCGAGAATAGACTTGTTATGCATTGTAATTGACTTTTATGATTTAACATATATATTTTCCTTAATTCTAGATGTAACTCTATGATATCTTATTAAAATATATGTGCTTGATGACCAGACTCAATTTCATAGACAATGAATTTCCTCAGAAGGGGAATTAGGGGTTGGATGGGTAATAAATTTACACATCCAATATCATGCTTTGGAAGAGGGCCCACTACTATGAATGGAATTACCTAGAGATATCATTAATGCACCTATCTATTTGTTAAATTGTTATAGAAATGGGGTTTGTCATAGTATACTCAGGGTATTACGCTACCAGAGTGGGTAATACTTACTATAAGTCCCTAGTCTAGGGTTAAGGGTGACATACTTAAGCTGTGCATTAAACGCAAGTGCACATATCGAAGTAATATAGGCCTTATGAGGCCCGAGTCGTACTCAGGAAAATGTAAATTTTAGTAGACTACTACTAGCTGGTTGCGATCAGCTAGACCGATTAGAAAAGTTGATTGTTGGGTTTGAAAAAGAAAATAAAGTAAAAGAAAACAAAAGTGAGTGGTGATTAAATGTTTAGTTTAATCAAATGAAATGGAAATCCTTAGGGTTGTGGTTTCACCATGAGGTCTCACTGCATGCAATTCTACACAACTATCATAATTTGTACCCTTTCCCTAATTATGGCCCGTAGTCAGAATTGTTCGCTTCTGCGATACAACTCACTACTTAGTTCTAGGCCAGTTCCACACCAGTAGTAACTTATACCCTAGATATAAGTGCATTAATGAATTCTCTGGGTGTCCACCATTAACCGTACACTACCTTTGTCTAAGGAATTTATTAGTTAATGTGTTAATCGTGCCTTTTCAACTACTAATCCTCCGTCTAGAGCAATTAAAAATATTAGAAATAAACTATGGTGATCAAGCATAGTAAATTGTGATAGAAGCATGATAACATATCAAGGGAAATTGAGACAAATTATAATAATCAATAGAAACTTCTCATGCAGTGATTCCCCAGGCTACTCCCGATCCTAAGGACAATGGGGATTAGCCCCGCATGTTCATATCAATGATACAAATGGAGAAGAAAGAGGAAAATATGGGTAAATGAATACAAATATAATGTAACCCCTGAAATGGAGAAGATCCAGATGATCCTCGGTGTGAGATGCACGTTCTGTAGCCTTCCGATAGTAGAAACGTCTGTTTCCAGCTCAAGAATCGTCCACGGTGTAGCTTTGGGCTCCGTTCTTCGTTCTCCTTCCTTCAGCACTCGTACGGCTGAATAGAATGTGATTCCTCAGTCTTGGCCGTCTTTTCTTAGGTATAGGTATGACTTACAGTAGCTAAAAGATCACAACCATTCGATCGTGACAATTCTGGATGGAATCCTTATTCGACGGCATCGATACAATAGACGGGGTGTCGATGGTATCGACCCCCTAGGGTATCAAAATTTTCTTCAATTTCTAAAATCCACATGTTGGCATCTCGATACTATCGACTAGTGTGGTCGATGGTATCGACCTGGATGTTTTCCCTCCAGCCTGGTCACTGTTGCCATGTCAATAGCATCGACGGATCCGTCAATGGTATCGACGGGTGCTGGAATGTAAAGTACCTAAAACCAAGAGAAAAACACAAGTCAAATCCTTGAAACTTAACAATTCATATGGAATAAGATAAAATAAGCTGAATTTGATACATATAGTGATTATAGGTTAAAGGAATATGAATCATGCTATCATAGTCATAAAATGACACATAACTACACAAAATGAGTATGAAACCAGCCTATAAATGTGACTCCAATTCACTACATCAAACTCCCCTAAGCTAGAATCTTACTCATCCTCAAGCAATAAAACTTTAAAATCTGATTGAGAGGGTCAACTAAAGAACATAATCACAAAATTGATATCTCAGTATGATTCCCGCCTACAATTCGCATACCGACCTTTACCAACCACGAAATGATAACTACCCTTTAGGCAACAAGAATCATTCATAAGAGATGTATACCTCAAGATCAGCGAACACTATCAAATAAGGCAGTTAACATAATAAATCTTCGGGTTCAGGCTTGGTGCATCTTGTGATCTCCTATCTACATTGCTCATTTCCTAACTACCATCTAAATGGAAGCAGATCTCCTGATGTACATGAATGAGGAGAATATCATGCGTAGCCTACCACTTCGAGCAACGGGTGAATGGAATGGGTGGCCAAGGAAGAAATGGAAGCACAGTACAGTCGATCATGCAAAAGAAAAAATGAATGACCTATCATGATGCAAATGCAAATGAAAATGTCCTAATGCTACATTTTTTTCCAGAGATGATGCATGCAGTATCATTCCATCTCAAGATGAGATAGAATATCTAAGAAAACTACACCATGTGCTATTCTTCTTAATATGTGGGTGAGAACATGTTCCTTCCTCCCTCTTATTCATACTTCTAAAATAAATATGTTTATTTTTAAGCCCCTCATTTTCATAGATGACAAAGGATTTTTTCTTGGGCTTCCTTCTCTTTTTTCTCTATTTTTTTTCTTTTCATAACTTGTACATTTGATGCATTCTTATTCGGAGGGTATGGAACAAGTTCTAAACCTTTAATCTTTTTAGAAGAATATAAAACACATGAAGTACAACTATATGTTCCAAAAGATGTGAATGCACTTAATTATGACAATTATGCAACTAAATGGCATGCACCTACGGATAATGCGCATGTATAACTATTCTATATCTTTCTTTTTTCATTTTTTATGCAAAACATGCAAAAATAACTGTAATGCAAGACCTATCTATGTGGGATGCAATCAAAGAGTGAAAGGTAATAATGTGCTCCCAGTTCTTATGGTGGAGAGTGAATGGAATTACGGTGGATTAGATCACAAGATTAATTGACAGAACCTTCAGATGAAATTATATGTCCCTCCTTACTGACTTGTGTACCAATTAATAAAGGGGTTTCTCTCTCACACTTCAAATTAGAGTCACGTTATCATTTGGTTGGTTTAGGCTCAACATCCATATCAATCCTCTTAACATGAACCATAAGGATATACAATCAAGTTCAAATGTTTTAAAGTTGACCTACCCAATGAGTTTCACAAGTGATGTCCTTAAGTTCTCACAAGGAAAGCTTAAAATTTCATTAAAGATTTTTCATTTAAATTCACTTTCTCACAACCCCCAAATAAAAACATTGAGATGACATGCAATTACATTAGACTCCACCAATTACACAAGGTAGATAGTGGATCTTAGACAAATAGTAAATCTAGAATTTAAGAAAACTAAGATAAAGATGAAAAATGCAAAAGCAAAACAAAAGATGAAATAAAATAAAATAAAAACTAGATAGATATTGTTCCAACACCCCCCAAGCTTGAATTTCACTATGGTCTCATAGTCAAAATCCTTACTTAAGAGGTGGAACAGTGACCTCTAATGCTCTGGCAGTGGATGCGGCAGGTACTGCTGGCCACTGGGATTCCTAGAAGGAAATTGCCCCTGAAATGATAGATCAGATGGGGACATTGGTGGTGGTTGTGGGTATTGACCAAAAAAATTCTGACTCTAGTAATGGTTGTAGAAGGGTTGCTACTGCATCTCCATCCTATGAAACCTATTGTGAATATTTTCTTGGTTGGTGAGGAGGAGGCACTCATTCTAGTAAATAGCTTGATGATTCATGTACATCCTATTCGTTGTCTCCTGAATATCTACAAAGGACGCAGTATGCTGATGTTGCATCTAATGAATGCCCTACAGCATGGTATACATCCCCTGCATCGAAAATACATCCTCTCCATCTTGAGAGGGTTGTGGTGGTAGTGGCTACGAAGAATATGAGGCTCCAAAGTTCCTTAGTCACTTTCGTGGAGCCACTCATCGTCGGAGAGTAATAGAGGCTTCACCCTCCTCCTCTTCATCATCGTCGGCATCTTCTACTTCAACTTCTTCTACTTGTGGTTGTTGTTGTTGATCCTCTTCTTCATCAAAATCAATAATGGGCCACCTGTAGTCATGTCCAGGCCTCAGGTTGAAAGTAGGGTCTGGCAGTTCCCTCCTCTGAAAGACTCCTGCCACATGGCAGGTGGCATAGACGGTGCCATGGAAGACTTCAACGAGGCCAACTTTGACGAAGTGGGCCAGATTGAGCGTGTTTTTGAATTCCATCTTCGAAAACCCAGACAGATCCAGGCCCAGGTGCATTTCTATCATAGTAATGAGGCCCCCAAAGTAGATTGGGGCCCTTCAAGAAGTGTTCCTCTTCACCGCCATGATGTGCGTGAGGAAGAAGGCTCCAAAGTTGATGCACTCCCATTGTAGCAGACAGTAGAGAAAAAAAATATATGTTTCCTAAAATTTACTCTATGATAGCTTGGATCTTGCAAAGAATGAGTTAGAAATAATACGGTTCAATATCCTAACAAATGGATGCTCAACATCAGCCATAGAAGCATTGTGCCAACTGATCGAGTACCCCTCCGGTACAGTAACTAATGCCGAAACCATGGCGTTGTAATCTGCATCCTGTGGTGGCTGGCAGAGGTTTTTGTGGGCCCATCGATAAAGAATTGAACTCATACATAGTCATGTTGTAGTCCCTATTATAGAGGCAGAAAGAGACTTGGCCCTCTTTCCATTCTGTCCTCGCTGGTTGTACTTCATTGGGGACGACGCATGTGTCCAAGGATGCCATAAAATCAATGACGAGCTCCTTGTAAGTCAGCCAACCGCTGAAAAATGGGTGACCTTCAGTGTGGTTGTGGCTGAGCATGTTGGACTCTCTCAGCTACCCCTAAAGCACGTAGGCAATGTTGGCCTCAAATCCCAAATCCTTGATTAGTTGTCAGTATCCATACCAGGTGGGTTCCATGGAGCGCTTCCATATCTCCTCATAGACCTTCTTGACCTCCACTGATGGGTGGACTAGCCTTAGACGAGGAATTAATCCTTGTTGCAGAGTGGGTAGGGTAGGTGGGGCAGCCCTGGATGATGACGCACCCAATCTCACCATTGTTGTAAAGAGAAACTAGTGAAAGAGGGAAGAGATTGAGAAAGGAGCTCAGAGATTATCGTCGATGACGCTCAGTGAAGACGAAGATCCACAAAGTTGAAGGAGATGCTCGGAGATGACCATTGATGATGATTTCTATAGCTCCTAGGTGCTCGGAGATGCCCAGGCCCAGATGTGGAAGAGATACACTGAAGATGTGGGTTTAGATTGAAAAACTACCTCCGTTTTATAAGGGTCGACCACCTCTACTGTCGGTGTGTCGATAGTATCGATGACTATTGAAATCTGCGGCTCACTGCAATCGATGGCTAGATGGATGGGTCCGTATCGCAGAGGTGTCGATGGTAGCGACAGATGTCGATACCATCAACAACGTCCATAGATAGGTGTTGTGGACTACTCGATGAAGATGGCAGATCGTTGATGTGTCAGTCAATACCATAGACATTGGGTCGATAGTATCGACAGCTGCATTTGCTCTTTGATCCTCACGAGGTGTTGGTGTTGTTGTCTGCTCTGTTGAGGTGTCAATACCATCGACCAATGCATCGATAGTATTGACATTGTTGCTAAGAATCGGTCTAAAAATCTGTAGACATCTCGTGACCATCGACGCATTGTCATGACTATCGACATCTTTTCAGTCGTGAACCTCTTCTACCTGCTACATGGTTGATAACATCGAAAAGGCCGTCGATGGTATCGACAAAATGAAAATTCCTTAGAGTTTTTGTTGTTCCAAACTCGATACCTACGACACATATGTTGATAGTATCAATAGGTTCCCAGTCCTGCACACTCAACAAACACATTAGGGTACCATTTTTATAAACTAAGTGCTAGAGTAATGAAAACTACTTAGGAACACGAAAAATAAGGTAAATAAACATGTACTCTACCATTGGTTGGGTTGCCTCCCAACAAGAGCCCTTCTTTAATGTCTTAGGCTAGATGCCATCATGCTCATTCTTCATCAAGTGCTATGAGTTTGACCTCATGCACCTTCTTTGTGAAATCCTCTCTATAGTAGTGTTTTAGATGCTGGCCATTCACCAAGAATGTCCGTTCTCCATCTCTCACCATCACAGCTCCATGTGGATGCACTTCTTCCACAACAAATGGTCCACTCCATCGGGACTTCAACTTCTCAAGATGTAGCTTTAACCTTGAATTGAATAACAAAACACTTTCACCTTTCGATAAGACTCTCCTTTGGATATGGCGATCATGTATTTGTTTTGTCCACTCCTTCTAAATATGGGAGTTCTCATAAGCTTTCATTCGCAACTCATGTAACTCATTGAGCTCAAGCAACCGTTTCTTCCCTGCATCATCAATCTTCAAATTCAACTTCCTTAACGCCCAATGCGCTTTATGCTCCAACTCCACCGGCATATGGCACACATGCCCATAAGCCAACCTAAAAGGCATAGTGCCTATAGGAGTCTTAAAGGCAGTCCTATATGCCCAAAGTGCATCCGGTAGGAGCATGCTCCAATTCTTCCTTGATGCAGTGACAATACGCTCCAAAATTTTCTTTATTTCCCTATTTGATATTTCCACTTGGCCTTGTGTTTGCGGATGGTATGGGGTGCCTACATTGTGTTTTACCCCATACTTACTCAAAAGTGCAGCGAAATTCCTATTTGTGAAATGTGTGCCTCCATCACTGATGATCATGCGGGGCACACCAAACCTACAAAAGATATACTCTTTTGCAAACCTGCACACTAGCACAACATCATTAGTCCTTATGGGTATCACTTCTACCCACTTAGATACATAATCAACAACAAGTAGAATATATAAGTTGGAATTTGAGGACACAAAGGGTCCCATGAAATCTATACCCCATAGGTCAAAGACTTCAACCTCTTGAAACACATTGAGGGGCATTTCATGTCTTTTTGACATATTACCTGCCTGTTGACAAGCATCACATCTTTTTACGAATTCATAGGCATCTCTGAAAAGTGTGGGCCAATATAAGCTGCTCTCCAATACTTTCACTGTTGTCCTTGAGCTGGAATGATGACCGCCAGTGGGCAATGCATGACAATGGCTAAGCATACTATCATATTCATACTCTGGCATGCACCTGCATAAAATACCATCCCTGCACTATCTCAAGAGAATAGGGTCATACCAAAAATAAAATTGCAGTGAATGGAAAAAATGCTTCTTTTCTTGATATTTCCAATCCTCAGGTAATTCCTTGCATGTGAGATAATTGACTATATGCAAAAACCACGGATCTTTAGATTTAATAGAAAGAATCTGTTCGTCTGAAAAAGTCTCAGAAATGGGTATATTAGTATGTTTCTCATCTACCTCTCAAGGCGAGACAAATGGTCTGCTACCACATTCTCAATTGCCGCCTTATCCTTAACCTCAATGTCGAATTCTTGCAAAAGAAGTATCCACCTAATGAGTATAGGTTTTGCTTCTTTATTTTACATTAAATATTTAATTGCAGCATGATCCATCCAGACCACCACCTTAGATCCCACCAAATATTGCCTAAATTTCTCAAAAGCAAGAACCAAAGCGAATAATTCTTTTTCAGTAGTGGTATAGTTTAATTGAGCATCGTTTAACATTTTTGATACATAATAAATGACTCTGGGTTTGTTCTCAAAGCGCTGCCCAAGAACAGCCCCCACGGCGTAATCAAACGCGTCACTCATAAGCTCAAAAGATTTACTCCAATCCGGAGTCTGCACAATAGGTGCGAAAATCAACCGTTGCTTAAGGATCTCAAAGGCGTTCATGCATTTTTCATTAAAATAAAAAACTGTGTCCTTTTCTAGCAACTCAGATAATGGCTTAGCAATTTTTGAAAAATCCTTAATAAATCGGCAATAAAATCTCACGTGACCAAGGAAAATTCTAACTCCCTTCACCGAGTTCGGTGGAGGTAATTTGGAAATAACCTTGATTTTTACTGGATCTACCTCCAGCCCCTTGCTAGACACCTTATGCCCTAGCACAATGCCCTCATTTACCATCATGTGGCATTTCTCCCAATTGAGGACCAAGTGAGTGTCCTCACATCTCTGCAAAACTTTATCAAGATTATGAATGATTCATCAAAAGACGCACCATAGACCAAAAAATCATCCATAAACACCTCTAAACAACACTCAATCATATATGAGAAAATGGCAAGCATGCAACGTTGAAAAGTGGTCGGTGCGTTACACAATCAAAAAGGCATCCAGCGATAAGAAAAAGTACCATAGGGACAAGTGAAAGTAGATTTCTCTTGATCCATAGGTTCAATAAAAAATTGGTTATAACCAGAATATCCATCGAGAAAACAAAAATGAGAGCGACCAGCCAGTCGTTCTAAAATATGATGAATAAAAGGTAAAGGAAAATGATCCTTTAGTGTTGCAGTGTTCAATCTACGATAATCTATAAAAACGCACCACCCGGTAACCAACCGAGTGGTGACTGGCTCATTCAATAAATTTGTAGTTATCGTAATCCCCCCCTTTTAGGGACTACCCGTGTCAGACTTACCCGTGTAGAGTTTGAGATGGCGTAGATAATCCCTGCTAAAAGTAACTTGATCACCTCCTTTTTAATGACCTCCATCATGATAGGGTTAAGGCAGCGTTGGGGTTGAATCACAGGATTGGCTCCTTCAGCAAGTTGGATCTTGTGTTGGCATAGAGTAGGGGAGATCCCCTTGATGTCAAAGGTTGACCACCCAAAAGCACCACAGTGGTTCTTTAACACGACCATCAATTGTTCTTCTTCAGTGACACTCAAATATTCTGAGATAATAACCAGTAGATTTTCATCCACAAATAAGAATGCATACTTCAAATACGGTGGTAGAGGCTTTAGCTACAAATCTGGTGGATTTACCAAAGACGATTGCATTGGGGGCAGTAATGGTCTCAGATCTTCCAAGTGTCTAGAATAATAGAAAGGAAACACTTTAAGCATCTTCACACAGTCCTGCAGTGATGTGCTTCTCACCAAGTCATCCATAATATTGAACAAACAATCTTCAAGAGGCAATTGTGGATAAGACTCAATCATTGAATTCTCTACAACATCATCTTCAGTAGATAAATGAATTTCTTCATTTTCATCATTTGGATATCCCACTGCCTTGGCCAGAGAAACTCCTTTAGTTTGCTCCATAATATCCACAACAAGCATCCTCGAGTCTATCTTGGTCATGACATGAGCCATGTTGAGAAAGGGTTTCCCTAGACAAATGGAAACATTGTGATTACAGTGTCTGACTTTATTGCACTGCTCTTGCTCTTGTGATGATTTTTGGTTAGTTGGCATTTTTATTTTGAATTTGTCATTAGCTATGCCCATAGTCAACCGACCTCTACCCATTTCTAGAATCATTTCAGCTATGGCCTGGAAGGGTCTACCTAGTATCCGTTCATTCCCTTATTCATCTTGCATCTCCACTACAACAAAATTTGTAGGAAACACAAATCTGTCCACCTTAACTAGAACATCCTCATAGATCCCATAAGGCCTTACAACTGAGTTATCTGAGAGTTGGATCGTCATGTTTCTCCTCTGGGAATCTTTAAGGCCAAGCTTCTTAAAAGTAGAAAGAGGCATTAAATTGATGCTCGCCCCTGAGTCACAAAGGGCTTCTCCAAATTTTGTCTTTCCAATATAGTAGGAAATGTTGAAGCACCCTAGATCCTGTCTCTTTGGTAGCAACTTTCCTAGAATGAATGTGCTCACCTATTCTTTCAGCACCACCACCTCCGTATCTAGAATATTTCTCTTCTTAGTGATAATATCCTTCAAGAATTTACCGTAAGAAATTATTTGTTCAATCACATCAAGTAGTGGAATGTTGATAGATAATTTTCTAAAACTGTCCAAGAATTTCTTGAATTGTTATTCCACCTTATTTACTTTAAGGTTGTTCAGATATGGAACTGGGACTGTCTATTCTCTTTGATGTGATGGCACATATGTTGTCCTCTTCTCTACATCTTTCTCAGCAACAGGCTCCTCCACAACAACTTCTGCACTATCCTCAACAATTTCTATAACTTCAGCTTCCTCTGCGGCCTCACCTGTAGATTCTTGCTGTAATGCAGTTGGTTCATCGACTTTAGAGTTTAAAATTTTCTTTCCACTCCTAATAAAGATAGCCTTGGCTTGATGTTGTGTCGACTTCTTCAAGCTTGCAATTTCAGCTGCCATCTGCGCAATGGACGACTCAAGCGTCCTCATCTGTGCCCCATGGCTTTGTAGAGTCTAACCAAATTGGTTCATAAATTCCCCTTGTGACTTGATTTGATTGTCGAATGTGCTCATCAACTCTTGGTTTTGCTTGATTACCTGGTTAAGCAACTCCTTACTCTTATCCTCTGTGCTAGGCTATGGCTTATGATCTGGATCCTATAAGAAGTTGTTTGGATCCTTCCAAGAAAATTTCTTATCCTTTCTCCATGAATAATCATTTTTTCTGTAACCCTATTGTTGGCACATGAACTTAGCATGTGCCTCATCATCAGACCCATCATCATCTTTTACTAGAAGTCTTTTTGCAATCAAGTCCATCTTCTCATTTAACTCCTTAATGGCTTTGGATTCCCATGCAATTTTGACTTGTTCTGGTGCATCTCTCTCACCCCAAGATTGCTTCTTAGCCATATTCTTTAAAATTTCCCGACATTTTGAGCCTTTATTATTAAAAAAGAACCATGTTCCTGCTGAGTCTAAATTACTCCGATCATGCTTGTTAAGGGAAAAATAGAAGATCTTTTCTTGGGTTTCTAAATCAAGCCCATGATGTGGGTATTTCTACAACATGATGTTGAATTGCTCCCATGTCTCTAAGTATGTTTCACCAGCTTGCTGTTCAAAGTTATGGATCTGCCTCATGAGATCATTCATCTTTTTGGGCAGGAAATATCTTTCAAAGAACACCTCAATCATCATATCCCATGATTCCATGTATTCATCATCCAGATTGTATAACCACTCCCTTGTGTTTCCTGTTAAAGAAGATCGAAACAATTTTAGATAAATTGCCTCCTGTGGAAACCTATACACCTTCACCATATCATAGTTCTCCACAAAGGCACTTATGTTAGCCAATGGATCTTCTTCCATGGAATGCCTGAGATTTGACCAACTGAACAAGCCCTGGGTCAATCTTGTAACTAGGTATGTTTATGGCTTGTTTCTTGATTGGACCCTTCTACGCATAGGAAGAAGAAGCCTTAATCTTCTCTTGTATTGTCTGTTCCTTAGCCATTATGAAAAACTCAAGTTCTTATTCTATGTCTTCAGGAGGTGTATTGATCACTTCGCCTCCTCCACCCGATGGTGGAATCTCCAATGGTACTATGTAGTCCATACTACGCGTACTAACCATGCACTAGTACCTGAAATATGAAGAATAACGTAAGTACAGTGCTAGAACCAACAAAGAATCTGAAATATTGACAATTAAGCACAAAACATAAAATTGCAATAAAAAGTGGCCTAGAGTGGCCACTTGCAGCACTCGTAGTGCTAAAATTTTTCATTTCCCCGGCAACGGTGCCAAAAACTTGACACACTTAATCCATGCATTAAACGCAAGTGCACATATCGAAGTACTATAGGCCTTATGAGGTCTGAGTCGAACTCAGGGAAACATAAATTTAAGTAGACTACTACAAGCTGGTTGTGATTAGCTAGACCAATTAGAAAAGTTGATTGTTGGGTTTGAAAAAGAAAATAAAGTAAAAAGAAAACAAAAGCGAGCGGAGATTAAATGTTTAGTTTAATCAAATGAAATGAAAAACCTTAGGGTTGTGGTTTTACCACGAGGTCTTACTACATGCAGTTCTACACAACTATCATAATTTGTACCCTTTCCCTAATTATGGCCCGTAGTCAGAATTGCTCACTTCCGTGATACAATTCACTACTTAGTTCTAGGTCAGTTCCACGCCAGTAGTAACTTCTGTGTTACAATTCTCTGGGTGTCCACCATTAACCGTACACTACCTTATCCAAGGAATTTATTGGTTAATGTGTTAATCGTGCCTTTTCAACCACTAATCCTCTGTCAAGAGCAATTAACAATATTAGAAATCAACTATGGTGATCAAACATAGTAAATTGCGATAGAAACACGATAACATATCAAGGGAAATTGAGACAAATTATAATAATCAATAGAAAATTCTCATACAACGATTCCCCGGGCTACTCCTGGTCCTAAGGACAATGGGGATTAGCCCCACATGTTCATATTAATGATAAAAATGGAGAAGAAAGAGGACAACATGGGGAAACGAATAAGAATATAATGTAATCCCTAAAACGGAGAAGATCTGGATGATCCATGGTGCGAGATGCACGTTCTGCAGCCTTCTGGCACTAGAAACGTCCGTATGTGGCTCAGGAATCATCCGGGGTGTAGCTCTGGGCTCCATTCTTCATTCTCCTTCCTTCGACACACGTACGGCTGAATAGAATGTGATTCCTCAGTCATTGCCATCTTTTCTTAGGTATAGATATGACTTACAGTTGCCAAAAGATCACAGTTGTTTGATCGTGACAATTCTGGATAGAATCTTAATCCGACAGTGTCGATACCATCGACGGGGTGTCAATGGTATCGACCCCCTAGGGTACCAGTGCTTTCTTCAATTTCTGTAGTCTGCATGTTGGCATCTCGATACTATCGACTAGTGTGGTCGATGGTATTGACCTGGATGCTTTCCCTCCTGCCTAATCATTTTTTCCATGTCGATAGCATTGACGGATGTATCGATGGTATCGACGGGTTCTGGAATGTAAAGTACCTGAAACCAAGAGAAAAACACAAGTCAAATGTGAGAAATTTGATAATTCATATGGAATAAGATAAAATAAGATGAATTTGATGCATACAGTGATTATAGGTTAAAGAAATATGAATCATGCTATTATAGTCATAAACTGACACATAACTACACAAAACAAGTATGAAACCAGCCTATAAATGCGACTCAAATTCACTACATCAAAGGGTAAACAATTATTAATGAAATGGAGCTAAATTCACTGTACACCATGGTGAAACTATAATCCTAAGGAATCCACCAGTTCTTTGTCACATTCTATTTAATTTAGATTTCAATTATTGTTCTTGGTTATTAACAAACAACCAGTCACTTTTCCCTATGCCTAGCTGATTAGGTTATAGTTAGTAGTAGTCTCTAGAGTATGTTTCCCTGAGTTCAAAATTAAAACATCATAGGCCTATACTACTCGATGCGTAAACTTACGTGTTGCACACACATGACATCATTGTTGGAGAAATGACAACTCCAACACTATGAATGATTTAACCAACCATTATAGGCCATTTTTCTTTCTTTTAGTTATTTTCCATCTTTCTTTATTCATAGACTTCAAAGCACTCTGTAGCTAATGGGTGGGATGCCACTCAATACCACCTCCCTCTTTAGATTTCTTGTCCTCACAATTCTTACAAATTATAATGAAAGGAAAGTTGACATTCATCATGTATATGTAGCAAACCATAGGTTTTAAGGCACCACCATGAGGTGTAAACTTTGTCTTTTTTCGTATGATTTTGAAACATACAAGTGTACCCATCCCAATGTATATACATGAAAATAATTCCTCCTACACATTATGCCATCATTTAATATTTAGGGTTTACATATCTTAGCCCCAGTACACTAAGGATTTTTTCATTACTCATACAATCTCAAAATGTGTTTCTAAAATCCAAGTAAAAATGCTCATTTTAATGGAATAAATTAAATAACATCTTCAACCCTATGTTTCATTATTAAGTAATGAAAATTACTTGCATGGTTCAGTTTTATTCCATGATTCTACGTACTATAAATTATGTGCATTACTGTTCATTTTGGATCTGTAAAAAGGAATTGTGTATATCATGTCTATTCAAGCTAGGAACCCAATGTAATCATTATTTTTAGGACACATTTTTCAAACTTATATCTTTCATATATTGTTTGCTTTCATATTAGGCCTATCTTATGAGAGTGACTTATTTTACATATATCAAATTTTAAACTTAAGTGAGATTATTTCACATATCAAGTTTCATTTGAGGAAGAAAATTATCAACAACATTGACACTTTGTTTTTATCTCACTTGAATTTGCAAAGATCTCCACCAACTTGATCCACTAAAAAAATGACCTATTTATGTCCAAGACTTGCTAACCATAAAAATCTACCTGTAACAAATGTATACCCCACTTCCAAAAAAAGGCCACCACTAGATTCCTCCACATAGAACCAATAACCTGAGTATGAGGCTCATCACAGAAATCTCACATCAAATACATCATCTTAGGTTTTTGAGACATCTCCCTCCCTAAATGGAACACATCATATATTTGAGTTCCCCTTTTTCTAGCATTAGATATTTTCATAGGAACTATGGGGTTAAACATTTTCAAGGGAACCACACACTTATTGACTCAACTCATATACTTAGAAGTAGAATATCTAGGGACTCATGTTCATATATTCCATCATTCATATCTTTAAAATTTCACATATATCTTGGAGATAAGTACTTTGACCTTTCTTGTGTTGGGTTGACTCATTTCAAGAGTTCACCATTATTGTATGTTCCATAGTAGAGGTCCTTCATCGTAAAGAGACTAAGGCCCATGGTCCCAAACCATATCTCACTTACCAGAGATCAAAATATGCAAATCTAGGAACAAGAAAGCATAACAACCCACCATCTAGGGGTAGAACATAAAACTAGACACACATACCATACATGATGCTAGAATAGCTAAGCTTTCATGGTCAAACTCATATCATGTTATCAAAACATACTTGACCCTTCCATAAACAAACTTAGGTATTCTTGAAGAAAAACCATATCATCAAATTTGACATAAATTGTTAACATTAACACAACATCAACATGAAGTTTAGATGATCTAGGCTAAAGAGTATCCTATCATTTATCATGGATATAGATAGCTCTAGAGACTACATATAGCATCCAAATTCTCTCATCTAGACTGATGTTGCATCTCTTTCTCATAGGTCACATGGACACTCATTGCCTTTCTATGTACGGTATCATTTTCATATATACATATATACCAGTACTTCAAATAGTTCTTCAACGTCGAAATGTGGCATCAAAAACTAACATTTTTTCACTCAAATAAAATATAAACAAAAAGTTAGTTACAATAGTCATTAGGAAGTGTGGTACCATGACATCTAGATATCTAGCAAGAACATAATTCACACTTGTGTATCTACCCTAAGCACATGTGGCAAACAAATGTCAAGGGTTACAATAAGATCTCCCTTTTCTCACTTCATGAACTTGCATCCCATTCTAAAGGATAGAAGGAGGAGGAAACAAATGTTCTAGGAATTACACAAGTCTATACCTAGTTCTAGAATATCTAGGTCATAACTTTGTAAGTCAATTGAATCTAGAACGATAATATAGAAAGTGTCTAGGGTTGATATGTAAGGTTGAGATTAGTTTGTGTTTCATGTGAGAAATTTTTGGTTTAGTATTTGTTCATGCTCTGATACCATTTGTCACAGAGACGGATTCCCAAGCTCATGATCCTAGAAACTACCAAAACAACAAGACGTGTAAACTTTTTAGCATACATGAATAAATATCAAGATAAAGTCTCCATCATAACTTCAACATTCATAAAATATAATAAAGCATCATTCATTATTAAATAATTTCAATTACAAATTGATAGTACAATTACACAATTGTGAACATGTACACTAGTTGGGATCTTACAACAAGTACAATTGTATACTAGCTCACCAACAATCAATTCTTAAGCTATGCTTGAACTTAAAACATACTTTAAAAACTCTGACAACAATCGAGGTGTTGAGTAAAATGCAAAATTATACATATATACGTGGTTTGCATAACTAAAAATATTTGTGGAAGTAAATGAACAAGAATAATTAAGTTGTGTACTTAGCAAAATGAGAGCCCATGTTTTTTTATAATGATACTCCAATTATAACAAAAATATCATGTATTCATAGGTACTTTGACCAACTTCTCATTGGAAGGGTCCATGAGGGTGATTAAGGATCAATGACATTAGCTAGACATGTTTATCAACATGGTCGTCCCTATCTTGACAACTGAAATAGGATGTCCGAAGTTGTGTCTTTACCGTAATAGTACACATAGGTACACATGTTTTGCATGATGGGTTTCTATATTATGTGTTCAATTTATAAAATTCATAAGACAAAGAATGGATGTACAATACTACATGGCATTATATGAGAAAGTTAATAAGCATACAACATATCAAGTTGCAAGAAAGAAAACCATAGTCATATAATTATTACAACCCATACCTAATTTAGAGATTCATAACCTAACTTTTCCTTTATCATCTACCCAAAAGCCATACTTGGTTAAAAGATTGCATGCATGTATTAGATTCTAATCATTAACCCTAGTTAGCTCCATTTTTAGGGTTTTGGCCAAGTTAGGTTCAATATATATTATTAGTGCATTTGATGATCTCTTACATATTTGAGGTCAACTATAAATGTATGGTCTATGTTTCAATTTGATGTTCCATCTATTTATATTATTATTCCAAGATTTATGTCACTCATGTACCATTTAGGGTAAAAAGGACTCAGAATAGGGTAACCAAGGTCATGGTTCATCAAGTCATGTGATATAGACAAGAGATGTTGTTTATATCAGCAATGAAGAAACAAGATTAACATATCACAAAGATAGGTGTATGGTGATGCATGGGTTTTGAGTCACTTTTATAGGCTTATTTTATATCTGTTTTATGCATGTATTTGTCATTTTCTTGATTATATTTTCATAATTCACTATAGTTGGCCTTTAAACTCTTTTTGCATCAAATTATACTTCTTTTATCATATTTCTATGATTTTATATAATCCTTGGACTTGTACACATGTTTCGGCACTTTTTCAGGAACTTTTGCATTGTCCAGAGTCGATACTATCGACCCTGGTGTCGATAGTATCGACATTTCATCAGAAAGCAACCCCAAAATGCGATCTTGGAAGGAAAAACCTGTATCATGGTCAATACCATTGACCTGGGGGTCAATACTATCGACAGCGTTGGGATCTGGCAATTTTCTGCACTAAAACGGAGCGTTTTAATCCGACAGTTGAGCTTTTTTGGAGTCGTAAAGTGGTCCTATGACCTAAGAAGAGCACGACCAGCCCTAGCGAGATCTCATATGGTGTTGCACAACATCCAAGAAGGAGGGAGAGAGAGAGGAGACAAGAGATGAAGGCCATCAACTGAGCGATCTGGGCATCTCCAACGGGCGATTTTGCTGCCGGAAGACTGCAAAACGCACGTTTCTCGAGGAGGATCTCCAGGAACACCTTTGTATCAGGGGTTACACGAGTTTTCTCCATGTTTCCCATGTTTTTCTTCTCTTCTCCTATGTATTTTCCATTGTCAACCATGTGGGGCTAATCCCCTTTATCTTTAGGACCGGGAGTAGCCCGGGGAAGCATTGTATGACATTTTTATCATAGTAATTCATAATTTGTCTCCTAAATTTGTGGTATGCTTTCGTTTTCTCAATTATATTGTTATGCTTAATCACCATAATGATAATCTAATGCCTTTAATTACTTTGAAAGAAGAATTAACGGTTGAAAAGAGACGAAATTCACATTAATTAATAAATCCCTTGAACAAGGTGATGTATGGTTAATGGTGGAAACCCAGAGGTCGATTCTAATGCACCTAGTTTAGGGTATATGTTACTACGACGGTGGAACCGACCTAGACATAGGTAGTGAATTATACCATGACAGTGGGCAATTCTGATTACAGGCCACTACCCGTATTGAGAGATGAACCTGAGTAACTATATGGAAATTCATACAATGAAAACCTACGGTGAAACTGCAATCCTAAAGATCTCCATTTGAATTGATTAAACTAAACCCTTAATCGATTTTTTTGTTTTATTTTATTTTCTTTTATTTTACAACAACTCTCAAAGTCTTTTAATCAGTTTAGCTGATCGCAACCAGTTTGTAGTAGTCTACTAAAATTCACATTTCCCTGAGTTCGACTCGGGCCTCACAAGGCCTATATTACATTGATACGTATACTTGTGTTTGCACGCACGGTTTACACGTGTCAATTTTTTGGCGCTGTTGCCGGGGAAATAGTGAATTTTAGCACTACGAGTGCTACGAGCGGCCACACTAGGCCACTTTTAATTCCTGTAATATTTTTTTATCTTTTGAACTGAATTGCAAATCTTATTCATTGTTTTAATTATTAGTACCAGTTCATACACTACCAATTGAAATTTTATGTACTAGTAAAGTAATAATGGGTGACGGAGTGGAAAATGAGGAGCTGACGATCTGGGAAAGGATTAAGTCTTCTTCTTCTTCTGCGCAGAAGGGGCTAATCAAGAAACAAGCTATCAACATACCCAGTTACAAGATTGATCCAGGGCTTATTCAGTTGGTCAAATCACAGGCTTTCCATGGACTTAAAAATGAGGATTCGGTGACCCACATCAGCACGTTCGTGGAAAATTGTGATATGATAAAGATTGACAGGTTCCCGTAAGAGACACTCTACCTGAAACTTTTTCCCAGTTCTTTAGTGAGCAATGCTTGGGAATGGCTGCACAATCTGGGTGATGAGTACATTGATTCTTGGGATCACATGGTTGAGGTGTTCTTTGAGAGGTTCTTCTCGCCTGAAAAGACAAACGATCTATTGAGGAAGATACACAACTTCAGCCAGCGAGCCGGTGAAACATACTCTGAAACTTGGGAGTGCTTCCAGATCATGTTGAGGAAGTGTCCACATCACGACTTAGACAAGGAGAAGCAAGCTAAAATTTTCTACTTCGCCCTAAATGAACATGATAGGAGCAATTTGGACTCAGAAGGTTCTAGTTTCTTTTTGAACAACACAGGCACAAGGTGTTGGGAGATTCTAAGGAACATGTCCAAAAAGCAGTCTTGGGGTGAAAGATATGCACCCGAGCAGGTTGGCATTACACATGAAGCAAGGGCCATCAAAGCGCTTAATGACAAGTTGGATCTTATAGCCAAGAAGCTCCTAGAGAAAGAGGACAATGGGTCTGATGATGAAGCACTTGCAAAGTATATGCATCAATAGGGATATAGAAATAACAATTATGATTGGAGGAAGGAACAAAATTTTCAGAAGCTGCAGCCTAGCCTAGAGGAAAAGAACAATGAATTGCTTAGCCATGTGGTGAAACAAAATCAAGAGATGATCAGTACATTCGCCAAGCAGTTACAGTCTCAGGGTGAGATTTTGAATAAATTTGGGCAGACATTGCAAAGTCATGGAGCACAAATGAGGGCACTAGAGATGACTGTGACCCAAATTTCCAATGAAGTGGTGGCCATGAAGCATACAAATCAACAAAGATAGGCTGGGAATGCAGATGTTGTTCAAGCACATCATCAAGTGAAATATATATCTGTGATTTCTGAGGTAGAGCCCCCAGTTGTGGATGTCCAGGACAAAAGCAAAATGATTTTTGATACGGAGGCTACACCAAAAATATTGTATCCTCGCAGTCATTATGGACTACCGAGCGAATGTTTTCCATTTAGAAAAATCTGCCAAGAGCACATCGTGGCCGCGCACGCACCTAGGCCAGAGGAGCAGGTGATGGCCATGCATCATGATGAAGCTACATTCACTGAGAGAGGGTAGCATCCACAAGTCATGCCATCCAAGGATGATGTGTCAAATCCTATCCTAGAAGGTGGCGTTGAAGAAAGCTTAGGGGAGGAGACCCCTAAAGTTCCATATGTGCCACCACATAAGCGAGCGAAGGACCCCAAATGTGCATTTCTCGTATAGTCTGAAGCTGAAGAAAGAGCATAGGCACTACAAGAAATTCTAGGAGATGTTTAGGAAGCTCCATATTAATATTCTGTTAGTGGAAATGATAGAACAGATTCCATCATATGGAAGGTTTATCAAGGACATAATCACCAAGAAAAGGCGGATAAAAGACACTGACATTTGTGTTGTTGATGAAAAAGTGAGTTCTATAATCCAAGGATGGCTACCAAGGAAGAGGAAAGATCCAGGATGTTTCTACATCCCATGTTCCATAGGCGGCCAAAATTTTCCACAAGAACAGTGTGACTCAGGGGCCATCTTTAATCTTATGCCGTTGTCCACGTTTCAAAAGCTTGGATTGAAGACACTAAAGAAATCTGCCATGACTATTGAGTTGGGGGATGGATCCATTATGAAGCCACAAGGTATATGTGACAATGTGAGTTTTTACTCTTTTCTATTAGTTAAATTAGTTTTCACCTCCATAATGATCATTTACAATATCTTTTGACTCCTTGATCAATATAGATACTCAAAATCAAATTCCTTTGCATTTTATAAATTTTATGCACTCTTGGACACTTTAATTTAACTTAATGTACCTCCTTGAGAAAATGCTTGAGTTTGACTAATTGACTTTATCCTTTGGTCTCCAAACTTTTACACTTTATTCTACTCTTCATATTGAAGATATGGTCCAAATTTGAGAGCTTTCGGACCTTCCTATGAATTTATACGATTTTTCCAAGTTCTTGGCTTTTCCCTTGATTTCTTGGCCTTTTTCCCACCTTTTTCCACCATTTCTGTTGCTGGGCCCGGCCCATTTCCGGTTTAGGGTGCCGCTGGGCAAGGCGGGTGACCCAGCAGCCTTGGATCGTGATCCAACGGCACTGGGGTCATCCCCTACCTCACGCCAGGGTTGGCACGGGTCCACGGTGGACCAGCCGGCCGTGGCTTGACCCCGACCGAGCAGCTTGTGCCCTTGGTGTCCAAAAACCCGACCAAAAGCTCTCCCGACCCTTCGCGAAGTTTCCACAAGGGTTAGATGGTGGAGTCGTGGCTTGCGAGGCCAAGGAAACCTTGCCGACACATGGGGTGCGCCGCCCCCCTATGGCAACCCTAACCCTAGCTTCGGGTCTCTATAAATGACGCCCATTGGGTTCGTCGCACCCCTACGAAGTCAAACGGCGCCCTCACTTCCCACTCCGAGCTCTCTCGCTCCCGCTCCCTTTGTCTCCGGCCGCCGCACCGCCGCGGAGCAACTCTGCCCGCTGGCTGGTCCTTTTGTTAGGACGAACAGCAGCAGCCACCCGATCGTGGTCCACGCTACTCCCGGCTGAGATTGAACGGCCACGATCCCCGCGCGAGTCCCCCTTCTGCCCCTCCTCCGTGTGGCACATGCCTGGGAGCACGACTTCCGTCCACCGCTGATCGGCTTCGCATGCCCACGGTAGATCGACGATCGACGGCTCCCTTTTTTTGGTATTTCCCACCTCTCTGCCCTAAATTCCAGTAAATAGCCTTTTCTTGCAAAATCGATATCTTGAGATCCGTAACTCCAAAAATAGTAAATTTATAGTCTATCTTGATCAGAAAAATCCAACTAATCTGTTAAAAATACTTGTGAAGTCTAATCCTCGACTTTTATCACAGATATGCCATGATCTTGATCCTTTGCCTATTTAATTATATTATAAGATGATTAATCTTGAAGAAAACCCTGTTCCTGTTTTCTAATGATCGTCATGAGACACAAAATCATCTTTGACAAGATTCAGGTTGTATCTAATCTTCTTAACCCTTTGCCCTAAAATATAAATCATATACCTTGAAACAAGGGTTGTTAATGATATGATGGTGATCTACCCTAATCTAGAAAGGCCTTTTGATCATATGATCCCTGATCTAACTTGATCCAAATAATAATATTTTGTTCCCATATTGGAAATGATCTAGAGCTTTGGATAATGATTTGGATAATGATATTGATAATTAGGGTTGACATGTATTCCTAAATAAACCTAGGAAGGTCATCCATTCATGAAACATGCTTGATACTTGAATATTTGTTGGACTTTTGGAAATATTGTTGATGACCTAAACCTAAGGTAGAAATAGGAAAATGTAACCCTAATCTTGAATAACAAAACATGATCTTTTTAAACTATGATCTTGACCCTTGATCTAATATTTTGATCTAGGATCTGACTCAAAGGGTTGATCTTTTCTCTCTCTTGGGATCTATACTCCAAATACTTTTTAAAAAGGTACGCTATTATACTACTCCTCCTTGGTTGCTTAATGATAATTTCTTAGGTATCTCTTGAATTATGCTTGGCTAATTATTTGGATGAAATATTGTTCCCTATGAATAGTCTTCCATTTTTCTTCTATATTATATGTTGAGGAACATGAAATCTAAATCACTAGACCCATTATGACTGCCCGTATATTGATGTTGATAATGATGTTGGAAATATTGATAATGTTGATATTGGATATAAGCAAAACTCTTTCTTTGGAAGGAGGGATTTTGCACTTGGATCTCCTATCTCATATGGTGAGAAGGAGCTTGGTGACCCCCATCGCGTTGGGGTAATTGAGTCACCCAAATTAATATAAGCATGCTTCTTGAATTACAACATAATGGGAAATTCGTAATAAAACTTTGTTGTTTGAATAACATTTTGGTTTTTGGAAATCGTTCGATAATGATTTGAAACATAAGTCCTGCCAAGCATACTTGTTTTCATTATAAAACTGTTTTACTTGTTTTTATATAGCGTACCGTGCAATTGCATTGACTTTGTGTCTTGATTTTATCGATTTTAGGTAATGCAAGGAACTAGTTCCATCTACTCTTCCATCTACTGAAATAAAGACTGCTGCATCTTATGGACTCTACATGGGAAGCTAATTGAAAAAGGGATGTAGTTGTAGGCTAGTTCTTATCTCTTTCTTTTCTTGTTGCCTACGGGCCTGATGTATTAAACTTTTTGGTTCATTTTAATAAAGAAGGATGTTATTTCATTTTTGCATATTATCTATGTGTGATTTTCGGGCCACTCAGGGACGGGCGCTCTCATCCCTCTAACACTGCCTTTTGGACAGTGGGATTGGGATTAGGGTAAGAACGGATCCGTGACAGTTGGTATTAGAGCCATAACACACTTCATATGCATTAGTGAAATGATATTCTTAATCGCTGAACCAAGGAAGCCCTAAAAATTCACTATGGTGAAAACTGAGGTGTCTAGAAAGAGCACAAAGGGGGTTCTGGCATAATTCCTCCTATCCGTCTTCACGGTGGTTGAGGTTCCTCCTGCTCCACCTGGCCTTAGTTGATCCAGAAATGGATGGAAGGACTTCCTATAACCCTAGAGAGTCTTCTAGCATCTTATCTCTTCTTTAAGGATTACCTAAGCCACCTATTAGAAGGAAATAGGATGACTCCTCATCTTCTCGTTCTCCTTAAAAGTGTCATGACTTGATCAATATACTCTCTCTATTTTGGGTAAATTAAGGACGGGTACAACTAAAATTCAAAAATAAATTGAGAAAACTTGTTGCAATATTTCCATGATCTATCATATTCTTGTTTTGAAAGTAATAAATAAGAAAACTTATACTAGTTGAACTCTTGCAGATGGCCCCAAAAACCAGGAACAACAGGGATGGTGAAGGGACCTCTGGTACTAAAGATAAGGGGAAAAAGCCCCGCATGGAGGATGATGAAGATGTCGGTTCTGCCAATAAGACCAACAATATGGGGGAATGGGAGTTAAAACAAAAAGCCATCATGGATGCCCTGCATGACCTAGCTGTTCGTACCGCATCTCTTGTACCAACCCAAAACCCAAAACCCACCACTATCCAGGATTTTCTGAAACTCAGCCCTGAAACCTTCTATGGGGAAGACAAAGATGATGTCCTAGACAAAGCTGATGCCTGGTTAGTGTCCATGGAAAACACCTTTAGGGTTTTGAGGTGACCTGAACAAGACAAAGTTGGTTTTTCCACCTACCAGTTGAAGGGAGCAGCCAAATTGTGGTGGGAGAATTACATCCGATCACAACAGGTCATCCCTGTCAACTGGGAAGCCTTCAAACCCATTTTTACCAACCGTTTCCAACCCACATCTGAGAGAAAGGAAAAACAAAAACAATTCCTCACCCTGACTCAAGGAACCAACACAGTGGCTGAATACAGCCGACAGTTCCGCTTGCTAGAGAGACATGTCACCAACCTTACTGAAGAACAAAAGCTTGACCGTTACATTGATGGGCTTTTCATTACCCTAAAAGCTTTTGTATCCTCATCCAAGCCTGCCACTTTCCAAGATGCCTATGACCATGCCTTGTCCATGGAGAGAACCCTGGGGATGGGACACCGGAAACCTTTACCTACCCTTGCCTACCTAGGCCTGACTGAAGTTGCACCTGCAAAACCTGAACCAAAGGGAAAACCCTATGTTGGTGGCAATAAGAACAGAAACCGACAGAAGAACCAGAGGAATCCTCCCGCCCAAGGATAGAACCAGAACTACAACTGTGGTCCTGCACAAAACCAGAATCATGGCCAAAACAGGGGCCCAGGCCGGAATGCCAATATTCCTCGTTGTCGTAACTATGGTAACTTCCACCCTGGCCAGTGCAAGTATCCGTCCCCGGTCTGCCATTACTGCAAACAGGAGGGTCACTTCAGAGATAGCTGCCCCCACCCTCCTCCAGCATGGGCCAGGCAAGGTGAACATAGACAGGCTCGTGTCTTTTCTGTGAATGCAGATGAGGCGAAGGCCAATGAAAACAAACTCATGGAAGGTACCTTTTAAATTCAAGATTATTTCCATAGCTTTATATCATGATTATCTTGTACTTTGTCCTTACACGAAATATATGTATACGTAGGTACGATGCAAATCTCCAATCATTTTGTTGTTACTCTTTTTGACTCTGGGTCGACAAACACCTTCATGTCTAAGAATCTTGCTTGTATGTTGAATCTTGAAATAAGGGACTTAGGGTACGTACTTGATGTAACTACCCCAAGTGGGAAGATGAAAGTCTCCTACTATATTGTCAAGAAAGTCCCTCTATCTTATGCTGGACGTAGTTTTGAGTCAGATTTTATAATCTTAGACATGGAAGACTTTGACCTTATTCTAGGGATGGATTGGCTCCATAAAAATCATGCTCTAATTGACTGTCGTGCCAAGAAAGTCATTATTTCCAAACCCAATCTCCCTATTCTTGTAATCCCTGGAAGGAAAGATTGAAATCAAAATGTTGTCATTTCTCTGATCAAAGCCCAAAACTTGATAGCTAAAGGGTGCAAAGCCTACCTAGCAACTGTAACCATAGTCAATCCTGATACGAGTGCCCTAGAAAATATTGATATAGTGCGAGAGTACCCGAATGTCTTTCCTGAGGAGCTCCCTGGGCTACCACCAGATCGTGATGTTGAGTTTTCTATTGATTTAGCACCTGGTACCGCACCTATCTCTCGGGCACCCTATCGGATGGCTCCTGCTGAATTGACCGAGCTGAAAAAGCAGTTGCAGGAATTGCTTGATAAGGGTTTCATCCGCCCTAGTACCTCTCCTTGGGGAGCCCCCATTTTATTTGTCAAGAAAAAGGATGGTTCCCTTCGCATGTGTATTGACTATCGCATGATCAATCAAGCTACTGTGAAAAACAAGTATCCGCTGCCCAGAATTGATGACCTTTTCGATCAACTCCGTTCTGCTCATGTCTTTTCAAAAATTGATCTTCGTTCTGGATACCACCAACTCAAAGTTAAGGATGAAGACATTCCTAAAACAGCCTTTCGAACTCGATACGGGCATTATGAGTTCCTTGTCATGCCTTTTGGGTTGACTAATGCCCCTGGTGTGTTTATGAACTTGATGAATAGTGTCTTCCAACCTTTCCTTGATGAGTTTGTAGTGGTCTTCATTGATGATATATTGATATATTCGAATGATACTGAATCACACCACATCCATCTTCGTAAAGTTCTTGACATCCTCCAATCCCAGAAATTCTATGCAAAACTGTCCAAATGTGAATTCTGGATTTCCGAAGTCATGTTCTTGGGCCACATAATTTCTGGTGGGAAAATTTCTGTTGACCCTGCCAAAGTCTCAGCTGTTCTTGAGTGGCAAGCCCCAAAGAATGTTTCGGAGATCCGCAGCTTCCTAGGTCTTGCTGGCTATTATCGACGTTTTATTCAGAACTTCAGCAGGACTGCCTTGCCTCTCACTAAGCTCACCAGGAAAGGAGAACAGTTTATCTGGTCAAAGGAGTGTGAGTCCAGTTTTCAAGAGCTAAAGACAAAGCTGACAACTGCACCTGTCTTGACTCTTCCCTCGGGAAATGATGGGTTCGTCATCTTCACCGACACATCAAGGTTTGGTCTGGGTTGCGTCCTCATGCAAGAAAGAAAAGTAGTTGCTTATGCCTCTCGACAATTGAAGCCAAATGAGGTCAACTACCCAACCCATGACCTCGAGGTTGCCGCCATCATATATGTTTTGAAGATATGGCGACACTACTTGTACGGTGCCACCTTCGACATCCTCACCGACCATAAAAGTCTGAAATACATCTTGACACAGAAAGATCTCAATCTCATACAGAGGCGTTGGCTCGAGTACCTTAAAGACTATGACTTCACCATTGCCTACCACCCCGGTAAGGCAAATGTGGTGGCCGATGCACTCAGTAGGAAGCAGGCTAAATGTGCTGCCATCTTCACTACAGAATGGAAGAACATGGAAGTCATGTCACTTTGGGCCCCAAGGAGTATGGGCAACGTTCTTAGATTGGCCAGTGTCCATGTAAAACCGGGCCTCCTGTCCGAAATCCTGGCAGCTCAAAAGAATAGCAAGAGCCTTGATGATATGGCTAAGCTTTTAGAGAAGCCCCAAACTCATCTGATAGTCGGTATGGATGGTGGAATCCGATACAAACAACGCATATGGGTCCCAGAAGATTCAGTCATGATAGATATGGTGTTATGAGAAGCTCACGGGTCGAAATATACTGTGCATCCTGGATCGACAAAGATTTACAAGGATCTGCAAAGACACTTCTGGTGGAGGAACATGAAGACCGACATTGCTACTTTCATCTCCAAGTGTCTGACCTGCCAATAGATCAAGGCTGAACATCAACGTCCAGGAGGTCTTCTACAACCCCTACCTATCCCCGAGTGGAAATGGGAAAACATCACTATGGATTTTGTGGTGGGACTACCCAGAACCAGGAAAGGGAGTGACGCCATTTGGGTTGTAGTTGATCGTCTGACTAAATCAGCCCATTTTATTCCAATCAAGACAACAACCAAGGTTCCTGAGTTGGCAGAACTTTATGTTCGAGAGATAGTCAGGCTGCATGGAATTCCTGTATCTATAGTATCTGATCGTGATGCAAAGTTCACTTCTCACTTGTGGCGACAAGTACAGGAAGAATTGGGAACTCAACTGAACTTCAGCACTGCTTATCACCCCCAAACTGATGGACAATCTGAAAGGACAATTCAGGTTCTTGAAGACTTGCTGAGATCATGCGTCCTCGATTGGGGTGGTTCTTGGGACCACTACCTCCCTCTCGTCGAGTTTGCCTACAACAATAGCTACCAATCCAGTATCGGCATGCCTCCCTATGAAGCTCTGTATGGAAGACCGTGTAGATCTCCACTTTACTGGGATGAAGTAGGCGAAAGACGAATCCTGAAATCTGAGGAACTACAACTCTACTCGGATAATGTCAACCTAATCAAGCAAAGGCTAAAAAGGGCACAAGATCGTCAGAAGTCTTATGCTGATGCACACAGGACTGACACTCAATTCTTAGTAGGTGATCATGTTTTCCTGAAGATTCGACCAATTCGAGCCATTGCAAAGAACAAAGGAAAACTCAGTCCTAGATATGTGGGTCCTTTTGAAATTCTGGATCGTATTGGGGAATGTGCTTATAGGCTGGCTCTACCTCCACAATATAGCATGATGCACAACGTCTTTCATGTGTCGAACCTGAAGCGGTATGTCAAAGACCCTAGTCATGTCCTCAATCATGAACCAATTGAATTAAAGGACACCCTCGTGTACCAAGAAACTCCAGTCAAGATACTTGATACTCGCACCAAGGAACTCAGAAATAAAAAGATTGAAATGGTTAAGGTGTTGTGGAAGCACCATGGGGGTGATGATGCTACTTGGGAGTTGAAGTCAGACATGGAGGAACGTTTTCCTGACCTCTTCAAGGAAGTTTGAATTTTGGGGACAAAATTCCTTTTTATGGAGGGGAGGATGTGACAATGTGAGTTTTTACTCTTTTCTATTAGTTAAATTAGTTTTCACCTCCATAATGATCATTTACAATATCTTTTGACTCCTTGATCAATATAGATACTCAAAATCAAATTCCTTTGCATTTTATAAATTTTATGCACTCTTGGACACTTTAATTTAACTTAATGTACCTCCTTGAGCAAATGCTTGAGTTTGACTAATTGACTTTATCCTTTGGTCTCCAAACTTTTACACTTTATTCTACTCTTCATATTGAAGATATGGTCCAAATTTGAGAGCTTTCGGACCTTCCTATGAATTTATACGATTTTTCCAAGTTCTTGGCTTTTCCCTTGATTTCTTGGCCTTTTTCCCACCTTTTTCCACCATTTCTGTTGCTGGGCCCGGCCCATTTCCGGTTTAGGGCGCCGCTGGGCAAGGCGGGTGACCCAGCAGCCTTGGATCGTGATCCAACGGCACTGGGGTCATCCCCTACCTCACGCCAGGGTTGGCACGGGTCCACGGTGGACCAGCCGGCCGTGGCTCGACCCCGACCGAGCAGCTTGTGCCCTTGGTGTCCAAAAACCCGACCAAAAGCTCTCCCGACCCTTCGCGAAGTTTCCACAAGGGTTAGATGGTGGAGTCGTGGCTTGTGAGGCCAAGGAAACCTTGCCGACACATGGGGTGCGCCGCCCCCCTATGGCAACCCTAACCCTAGCTTCGGGTCTCTATAAATGACGCCCATTGGGTTCGTCGCGCCCCTACGAAGTCAAACAGCGCCCTCACTTCCCACTCCGAGCTCTCTCACTCCCGCTCCCTTTGTCTCCGGCCGCCGCACCGCCGCGGAGCAACTCTGCCCGCTGGCTGGTCCTTTTGTTAGGACGAACAGCAGCAGCCACCCGATCGTGGTCCACGCTACTCCCGGCTGAGATTGAACGGCCACGATCCCCGCGCGAGTCCCCCTTCTGCCCCTCCTCCGTGTGGCACATGCCTGGGAGCACGGCTTCCGTCCACCGCTGATCGGCTTCGCGTGCCCACGGTAGATCGACGATCGACGGCTCCCTTTTTTCGGTATTTCCCACCTCTCTGCCCTAAATTCCAGTAAATAGCCTTTTCTTGCAAAATCGATATCTTGAGATCCGTAACTCCAAAAATAGTAAATTTATAGTCTATCTTGATCAGAAAAATCCAACTAATCTGTTAAAAATACTTGTGAAGTCTAATCCTCGACTTTTATCACAGATATGCCATGATCTTGATCCTTTGCCTATTTAATTATATTATAAGATGATTAATCTTGAAGAAAACCCTGTTCCTATTTTCTAATGATCGTCATGAGACACAAAATCATCTTTGACAAGATTAAGGTTGTATCTAATCTTCTTAACCCTTTGCCCTAAAATATAAATCATATACCTTGAAACAAGGGTTGTTAATGATATGATGGTGATCTACCCTAATCTAGAAAGGCCTTTTGATCATATGATCCCTGATCTAACTTGATCCAAATAATAATATTTTGTTCCCATATTGGAAATGATCTAGAGCTTTGGATAATGATTTGGATAATGATATTGATAATTAGGGTTGACATGTATTCCTAAATAAACCTAGGAAGGTCATCCATTCATGAAACATGCTTGATACTTGAATATTTGTTGGACTTTTGGAAATATTGTTGATGACCTAAACCTAAGGTAGAAATAGGAAAATGTAACCCTAATCTTGAATAACAAAACATGATCTTTTTAAACTATGATCTTGACCCTTGATCCAATATTTTGATCTAGGATCTGACTCAAAGGGTTGATCTTTTCTCTCTCTTGGGATCTATACTCCAAATACTTTTTAGAAAGGTACGCTATTATACTACTCCTCCTTGGTTGCTTGATGATAATTTCTTAGGTATCTCTTGAATTATGCTTGGCTAATTATTTGGATGAAATATTGTTCCCTATGAATAGTCTTCCGTTTTTCTTCTATATTATATGTTGAGGAACATGAAAAATAAATCACTAGACCCATTATGACTGCCCGTATATTGATGTTGATAATGATGTTGGAAATATTGATAATGTTGATATTGGATATAAGCAAAACTCTTTCTTTGGAAGGAGGGATTTTGCACTTGGATCTCCTATCTCATATGGTGAGAAGGAGCTTGGTGACCCCATCGCGTTGGGGTAATTGAGTCACCCAAATTAATATAAGCATGCTTCTTGAATTACAGCATAATGGGAAATTCGTAATAAAAATTTGTTGTTTGAATAACATTTTGGTTTTTGGAAATCGTTCGATAATGATTTGAAACATAAGTCCTGCCAAGCATACTTGTTTTCATTATAAAACTGTTTTACTTGTTTTTATATAGCGTACCGTGCAATTGCATTGACTTTGTGTCTTGATTTTCTCGATTTTAGGTAATTCAAGGAACTAGTTCCATCTACTCTTCCATCTACTGAAATAAAGACTGCTGCATCTTATGGACTCTACATGGGAAGCTAATTGAAAAAGGGATGTAGTTGTAGGCTAGTTCTTATCTCTTTCTTTTCCTGTTGCCTACGGGCCTGATGTATTAAACTTTTTGGTTCATTTTAATAAAGAAGGATGTTATTTCATTTTTGCATATTATCTGTGTGTGATTTTCGGGACACTCAGGGATGGGCGCTCTCATCCCTCTAACACTGCCTTTTGGACAGTGGGATTGGGATTAGGGTAAGAACGGATCCGTGACAGTATATGCGAGGATGTGCTAGTCAAGGTCAACAAATTCATATTCCCTGTTGACTTTGTGGTCATGGACATGCATGAGTTGGGAGGAGGTGAGATGCTATTGGGAAGGCCGTTCCAAGCTACGGCTGATGTAATCGCTGTCATTGGGCGAGGTTACTTGACACTTGGGATTGGTGATGTTAGAGTTAAATTCAAATTACCACATGACTCATTGGAGACATCTCTTGAAAACCCAGGTTAAAGGTATCTTTATGTCAAGCCTAGGACATTAAACAAGGGTGCTTGTTGGGAGGCAACCCAACTTTCGGTTCATTTTTATGTTTGGTTATGTTCTTTTATGTTTATGTACTTGGTTTTTGCTTATGTTTTGATAATTTTTGTAAAAATGGTGCCCTAACTCGTGTTTTGAAGTGTGCAGAATGTTAAGGCCAATACTATCGACACCCATGTCGATAGTATCGAGTTTGGATCATTAAACGCTGAAGAAAAGTCGATACCATCGACCTTAGTGTCGATAGTATCGAGATTCCTGAAGATTTTCAGAAAAATTGGTGACAGTAAAGTCGATACCATCGACCCTAGGGTCGATAGTATCGACACTTTTGAGTTCCCAAGCTTTTAGATCTACGATACAGAAAAATTGTTGATCCTGGGTCGATACCATCGACCTTGTATCGATAGTATCGACACCTGCAGGACAGCTACATAAAATAGGCCGTAAAAGGTATCGAAACGAGATTTTTTTGAACCATTTTTTGTAGAGGAAAGATGGATGAAGCAAGTCACATCTTAGAACCACTAAGACACAAAAATGGGCTACAAAAAGGAGGGATATAGCAAGCATCACTTGGTCCACTTGAGCATCTAACCATCCTTCTTCACCACACTTCAAAGTGAACGGTACCGCTGTTCCACCTCTTAAGTGAGAATGTTGACTATGAGGACATAGCCATATTCAAGCTTAGGGGGGGTGTTGGAACAACCCTCTATCTTAGTTTTTACTTACTTATTCATGTTGCTTTTACTTTTGAGATATTATTTGTTTTTATTTCTAGGTTTACTGCTTTTGTAGGATCCACATCTATCTAGTGTAATATGTGGAGCAATAAATGCATGGTTTCAATTGGGAGTTTTACTCTTGGGTTGTGTGCACATAAAAAATGAGCATTTTGAGAACTTTTTGAGCTTATTCTTGTTAGTAATTGAGTTGCATAACTGAGGAAGTGCTTGGGTGAGTCAGCTTCAGGACATGGGAACATGAATGACCATCTTTATTGTCCAAGGAAAAGTGATTGGCAAGGATGTTTGAGCCCAAACTGACCAAACACTAGCATGACCTTAGACTAAAGTTTAAGAGTGAAATCCTTCAGTTACCCTATACACAGGTATTTAGAGAGGGACATATGATATTTTTGAAAGGTTTTGTCAATTAGTCTTGTGATCTGATCCACCGCAATTTCATTCACACTCCACCATAAGAAATGGGAGCACATTATTGTCTTTCACTTTTTGATTGCATCTCATGTAGATAGGTCTTGCATTATATCTATTTTCACTATTTTTTGCATGAAAATGAAAAAAAAGGATAGAGTAGTTATACATGTACATTATCCTTAGGTGCGTGTCATTTAATTGCATAACTATCATTATGTAGTTGCATTTGCATCTTTTGAGCATATTATACACCATGTATCTTATGTTACTCTGAAAACATTAAAGGTGGTGAGCTTGATCCATACCCTCCAAATAGAATGCTTCAAATCTATAATTTATGTAACAAGAAGTGAGCCCGAAAAATAATTCATTGTCATCTATGAAAATAAGGGCTTGAAAAAAAAATTGAAGAAAAATTGAAAAAAGATAAGAAAAAAAAAGAAGAAAAAAAGAATTGAGAAGTAATAAAGAAGAAGAGGGAGAAAGGAACATGTTCTAACCTAAGAACTAAGAAGAATAAGCACATGGTGTAGTTTTCTTAGATATTCCATCTCACCTTGAGACGGAATGATAGTGCATACATCATTCCACCAAAAATATAGCATTAGGACATTTTCACTTGCATTTTGCATCATGATAGGTCATTAATTCTTGTATTGCATGATTGACTGTTATGTGCTTCCATCTCTTCCACAACCACCTATCCCATCCACCCGTTGCTCTAATCGGTAGGCCACCCAAGATATTCTCCTCAATCATTAATATCAGGAGATCTGCTTCCATTTAGATGGTAGTTAGGAAATGAGAAATGTAGATAGGAGATCACAAGATGCATCAAGTATGGAACAAATGAGTTTATCATATTAACTGCTTTAATGGATAGTGTTTCACTGATTGGGGGACAAACATCTTTTACATAGGTCTTTGGTCGCCTGGATGGCAGTTAGTGTTCAGTGGTCAATGAGGGCCGGTTTGTGGAAAGAACGTGGGGATGATGTAGATTCATTTCATGTATTTATGTCCTATTGCTGACTTATCTCAACCAGATACAAAGTTTTGTTGCTTGAGGACGAGCAAGGTTTAAGCTTAGGGGAATTTGATGCATGGGTTTTGAGTCACTTTTATAGGCTTATTTTATATCTGTTTTATGCATGTATTTGTCATTTTCTTGATTATATTTGCATAATTCACTATAGTTGTCCTTTAAACTCTTTTTGCATCAAATTATACTTCTTTTATCATATTTATATGATTTTATATAATCCTCGGACTTATACACATGTTTCAGCACTTTTTTAGGCACTTTTGCATTGTCCAGAGTCGATACTATCGACCCTGGTGTCGATAGTATCGACATTTCATCAGAAAGCAACCCCAAAATGAGATCTTGGAAGGAAAAACCTGTATCATGGTCGATACCATCGACCTGGGGGTCGATACTATCGACGGCGTCGGGATCTAGCGATTTTCTGCAATAAAACGGAGCGTTTAATCCGACAGTTGAGCTGTTTTGGAGCCGTAAAGTGGTCCTATGACCTAAGAAGAGCACGGTCGGCCCTAGGGGGATCTCATATGGTGTTGCAAAACATCCAAGAAGGAGGGAGAGAGAGAGGAGACAAGAGACGAAGGCCGTCAACCGAGCAATCCGGGCACCTCCAACGGGCGATTTTACTACCGGAAGACTGCAAAACACACGTTTCTCAAGGAGGATCTCCAGGAATACCTTTGTATCAGGGGTTACACGAGTTTGCTCCATGTTTCCCATGTTTTGCTTCTCTACTCCTAGGTATTTTCCATTGTCAACCATGTGGGGCTAATCCCCTTTATCTTTAGGACCGGAAGTAGCCCGGGGAAGCATTGCATGACGTTTTTATCATAGTAATTCATAATTTGTCTCATAAATCTGTGGTATGTTTTCGTTTTCTCAATTATATTGTTATGCTTAATCACCATAATGATAATATAATACCTTTAATTACTTTGAAAGAATAATTAACGGTTGAAAAGTGATGAAATTCACATTAATTAACAAATCCCTTGAACAAGGTGATGTACGGTTAATGGTGGAAACCCAGAGGTCGATTCTAATGCACCTAGTTTAGGGTATAGGTTACTAAGACGGTGGAACCGACCTAGACTTAGGTAGTGAATTCTACCACGACAGTGGGAAATTCTGACTACAGGCCACTACCCGGATTGAGAGATGAACCTGAGTAACTATATGGAAATCCATACAATGAAAACCTACGGTGAAACCGCAATCCTAAAGATCTCCATTTGAATTGATTAAAATAAACCCTTAATCGATTGTTTTGTTTTATTTTATTTTCTTTTATTTTACAACAAATCTCAAACTCTTTTAATCGGTTTAGTTGATCACAACCAGTTAGTAGTAGTCTACTAAAATTCACGTTTCCCTGAGTTCGACTCGGGCCTCACAAGGCCTATATTACATTGATACGTATACTTGCGTTTGCACGCACGGTTTACGCGTGTCAAGTTTTTGGCGCCGTTGCCGGGGAAACGGTGAATTTTAGCACTACGAGTGCTACGAGCGGCCACACTAGGCCACTTTTAATTCATGTAATTTTTTTTTTCATCTTTTGAACTGAATTGCAAATCTTATTCATTGTTTTAATTAATAGTACCGGTTCATACACTACCATTTGAAATTTCAGGTACTAGTAAAGTAATAATGGGTGACAGAGTGGAAAATGAGGAGCAGACGATCTGGGAAAGGATTAAGGCTTCTTCTTCTTCTGTGCAGAAGGGGTCAATCAAGAAACAAGCTATCAACATACCCAATTACAAGATTGATCCAGGGATTATTCAGTTGGTCAAATCGCAGGCTTTCCATGGACTTAAAAATGAGGATCCAGTGACCCACATCAGCACATTCATGCAAAATTGTGATATGATAAAGATTGACAGGTTCCCGCAAGAGACACTCTACCTGAAACTTTTTCCCAGTTCTTTAGCGGGCAATGCTTGGGAATGGGTGCACAATCTGGATGATGAGTACATTGAATCTTGGGATCACATGGTTGAGGTGTTCTTTGAGAGGTTCTTCTCGCCTGAAAAGACAAATGATCTAGTGAGGAAGATACACAACTTCAGCCAGCGAGCCGGTGAAACATACTCTAAAACTTGGGAGCGCTTCCAGATCATGCTGAGGAAGTGTCCACATCACGGCTTAGACAAGGAGAAGTAAGCTAAAATTGTCTACTTCGCCCTAAATGAGCATGATAGGAGCAATTTGGACTCAGTAGGTTCTAGTTTATTTTTGAACAAAATAGGCACAAGGTGTTGGGAGATTCGAAGGAACATGTCCAAAAAGTAGTCTTGGGGTGAAAGAGATGCACCCGAGCAGGTTGCCATTACACATGAAGCAAGGGCTATCAAAGCGCTTAATGACAAGTTGGATCTTATAGCCAAGAAGCTCCTAGAGAAAGAGGACAATGGGTCTGATGATGAAGCACATGCAAAGTATATACATCAACAGGGATATAGAAATAACAATTATGATTGGAGGAAGGAACAAAATTTTCAGAAGCTGTAGCCTAGCCTAGAGGAAAAGAACAATGAATTGCTTAGCCAGGTGGTGAAATAAAATCAAGAGATGATGAGTACATTCGCCAAGCAGTTACAGTCTCAGGGCGAGATTTTGAATAAATTTGGGCAGACATTGTAAAGTCATGGAGCACAAATGAGGGCACTAGAGATGACTGTGACCCAAATTTCTAATGAAGTGGCGGCCATGAAGCATACAAATCAACAAAGACAGGCTGGGAATGCAGATGATGTTCAAGCACATCATCAAGTGAAATATATATCTGTGATTTCTGAGGCAGAGCCCCTAGTGATGGAGGTCCAGTACAAAAGCAAAATGATTTTTGATATGGAGGCTACACCAAGAATATCGTATCCTCACAGTCATTATGGACTACCGAGCGGATGTTGTCCATTCAGAAAAATCTGCCAAGAGCACATCGCGGCCGCACACGCACCTAGGCAAGAGGAGCAGTTGAAGGCCATGTGTCATGGTGAAGCTACAGTCACTGAGAGAGGGGAGCAGCCACAAGTCATGCCATCAAAGGATGATGTGTCAAATCCTATTCTAGAAGGTGGCGTTGAAGCAAGCTTAGGGGAGGAGACCCCTAAATTTCCATATGTACCACCACACAAGCGAGCGAAGGACCCAAACATGCCTTTCCCGGATAGTCTGAAGCTGAAGAAAGAGCATAGGCACTCCAAGAAATTCTTGGAGATGTTTAGGAAGCTCCATATTAATATTTTGTTAGTGGAAATGATAGAACATATTCTAACATATGGAAGGTTTATCAATGACATAATCACCAAGAAAAGGCAGATAAAAGACACTGACATTTGTGTTGTTGATGAAAAAGTGAGTTCTATAATCCAAGGACGGCTACCAAGGATGAGGAAAGATCCCGGATGTTTCTACATCCCATATTCCATAGGCGGCCAACATTTTCCACAAGCACAGTGTGACTCAGGGGCCAGCATTAATCTTATGCCACTATCCACGTTTCAAAAGCTTGGATTGAAGACACTAAAGAAATCTGCCATGACTATTGAGTTGGCGGATGGATCCATTGTGAAACCACAAGGTATATGCGAGAATATGCTATTCAAGGTTGACAAATTCATCTTCCCTGTTGACTTTGTGGTCATGGACATGCATGAGTTGGAAGGAGGTGAGATGCTATTGGGAAGGCCGTTCCAAGCTACAGCTGATGTAATCACTGCCATTGGGCGAGGTTACTTGACACTTGGGATTGGTGATGATAGAGTTAAATTCAAATTACCACATGACTCATTGGAGACATCTCTTGACAAACCAGGTTAAAGGTATCTTTATGTCAAGCCTAGGACATTAAACAAGGGCGCTTGTTGGGAGGCAACTCAACTTTCGGTTCATTTTTATGTTTGGTTATGTTCTTTTATGTTTATGTACTTGGTTTTTTCTTATGTTTTGATAATTTTTGTAAAAATGGTACCCTAACTCGTGTTTTGAAGTGTGTAGAATGTTAAGGTCGATACTATCGACACCCATGTCAATAATATCGAGTTTGGATCAGTAAACGCTGAAGAAAATTCGATACCATCGACCTTAGTGTCGATAGTATCGAGATTCCTCAAGATTTTAAGAAACATTGGTGACAGTAAAGTCGATACCATCGACCCTAGGGTCAATAGTATCGACACTTTTGAGTTCCCAAGCTTTTAGATGTGTCGATACAAAAAAATTTCTGATCCTGGGTCCATACCATCGACCTTGTGTCGATAGTATCGACACCTGCAGGACAACTACATAAAACAGGCCGTAAAAGTTATCGAAATGAGGTTTTTTCGAACCGTTTTTTACAAAGGAAAGATGGATGAAGCAAGTCATGTATTAGAACCACTAAGACACAAAATGGGCCACAAAAAGGAGGGAGATAGCAAGCATCACTTGGTCCACTTGAGCATCTAATCATCCTTCTTCACCACACTTCAAAGTGAACGGTACCGCTAGTCCACCTCTTAAGTGAGAATGTTGACTATGAGGCCATAGTCATATTCAAGCTTGGGGGGGTGTTGGAACAACCCTCTATCTTAGTTTTTACTTACTTATTCATGTTGCTTTTACTTTTGAGATATTAGTTGTTTTTATTTCTAGGTTTACTACTTTTGTAGGATCCACATCTATCTAGTGTAATATGTGGAGCAATAAATGCATGGTTTCAATTGGGAGTTTTACTCTTGGGTTGTGTGCACATAAAAAATGAGCATTTTGAGAACTTTTTGAGCTTATTCTTGTTAGTAATTGAGTTGCATAACTGAGGAAGTGCTTGGGTGAGTCAGCTTCAGGACATGGGGACATGAATGACCATCTTTATTGTCCAAGGAAAAGTGATTGGCAAGGATGTTTGAGCCCAAACCGACCAAACACTAACGTGACATTAGACTAAAGTTTAAGAGAGAAATCCTTCAGTTACCCTGTACATATGTCTTTAGAGAGGGACATATGATATTTTTGGAAGGTTTTGTCAATTAGTCTTGTGATCTGATCCACCACAATTTCATTCACACTCCACCATAAGAAATGGGAGCACATTATTGTCTTTCACTTTTTGATTGCATCTCATGTAGATAGGTCTTGCATTATATCTATTTTCACTTTTTTTGCATGAAAATGAAAAAAAAGGATAGAGTAGTTATACATGTACATTATCCTTAGGTGCATGTCATTTAATTGCATAACGGTCATTATGTAGTTGCATTTGCATCTTTTGAGCATATTATACACCATGTATCTTATGTTACTCTGAAAACATTAAAGGTGGTGAGCTTGATCCATACCCTCCACATAGAATGCTTCAAATGTATAATTTATGTAACAAGAAGTGAGCCCGACAAATAATTCATTGTCATCTATGAAAATAGGGGCTTGAAAAAAAATTGAAGAAAAATTGAAAAAAGAGAAGAAAAAAAAAGAAGAAAAAAAGAATTGAGAAGTAATAAAGAAGAAGAGCGAGAAAGGAACATGTTATCACCTGAGAACTAAGAAGAATAAGCACATGGTGTAGTTTTCTTAGATATTCCATCTCACCTTGAGACGAAATGATAGTGCATGCATCATTCCACCAAAAATATAGCATTAGGACATTTTCACTTGCATTTTGCATCATGATAGGTCATTAAATCTTGTATTGCATGATTGACTGTTATGTGCTTCCATCTCTTCCACAACCACCTATCCCATCCACCTGTTGCTCTAATCGGTAGGCCACCCATTATATTCTCCTCAATCATTAATATCAGGAGATCTGCTTCCATTTAGATGGTAGTTAGGAAATGAGCAACGTAGATAGGAGTTCACAAGATGCATTAAGTATGGACCAAATGAGTTTATCATATTAACTGGTTTAATTGATAGTGTTTCACTGATTGGGGGACAAACATCTTTTACATAGGTCTTTGGTCGCCTGGATGGTAGTTAGTGTTCAGTGGTCAATGAGGGCCGGTTTATGGAAAGAAAGTGGGGATGATGTAGATTCATTTCATGTATTTATGTCCTATTGCTGACTTATCTCAACTAGATCCAAAGTTTTGTTGCTCGAGGATGAGCAAGGTTTAAGCTTAGGGGAGTTTGATGCATGGGTTTTGAGTCACTTTTATAGGCTTATTTTATATCTGTTTTATCCATGTATTTGTCATTTTCTTGATTATATTTGCATAATTCCCTATATTTGGCCTTTAAAGTCTTTTTGCATCAAATTATACTTCTTTTATCATATTTATATGATTTTATATAATCCCCAGACTGATACACATGTTTCGGCACTTTTTCAGGCACTTTTGCATTGTCTAGAGTCGATACTATCGACCCTGGTGTCGATAGTATCGACATTTCATCTGAAAGCAACCCCAAAATGCGATCTTGGAAGGAAAAACCTGTATCATGGTCGATTCCATCGACCTGGGGGTCGATACTATCGAGAGCATCGGGATCTGGCAATTTTTTGCACTAAAACGGAGCCTTTTAATCTGACAGTTGAGCTTTTTTGGAGCCGTAAAGTGGTCCTATGACCTAAGAAGAGCACGGCCGGCCCTAGGGGGATCTCATATGGTGTTGCACAACATCCAAGAAGGAGGGAGAGAGAGAGGAGACAAGAGACGAAGGCCGTCAACCGAGCGATCTGGGCACCTCCAACGGGCGATTTTGCTGCTGGAAGACTGCAAAATGCACGTTTCTCGAGGTGGATCTCCAGGAACACCTTTGTATCAGGGGTTACACGAGTTTGCTCCATGTTTCCCATGTTTTTCTTCTCTACTCCTATGTATTTTCCATTATCAACCATGCGGGGCTAATCTCCTTTATCTTTAGGACCGGGAGTAGCCCGGGGAAGCATTGTATGACGTTTTTATCATAGTAATTCATAATTTGTCTCCTAAATCTGTGGTATGCTTTCGTTTTCTCAATTATATCATTATGCTTAATCACCATAATGATAATATAATGCCTTTAATTACTTTGAAAGAAGAATTAATGGTTAAAAAGTGACGAAATTCACATTAATTAACAAATCCCTTGAACAAGGCGATGTACGGTTAATGGTGGAAACCCAGAGGTCGATTCTAATGCACCTAGTTTAGGGTATAGGTTTCTACGATGGTGGAACCGACCTAGACATAGGTAGTGAATTGTACCACGACAGTGGGCAATTCTGACTACATGCCACTACCCGGATTGAGAGATGAACCTGAGTAACTATACAGAAATTCATACAATGAAAACCTGCGGTGAAACCACAATCCTAAAGATCTCCATTTGAATTGATTAAACTAAACCCTTAATCGATTGTTTTGTTTTGTTTTATTTTCTTTTATTTTACAACAACTCTCAAACTCTTTTAATCGGTTTTTCTGATTGCAACCAGTTAGTAGTAGTCTACTAAAATTCATGTTTCCCTGAGTTCGACTCGGGCCTCACAAGGCCTATATTACATTGATACGTATACTTGCGTTTGCATATGGTCACCTAAGTCTAGATTGATAAGGCACATCATTGTAGTATACATCTTATCATATATTTAATCATCCTATACTTGGCTTAGAATGTGATTTCAACATATGATTTAAGTGGCACACCCTGATGAATGCATATTCATCATGGAATTCAATTATCTTATTGGGTCAAAGTCGACTCAATACATCCAATTTCAGTTACTAAATATTAAAATGTGCAAAATTACTTAATTGATTCAATAATTAAGGTTTTACCTGAGTTTATGTTGATTTTATATTGGTCTTGATGAGGTCAAACAATCTCAAAACTGTGAAGAGAAGCCTACACCAAGACCATTTGTAGCACCTCCTGCTTACCTCCTTCTTCTACCTCCATCCCATATGTAAACCCTAGCTCCCCCTGAGCTTACTCGACGCACTTCCACCGCGCCGTCCACCACCATCTAGACCTGCAGCAACACCGCCTACCTTTCCTTCCTCCTCCAGCAGCCCTCCGCACCTTCTCCGCCTTCATCTACCACCCGCCAAAGCCTTAGCTCCGCAACACCACACCCCTATCGCTGGATCCACCTGCACCTCTGCCGCGTCCTGCAACAACATCGACATCTCCTCTGCCCACCTCGACACTACACGGTCTCAGCCTTCTTCGACTGAAACCGATAAGAGGCCAAACTGATAGGCCGTGATCGGTCCTTGAGACCGATAGAATCGAAGGCATCAATCACGCAAGACCGTTTGCCCAGAGGCTGACTACCAAGACCGTTTGGTCGGCATCATAATCTCAACAACGATCAGATAGGGCCTCACCCAAGATCGTTTAGTCACATGCATGGCAAACCGTTTGGAGAGAACCATCCAAACCAATAGAGCCAAGGTCTGCATGAGACCATTTGGAAGAGCTGAGTGAAACTATTTGATCACCCAGGCTGCGAGACCGTTTGAGCCTAAGCATTGTGAGACCGTTTGAGCATTGCAATCTTCAAGACCGATCACATGAGACCATTTGGAGAGTTGGCATCCAAGACTGATAGAGCCAAGAAAGCAGGACCGTTTGATAAAGTGATTTGCACAAGACCGTATGGACATGCATGCAAAATCGTTTGATAAAGTTGGCTTGCAATGAAACTGTTTGAGGAAGATATTTACCAAACCATTTGAAGCTAAAGCCTCAAGACCGTTTGGTCAGTGTATACCAAGATCGTTTGGTCATTTTTCCAAACTGTTTGGACATCAAATTACACTAAACCGTTTAGGCAAATATGACCAAACCGATTGGACCAAACCAAATTATGGACTCACACCAAAAACATGAGGACCAAACCCGAGCCTATAAATAGGACCAGCAGGGTCCCCATTTTAGGGGGATCAGATCCGAGACGCCGCCAGGCTGCCTAAAATGCTGGTCTGATCCTACACTGCCACTTCACCTATCGTTCCTCCTGCAACTCAAGGAGACTGAGGAGAGAAGGAGGGAGGAGTGAGAAAGACTGCCCATCTTGTCGTTCATCCAGATCTGCTCTGACACGATGTAGAATACCGCATCATCTTCATCGAGCTACGACTACCTTCTGCATCATGCTCATGGAGGAATCCTCTCTCTTTCTTATTCTTCTTGTTTCTCGCATCATGAGAGAGTAGTTCATTTTCTTTGGGGTGCAGGGACTAGCCCTGTTGCCCATGCATTCATGTCTTTACATTCAACATTCCATGGCAATGTATATAACTTTTCATTTCGTTGTTAATTGTTAATATTCACAGTTTGGTTACTTGCTTGCTTACATCTTTGTTCTTCCTATGTTGTGAGAACTTCTATATGTAGGATAAAATGTCATTTAACAAGTTGACTCCCAAACTAGAAATAGAATAGGATTCCTTAAGGTCGTAAGTGTATGATCTGTGAGGGGATGAGCCATCTAGCCTACAGTGATGCTTCTGTGCACCTAACGCCTGTATAGGGGGTTCACAACCTTAGTTGGATTTTGTATCTTCTTTGTTAATCGTCAATGTTTTCTTGTAGATTGATCACCTGCTTACTTATCAATTAGCACGGTTGACCCCTTGACGAGAACGTTTGATAGGATTCCTCGAGGAAGTAAGTGTATGATCCGCGAGGGGACGAGCCATCTAGCCTTCAGTGACACTTCTATGTGCCTAACGCCTGTATAGCGAGCCCACAACCTTCGATTGGATTTTTGTATCTTCAGAGCCGTAAGTATGTGATCCGGATGGTGACGAGACATTTGATGCCTAAGGTGATGCTTACGCGAACCTAATGCCTGTATGGGGGGTTTTGCAGTAGCTCTATTTGGATAGTTATATCTTGCCTGGATGTTATGTGTTTGGATTTGTTTGCATGTGCAGTGGTGGTGAAACTCGATACCATCCCAGTGATTCCATATTATTGATCTAAATCCAACTTTAATTCAACTTTGACTTTCTTGCAATTAGTTTAATCAAACTCAAATCAACAAATTGTTCTAAATATTAGTCTTACTTGAACTAGATTTGACTACCAAGATTCTTAAAAATGTTGTCCTTTGGGTTCGATCCTTAACTATACTGCGATAAGACTCATCCGCTTGCGGGTGGTACTATTGCACATTGGTTTTGGTAAAAGCTTGGGGATTTCATCCCCGAGTGAGTTTGTTAGTGTGATAAAATCCCACATCAAATTCTGGCATCATTGCCAGGGACAATAGAATCAGTTAGTCAAATCTAGTTCTCTTAAGGCTAATCTTGGATTTTGCTTTTTCTTTTGATACAATTGATCATCTACTTCAATTCATTTCTATTCCATCACCCTTACTTCATAAAGATCTTTCCATTTCAGGAATAACCCAAAGCATTGTGTATGCACCGTTCAGACTGTCCCAGAATCACAACGAGCTTTGATCCTGAGATAGACAGAACTTGTCATCATCAAATCAGATAAAATCAAGCAAGAATGGCTCAAGATGAGGAAGTAGCCCGAAGGGTGGCTCAAGCCATAAATGCACAGAGAGAGAGGCTCATGCAAGAAGTCAGAGCCACAGTTCAAGAAGAAATCCTAGCATCACAAGTAGCAGCACAAGCAACTGAACTACAAAAGGATATTAGAGAGTTCTCAATCCCAAAAGCTGCGAATGTTCATCATCCAGTACAACCTCCCCCCATCAATGCTACCAATTTTGAGATTAGGGCACATTGGATCGCCCTGCTTCAGAATAGCCCATTCTACAATAAATAAGGACAAGATAGCCAAGAACATCTTTTGAGATTCATTGATCTATGTGCAATGAAAAAACAAAATGGAGTCACAAATGATGCCATTCGACTCCGACTCTTTAAGTATTCCCTAGATGATAGATCCATAATTTGGTACAACTCCCTACAATGTGAACCCATCACAATTTGGGAACAACTTCAAAATGTTTTTCTGGAAAAGTTTTACCCTCCCTCTCTCACTTATGAAATTAGGGGCCAAATAACAAATTTCACTCAAGTCCCTAGAGAAACCCTTGCTGAGGCATGGGAAAGATACAAGGAGCTTCTACGTAAATGCCCACACCATGGAATTCCTAAGAACCAACTCATCGAGATCTTCTATAGGGGTGTGGGCGATGATATCAAGAGATATTTAGACTCCTCATCTGAAGAAAATTTGATGCATCAAAGTTATGACAGCGCATGGAGGGTCATCACCCTTGGAGCTGAAAATCAAGCTAATTGGGGTAGATCCGTACGCAAATGAGTCTTGAAAGTAGCTATGGATGAAGCTACTCCTGAGTACAAGTCTATCACTGAAACCCTAAAACTCCTAGTTGCCAAGCAAGACTATATTGAATCATCTCTTGCTACATTTTGAAGAGGACGTTCACCCCCTCAATAATAAGAACAAATAAAGTCATCTTCATTATTTTGTGAAGCATGTAAAAGTACTGATCATTCCACTTTGGCATGTAATTTTCTCTACGATGTTTTCCTAAGCAACGTATGTGGCCAAGGAGATAATAGTCAAATGGAAAATCTTAATACTGTTAACACCATTCATGGTCAAGGTTATTACAATCTGAATCAGAATAGGAACCATCCTAGTTTTCAATATGGAAACTCCTCTAGAGCAGTAAACTCACATCAATTTGGTTCGAACAATCAATCACGAGGCCCACCAGGATTCCAGTATAAGCAACAATAGAATTTTGGAAATCAAGGAAATTTCAAGGGAAACTTTCAGAATAGGAACTACAATAATTATCAAAACAATTCCCAGTACCAGAGTCTTAACCAAGTTCCTTATCAATAACAAGGACAACAAGCAGGTCCCGTCTCTCCTGATGACATGCTATCATCCATTGAAAAGATGTTGCAAACTCAGTAAACTATGATAGCTAACCAGCAAGCCCAACAGAAGGCAATTGAATGTCAACTAGCTCAACTCACAGCTAGCATAAAGCCACCTACTATAGCCTTTGCTGGCCAACCCGAGAATAATCCTAAGCATCATGAACAATTGAAGGTAGTCACTACCAAGTTAGGAAAAGACTATTCTGATCCTCTTGTCAAGACACATATGGTCAGTACAGATGAGGATGAGCCTGTGACCATCCAAGACTCAACTACACCGGAGTCTCAACCAAAAGAGTCGTTAACTACTAATAAGACAGAGAAGGAAAGTCCGGAGAAACCTATTGATGAAGAAACTGAAACACCAGAACCAGATATCCCTATATACAAGCCTTATACCTTTCCCTGATCGTTTAAGGCAAACTAAGCTTGATACTCGGTTCAATAAGTTTAAAGAAGCTATGAAGAAACTTCATGTTGATATACCCTTTTTGGATGCGCTGGATGGGATACCAGCCTGGACAAAGTACTTAAAGTCACTCCTGACCAGGAAATATATAACTAAAGAATATGAGATAGTCATGTTAGCTAAAACCACTTCATATATCATCCAGAGTAAGATGCCAAAGAAGCAAAAAGATCCATGATCTTTTGGGATTTCCTACCATATTGGTGATTCCTCATGTAAGAAAGGACTGGCAGATCTTGGCGCTAGCATCTCCATCATGCCACTCAGCCTTTGCAAAAGGCTAGGGTTTTCTGAACTTCTCCCAACTGGCATGACCATACAACTCACAGACAATTCGATAAAACGTGTGTTAGGCATTATTGAGGATGTACATGTCAAGGTAGGAAAGGATTTCTATGTTCTGTGCGACTTTGTCATCATGGACATAAAAGAAGACACCATATATCCTCTCATCTTTGGACGTACGTTCCTCGTCACTGAAAGAGTTCTAATTGATGTTGAAGCAGGAACCTTGCTTCTCAGACTTGGTAAAGAAACTCTCGAATTCAAAGTTTTTGAAAGCATGAGAAGACCAAGTATGCAAGAAGAAGTCAATCTAATTGACTGCATTGAACAAATGTCACTCCTCACACAAGAAGAATATGAACAAGAAGATCCTTTATAAGTGACTCTAACGAACCTATATGGTGGTAACTCAATCAATGAACAAGTTAAAGAATGTGTTCTCGACCTTGACACCACTGAAGAAGACTCTGAAGCCAAAATGGAAGAACTCAAAGCTGTGGAAGATACTGAAGAAACATGCGGAAAACTAGAAGCCCCAGAAATGAAGCCCATACCTGAGGGACTGAAGTACGTGTTTTTGGATGATCTCAAGGTTTGTCCAGTTATTATAAATTCCGATCTAACGACCGAGCAAGAAGATAAACTCCTAAAAGAACTAAGGGAAAGAAAGAAAGCCATCATTTACAAAATGAGTGACCTCACTGGGTTAGTCAAGCACTTTGTATGCACAAGATCCCTATGATAGAAGATCACAAGCCAACTATTGAAAATTAATGGAAATTGAATCCAAATACGAAGGAAGTAGTCTGTCGCGAGGTCATAAAACTGCTCACTACTAGAATAATCTATCTGATATCAGACTCACCATGGGTGAGCCCAGTGCATGTAGTCCTGAAGAAAGGTGGAACAACTATTATACGAAATGAAAACAATGAACTCATCCCCACTCGAATAGTCACTAGGTGGAGGATGTGCATTGATTATAGGAAGTTAAACAAGGCAACTCGAAAATATCATTTTCCAATGCCCTTTCTTGATCAAGTATTAGAGCGGCTGGCTCATCAAGAATACTTCTGTTACCTCGACGGTTACTCTGGATTCTATCAAATACCCATACATACATATGACCAAGAGAAAACTACGTTCACCTTCCCATTCAGAACATATGCATTTAGAAGAATGCCATTCGTCCTATGCAATGCACCTGCAACCTTCCAGTGTTGCATGGCTGCCATATTCGCCGATCTCACTGAAACAATTATGGAAGTTTTCATGGACGATTTTTTTGTGTACGGAGATTCATTCGATTCATGTCTAAAACACCTCTCCCTTGTTATCAAATGATGTGAAGAAGCACATCTTGTGCTAAATTGGGAGAAGTGTCATTTTATGGTAAAGGAAGGTATCGTCCTCGACCATAGGGTCAGTAATCGAGGAATTGAGGTAGATAAGGCCAAGATAGAAGTGATTTATAAGATATCCATCCCTATCAATGTAAAGGAAGTTCGAGCATTCCTAGGTCACGCATGCTTCTACAGACTGTTTATAAAGGACTTCGCAAAGATAACCAAGACAATGACAAATATGTTACTGAAAGATGCTGAATTCAATTTTGACGAGGAATGTGTTAAAAGTTTCAACAAACTAAAGCATACCCTTCCAACCACACCCATCGTCATAGCTCCCGATTGGGACCACCCTTTTGAAATTATGTGTGATGCGAGCGATTATGTTGTGGGTGTTGTCTTGGGCCAATGCATAGAAAAGAAACATCATGTGATCTATTATGCATCGAAGACCCTCAATGAAGCTCAGAGGAATTATGCTACTACTGAGAAAGAACTTATAGTAGTCGTGTATGCCTTTGACAAGTTCAGATCCTACCTAATTGGTTCAAAGGTCATTGTCTACACAGATCACACTGCCAATCGTTACCTTCTGGCAAAGAAAGATGCAAAACCTAGGTTAATAAGATGGATTCTTCTCCTGCAAGAATATGATCTAGATATCAGAGATAAAAAGGGTACAGAGAATGTTGTAGCAGACCACCTCAGTCGCATCCACACTTTAGATACCGAGAATATTTTGATTAATGATTCCCTTCCAGATGATCAACTAATGAAGGTCTCACAAGCTGCCCCGTGGTACTCGGATTATGTGAACTATCTTGCTGATAGGGTTATCCATCCTCAATGCACCGGAAATGCACTGAAGAAATTCATTCATGATGTGAAATAGTACTACTGGGATGAGCCATACCTTTTCAAACTATGTGTTGATGGTCTATACAGACAGTGTATTGCTGATGAATTAGCTCAACTTATCTTGGAACAATGTCACTCAGGACCATTTGGATGACATATGAGCTCTAAGAAGACTTCCTTGAAGGTTTTACAATGTGGATTCTTCTGGCCAACCACATCCTAAGATTCCTATGACTTTGTCCTATCATGCGACAAATGTCAAAGATCTGGAAATATAACAAAGAGAGATGAGATCCCACTGAATATGTGGCAGGAAGTAGAGATATTCGATGTTTGGGGGGTGGACTACATGGGTCCATTCCCATCTTCTCATGGATTTTCATACATCCTAGTGGCAGTAGACTACGTCTCAAAATGGGTTGAAGCCATACCAACCATCACTACTGATTCCAAACCCGTCATCAAATTATTCAAATATATTATCTTCCCCCATTTTGGAGTACCACAAACTGTGATATCCGACGGAGGGTCACATTTTCTAGAAAGAATCTTTGAAGCATTATTGAGAAAGTATGGTGTAACGCACAAGGTAGCCTCGTCCTACCATCCAAAAACAAGTGGACAGGTAGAGGTTTCTAACCGTCAACTCAAGGCTATTCTGGAAAAAATTGTAGGCTGTAATCGGAAGGATTGGTTAGTGAAAATCAACGACGCATTATGGGCTTATCGAACTGCTTATAAAACTCCCCTCGGGACTACACCTTTTCGATTAATATATGGAAAGGCTTTCCACCTGCCAGTCGAATTGGAAGACAAGGCATGGTGGGCAATTAAACAACTAAATTTCGACATGAAGAAAGCGGGCCAAGCCAGGATTCTGCAACTCCAAGAGCTGGATGAAATCAGGATGACAACTTATGAGAATGCACGAATCTACAAAGAACACACCAAACTTTGTCATGATGGGCATTTGAAAAGAAAAGACATACAAGTGGGAGACCAAGTTCTGCTATTCAACTCAAGGTTGAAGTTATTCCCAGGGAAACTCTACTCTCACTGGTTTGGACCATACATTGTCAAAAGCATCTCCCCTCATGGTGCTTTCTATTTATGGAGTGAAAAGTCAGGTGAATTCGTGGTGAATGGTCAACGTTTGAAAAGATATTTCACCACATCCGACATGAGCACCAAAGCAATAATAGATCTCTCCAATCCAAAGGAACCACCGTGAAGTTGAAGATATCAAGTCGATCCATCGACATAAAACAAAGGTGCTTGTTGGAAGGCAACCCGATCAATAAATTCGTTCTTACCTTTAATTCTAAATTTGAATGTTTTTCTTCAAAATTTTTTTTGCTTTTTTAAGATAATTTTGCACCAAATAAAAATCACATCGCAAGATGCTATCTTGAGTTCTGATTAATCTTCATTTTTGAGATTTATAGATGGAGGATGCACGCGTACTGGAACGCAACCACATCTCGTGGTATAACCGGCATGAATTTTCCCCTCCATCTCAGATTTAGAGTTTGCTTAGGATGAGAAAATTTCTAAGTTCGGGGTGGAGTGTGGGTAGTACGTATCTTACTTTCTACCTTCACCCATCTAAATCCGACTTAAGATTTCATTGTCGCATTTTTGACCTAAATTTTCAAATAAAATTTTCAAAACTTTAAAGTTTTTTCAAAGAAATTTGGACAAATACTGGATGAAGTTTTGACACTTTTTAGTTTCACTCTTTATGCATTTTGAATCACTATACTCTCCTTATCTGAAGCAGATCCTCAAAAGGACCTTCTTCTAAAATCTAGCCTTTTGATTGAAATCATCTTGTGAAGCTTATGATTCCTAACATCATGATACTTATGCAAAAATGATAAGTGTTTGTCGAACTGATAGGGACCAATCATGTCGTGCTTCCTAACTGACTAGTGGAACAATAACATGGAAACTCCACCAGATCCTCATCAAGTCATTATCTGAGCAGAGTACGATATAGAGAACGACCAGTGCTCTAAATTGTAAATCAAGTTGCATTCTGATCTGAACTCTCTTCTACACTTCTTCTATCATCTTCGTATCCCTCTATTAATCATAAAGAAACAAAAATAGACAAAATCGTGCCAAACCCTAAGTTCGGGGTGGCACGCCACTTCCCTCTATATCCGCTTCTTCCATACCCCTCACAAATTAATAAGGGGTGTACCACCAAGAAAAGATGCCAAAGTGCACACAAAAAGAAATGTAATCTCGGGTCGAATAGAGGAGAGATTCACACAAAAAATGCAATAAATTAAATTGCAAAAATAATAAAAAATCTTGAGTTGAATAGAGGAGAGATTTACTTCTTCCTTCCATACCACCCTTCACTCCCTTTTCTACCTAAAGTCACAATAAAAGCCTTCAATTCCCTGAAAAACACCAGTGTCAGATCAGATGCACACTTGTCGTTCTACGGGTATCTCTGGACTCTTAAAAAACTCTTTGACATGCTTGTTGTGGGAAAAAGTGAGGAGGAAGTGATATTGGAAAGTGAACTCATGAACAAAGATATGGTAAGATGTGTTTAGTGGTCTCAAGAGGTTGAGATATTGAGTCATACTAAGCAAAAAGAAAACAATCGTGATGTGAAGATGAGGCAATCACACGAATTGAAAATATTCACTTGGCGACCATTTCATATTTTGTGTTACTCGAGGACAAGCAACATTTAAGTTCGGGGTATTTTGATGAATGCATATTCATCATGGAATTCAATTATCTTATTGGGTCAAATTTGACTCAATACATCCAATTTGAGTTACTAAATATCAAAATGTGCAAAATTACTTAATTGATTCGATAATCAGGGCTTTAACTGAGTTTATGTTGATTTTATGTAGGTCTTGATGAGGTCAAAAAACCAGCAGGAACCTACCTCCTTGCAACCCTAATCCACAAAAATCACCATCATTCGATCTTCATTTCAATCAACCATCATCCACATCAAACCCCTTTTGACTGGGACCCCCTTTTCTCATCCTTAGTGATGGCCAATCGGTTTCATCCATTCGATCTCAAAACCGTATGGACAACCTCACCTTGAAACCATTTGGATCTAACTTGATTCCCATACCGTTTGGGCGCTAGTTGTTCTTCACCATCAGATCACTGATCAACAATTTACCTTCATCTTCTTAAACAATCTTGAGCTTTTTCCCTCTCAGTTTACTCTCTCTCACTTGCTCTCACGGTTTGGTCTCACAGTCTTGAAACTGAGAGAGCCTTCACGGTCTCAAGACAGAGAGAACTCTCACAATCTCGAAACTGTGAAGAGCAGCCTACCCCAAGACTGTTTGCAGCACCTCCTGCTTACCTCCTTCTTCTACTTCCGTCCCATATGCAAACCCTATCTCCCCCTAAGATTGATCAACAAACTTCCACCGCGTCATCCACCACCATCTAGACATGCAACAATGCTGCCTACCTTTCCTACCTCCACTAGCAACCCTCCGCACCTGCTCCGCCTTCAACTACCTCCCGCCAAAGCCCTAGCTCCACAACACAATGCCCCTACCACCCGATCCACCTGCACCTCTGTCGCGTCCTGCAACAACATCGATGTCTCCTCTACCCACCTCAACACCGCACGGTCTCAGCCTGCTTTGACCGAAACCGATCGGAGGCCAAACTGATAGGCCGTGATCGGTCCTTGAGACCGATAGAATCGAAGGCATCAATCGTGCAAGACTGTTTGCCCAGAGGCTGACTACTAAGACCGTTTGGTCGGCATCAGAATCTCAAGACCGATCGGAGAGGCCCTCACCCAAGACCGTTTAGTCACATGCATGCCAAACCGTTTGGAGAGAACCATCTAAAATGATTGATCCAAACATGCAAGACCGTATGGAGGTCTGCATGAGACCATTTGGAAGAGTTGAGAGAAACTGTTTGATCACCCAGGCTGCGAGACCGTTTGAGCCTAAGCATCGAGAGACCATTTGCGCGTCGCAATCTTCAAGACCGATCACATGAGACTGTTTGGAGAGTTGGCATCCAAGACCGATAGAGCTAAGCAAGCAGGACCGTTTGACAGAGTGATTTGCACAAGACTGTATGGACATGCATGCAAAACCATTTGATAAAGTTGGCTTGCAATGAAACCGTTTGAAGAAGATATTTACAAAACTATTTAAAGATAAAGCCTCAAGACCATTTGGTCAGTGTATACCAAGACCGTTGGGTCATTTTTCCAAACCGTCTGGACATCAAATTACACTAAACCGTTTAGGCAATATGACCAAACTGATTGAACCAAACCAAATTATGGACTCACACTAAAAACATGAGGACAAAACCCGAGCCTATAAATAGGACCAACAGGGTCCCCATTTTTGGGGGATCGGATCCGGGACGCCGCCAGGCTGCCTAAAACGCTGGTCCGATCCTGCACTGCCACTTCACCCGTCGTTCCTACTGTAACTCAAGGAGACTGAAGAGAGAAGGAGGGAGGAGTGAGAAATATTGTATGGCCTATCTTGGCATCCCTCATTCATCCAGATCTTCTCTGACACGACGTAGAAGACCGCATCATCTTCACCGAGCTACGACTACCTTCTGCATCATGCTCATGGCGGAATCCTCTCTCTTTCTTATTATTTTTATTTCTCGCATCATGAGCGAGTAGTTCATTTTTGCTGGGGTGGGGGGACTAGCCCGACTTCCCATGCATTCATGTCTTTACATTCAACATTCCATGGCAATGTATATAATTTTTCATTTCGTTGTTAATTGTTAATGTTCACAGTTTGGTTACTTGCTTGCTTACATCTTTGTTCTTCCTATGTTGCGAGAACTTCTATATGTAGGATAGAATGGCGTTTAACAAGTTGACTCCCAAACTAGAAATATAATGGGATTCCTTGAGGTTGTAAGTGTATGATCCGGGAGGGGACGACCCATCTAGCCTACGGTGATGCTTCTGTGCACTTAACGCCTGTATAGGGGGTTCACAACCTTTGCTGGATTTGGTATCTTCTTTGTTAATCGTCGATGTTTGCTTGTAGATTGATCTCCTTCTTACTTATCAATTAGCTTGATTGACTCCTTGATGAGAACTTCTGATAGGATTCCTCGAGGTCGTAAGTGTATGATTCGCGAGGGGACGAGCCATATAGCCTTCGGTGACACTTCTGTGTGCCTAACGCCTATATAGGGGGCCCACAAACTTCGATTGGATTTCTGTATCTTCAGAGACGTAAGTATGTGATCTGGATGGTGACGAGATATCTAATGCCTATGGTGATGCTTATGCGAACCTAACACCCGTATGGGGGGTTTTGCAGCAGCTCTATTTGGATAGTTATATCTTGCTTGGATGTTATGTGTTTGGATGTGTTTGCATGTGCAGTGGTGGTGAAACCCGATACCATCCCAGTGATTCAATATTTTGATCTAAATCCAACTTTAATTCATATTTTACTTTCTTGCAATTAGTTTAATCAAACTCAAATCAACAAATTGTTCTAAATATTAGTCTTACTTGAAATCGATTTGACTACCAAGATTCTTAAAATCAATTTGACTACCAAGATCCTTAACTATACTGCGATAAGACTCATCTGCTTGCGGGTGGTATTATTGCACATTGGTTTTGGTAAAAGCTCGGGGATTTCAACCCCGATTGAGTTTGTTAGTGCGATAGAATCCCACGTCACACCCACAATAATGGGACCGTAAGGATTTAAATTATATTTAATTTGATGAGGTAAATGATAAAGTAAAGATCCCCATCTAGAAATAGAGAATAAGAGAATAATTCAAGTCGCATGTCACATAAGCCGTAATGAAGGGTGAATTAGGGTCACATAAATTGTTATAACAAAAAGGTGATTTTCCTCAGCCATTTAGGTGAAAACACATCATAATAATACTTATTTAAAATATACACTAGGGTTGGATACATCAAATGTGTGAAGGACCCCATTTGTTTGAAGTTGAATGTACATCATCGCAAATGAGTCACTTATACATTAGGTGTCATATGAAGAAATCAAAGCAAAAGGAATATTAGGGACTGATATAAGTATTATAGATGGGTACATAATAGTGATTTTAGATATACTGTGAGGTTGATTGACATAAAGATGCAAAATTTTCACTTTGATCAAGGTCCATCATTATTATCCAACAATAAGTCACAATCATGTGTTAGATTTAACAATTGAGTACAAAGGGGTATTAGGAATTTTTTTGTGGAGAAAAGTAGTATCATGTTACTAACTTAATGATTATGAGGTAGGTTTGGAAACAAAGATTCAATCTTGATCATAATAATACATTAAATGTACTCAACATGACCAAAAGTAGCATTTTTAGGATGTTAGTGAAACCAACATTAGAACTAGGGTCTAGGGTCACACATGTTGTGTAGATCTCGTTGAACTAATGAATTTGATATACTGGTTATCTTGATTTGGATAATCAAGGAGGAAGATATGTATTTTTGAAGTTTTTACTTTAAACTATATGAGATTGAGATTTAGGCGATACCCTATACTTGAGAGGGGATTTACACCATTGATTTAGACATGTGTAGCTGGGATCATCATGTACAAGAGAGAAATGAGAGGCATAGTGGATGATGTGATACCCTCATATTATTCGGTTAACTTAGTCAACCCCTTTGATCGACCGGTCACCTGCCACTGAGAGTGCGCCTGCGTGTGGGCTAATGCAGTGTAGTGACACCGACTAGCACGTTGGAGATGAACGGGCGCCACTGTTGTTTATGTTGGATTGTGGTTGTAAGCCTCTAGTTGGAAAAACTTGGTCCTATCGTGGCCCTCCATGCCTGATCTGTCTACCTGATGCACAATTTTTGTGTGCAAAAGGAGTACCAAACTCTAGTTTCCATGGTCCATGCTAGGGTTTGTGAGGTAGAAAAAGAAAAGATAGTGGGTGCTAGGGTTCACACAAAGGAAAGAAAAAAGTGGAAAAAGGTAGAGGGAGGTAAAATAGAAAGGTTGGGTCTAAGAAGGAGGTGCCAAAAGGGTGCCCAACTTCTTTTTCTTACCCAAGTTGAAGGGTTATACAAAGGTTGAAGATGATGGCACAATAGTTGGATCTTGGGTGCAATCCTTGGCCTAAACAATGGATGGTTGAGATTATCCAAGAAAAGAACATGGGGATTGCTGACATGGAAAGTGGGGCACCCTCCTTGCTGGGTGGTTTCCCCAATTTTGGCCTACTAAGGGTTAAAACTCACTAAAATCAAGTAAAAAGGAAACAACTTCAAATTATCATAAATTTTGTCTCAATGATCTGATCGAGAAGATGTTTGCACTATTAGAGTGACCACTGAAAGATCAACAACGTGATATATAGATAATAATAAGATCATATATAAGAGGTACACTTTTTAATTGCAAAAGATTGATACATTAAAGTATGACACTTTGTTCAACTTTGTAAATTAAACTCATATTGATCGTTAAAGGACTAAATTAAAGTGTCACCACACCAAGATATTAAATCGATATCCAATTGAGTAAAATGAGTCACAATGGACAAATAAATAGTATGGAGATGATAGAGAAAGTAAGGTTGTAACACATGGGTACTTAGAGTCCCTTGCTTTAAGCTATATAAATATTCTTCCTTCTTTCTTAGGCCAGAGGAGAAGATGCACTTCTTTCAAAAAAGAGAAATGAAATGATCCCAAGTCAGACTGGACATATCTTGAGAATTAGATGTCCCATTTGATCCCACCGATATGAGGCCATCCAACATGTAGAAGGAAACATGAAGCTTCTATTGAGGAGGATACATAATTCCCAAAAATCTCCATTACTAGGAAACAACCCAATAATTAGCAACATTCACCATCTTTAATTCAGATTCACTTTTGAAGTAGAGTGGCTACATTTTTGATGAAGTAAATGAAGGTGGACTCTTTCATCTTGTCAATGAGATGATCAATATTCATCTTCCTACCATCATTGTGATAGAAAAATTTCATAGTAAGGACAAATGCTGCTATGGAGTAATGCCCTTTAGTGTGATACTAATAACAACTTGAACATAGGGTTGGAGCATAGATGTAGCCTAGGAGCTCAGGGTGACTAATGGAGGGAGGGCCTATTGGAGACATGCTATAATGAGGAATTTCTAAGGTAGTGTAACCCTCCATGACATTAGACTCCATGGTTGCACTGGTGTCTTTGAAAATGTTATCCCCCCCTGAAGAGATGTATAATTGTAAGGGACTCGATGGGTCTTTTAATTGAGTCTCCATTTTGTATCCTTTTTCTCATAATTCACATCAAGATGTTCAAAATGCATGTTATTTCCCAATAGATTATATTTTATATCAAATGCACTTATGGATGATTTTTGCTTGCTTTTTAGATACTTTAATCACTAGTTGATTCAAGGGAGAGAACAAGATTTATCATAGGACTCCCTTATCCTTGAAGGAGTCTAAAGTTTGATTAAGAGCATTCTTTAACCTACCCCAAGTGACCAAATATTGAAGTTATGCAAAAACCACCAAGGATGGCCATATTTAGAATTCAACTGCCCAAAATAACCTTTTATGACATATCATAATGTTTAGAAAGCACCACTAGGGTTGATATAGGATAAGGATTACCTATACCCTAAATATTTGAGCCTCATAATGTTGGATAGGAGGTGATAGGGGCTAGTTTCTCTCTCCACACCCTACACCACCCATGTCCATCTGGTAGCATAGGACTTATAAACTCATATACCTATGCTTGTTTTGTTTAGAAATACTACTTATTTGATGCATGCATGAACAAAAACCCCAACTGCATAGGTGATTAGAATCATACCCTCAAATGCCCCAATACCTATTATCAATTGCTAAAACCCAATTCTCTCTAGTGTTACCTAATTCTTATTGCTTCATTGCCCAATTGCTTGCTTATTCTAGTTAGCTTTTTGGTACATAATTTATTCATTGTCTAGGTTTATTGTGCTACACTTTATAGTTAATTTCTTACTATAGTCTTACTTGCCTAGGTAGTGCAATTTATAGCTTAATGTAGCTACTTGTTATTTATTTTTATAATTAATCTAGTCTAATGTAGTTGTGTTGTTTCTTATTGTAATTGTCACTTGCTCTTTTAGATGAAATATTTGACCTAATTGTTAGGGTGACTCTTCATTTCAAAAAAAATTTCCCTTCTTTCTTGATCTTTATTGCAATCAACACAAACCCAAATCAAGCCCTACAAACCCTAAACTTTTCTCTAGAAACCCAAAGAAACAATTTAGATCTAGTGCCATCTTCATCTTCGACCAGATTTGACCATGACTTGCCACATTACATAATCATCACGAGATCGTGTACTTGTGGAATGTTTATATAAGATTTTATCAACTACCATAATTTGCTAGCCCATGTCCAGTGACACATTAAGCTTTCTGATGTCATTCTTGGGTAGTGGTGTTTTACACCTAGGTAACCATTTGTTTATTTACTTTATCTTATTTTTACCATCATTTCTATCCTTTATTTTTATTTATTATTTTGCATTTGTGACCTCTAACTTGTCTTCTCTATCTTGGTTGTGCTATGTGCATGTGAAAATGCATGTTTAACCGTCGTTCCTTATCTATTGAGACTTTATTTGAAGACCCCAACATGGGTAGGAGAAGGTGAAAAAACATGCACACCCAAGAGCGATAAGCACAAGAAATTTGGGATAAGAATGCTAAAACAACACTTCCTAGTGAACATGAGGATGAGAACAATGTTGAACAACCAATACCTCTTCCTTTAAGGCCCCTACATGACTACTTTTGGCTTGCAAACTATACTTTACCAATTAGGAAATGCTTGGAGAATCCTTCTCCATCCCACTTGATCTATTGGGATTTCTCCCCACTTCGTATGGGTTCAAGAGTGAAAATCCTTACATAAAAATTAATGATTTCTTGGAGACTTGTTCCATCTCTCATATTCTGGTTTCCACAGATGATTCTATAAACCTTAGTCTAGTCCTATTCTATCTGAAAAACAAAGGCAAAAAATGGTATTCTTTCAAACTAAAGTGATGACTTGGGGTGCCATGAAGGATGAGTTTCTAAATAAGTTCTAACAATTTTCAAGCTCATCCAAATTAGGAGGTACATCACCTCATTCAAGAAAAGAGGAAGTGAGAAGTACCACGAGACATGGGAATGATTTCAAAAGTTGTTGAGAGATTTGTCCCATCATGAGGTTCCTATATGGGAAAAAAATTGTGGAATCATCCTTTCAAGGCGCTTTCATGTCCAATACGCCTAAAGAATAATGGATCTTGTTTGAGAACATGGTAGAGAAAGGCATAGAACATCTATGACAACTAATGACTATGATAGAAATCTTTCTTCTGCATCTAATCCACCACCTTCTACTCCAAATTATGCCAATACACAAATGTCGAAGATTTAAGATAACATGATGAATATCATGAACCTTGAAGTGGGAGGCACTTGCAAAAATTATATGAAATCTATTGAATCCATTTTTGAAGAAGAGAAAGCATTTCAGCCTTTTATAAAACAAGGTTCAGATGCCCCATGTATCAATCACACTCCCTGTGCGTGGAACACATCTCAATTTATCTTGGAGAAACAAATGGGATAATTTAGAAGGACAGACATGTCAACATCACCAATGAAAAAAAAGTTCAATGTTTAAAGATTTTTCTTTTGAGGAAGGAATGGGGATTAGGAACGCCCTATTAATTTATTAGGTCGCTAACATTATTGTTCACTACATTGGTAACTAAGGAAGGGAAAGAGATTTCAAAGGAAAACATATGATAACTAGCACCAACTACTGCTACAATTTCGAATGCCATACTATTTCTATTCCTACCTATAAAGGAATGATTGAAAGAACTAAAAAAAGAACTAAGGTAACATATATCCTTTAGAATGACTCCCATCTTATTCCACCATGTTGTATCTGCATGGAAAAGTTGGCATAGAACCTGCAAGTCTGTCTCCACCATAAGATTATGGAACCCCTGTTCACGACTAGACACCAGTCCAGATCTGGCCACTATGGCTTCATCCATAGTTGCATCAACAATGTGGTTGAGGTTCCCACCTTCAACCCTTCTTATCTCACCTTGATGATCCCTCCAAACTAGTCCAATCCCTTATTATCTGCCTTCCCTCCATGCTGCATCGGTGTTAAGCTTGAGGCATCCTTCCTCTAGTGGGCACCAGTTGCTGCCAACGTGCTTCTCTGTGTTGCCTGTCCATTGGAGACCGTCTCTTGCTTGTTGTGCTTCTGGTAATCGTCCATAAAGGCTATCACAGTATTGTACAAGAAACTTATATCCCTATCCTCCTTACCAAAAACCCTCTTGTTTCTTTGTTTCCAAATTGTCCATAGGGAAGAAATCATGTGATCGACCTCCTCCTCCTTTCGCTTGCTCAGGAATTGTACAATTTCTTCTCCTGGGTGATATATCATCCTTGACATCTTTCTGACATTGTCTCTGCATCTCCCATGTACGCTCACACTCAAATAACATGTGGTATATAGAGTCCTTTACATTATGCCACAACTTGCAAAGACCATCCGGATGGCAGAACCTGTCATGTAGCCTGCCCAACATGGCCAAACTCCCTATGCATACCCTCTAAAGAAAATGGGATGCCTTCATTCGCAATCCACTCCTTGAGACTTTGTTTTACACTACATTAGTCCTTTGGTGTTGTATCTCAACAATTTCGGTAGGATCCAACCCAGTAACCATTCTTCACACTGTAACTCCCATATGTACTTGGCCACCAAAAGCTAGTCCTCCCTAGGGAAAAGGCCAAGAGCAATGGTTTTAATTTCATCTCCCACATGCTGCGGGAACATCCCTTCGATCAACTCTCCATCCCATTTAGTGTTGTATGTTATCATGATGTTGCTTGCTCGCTCAACGTGGGAAATTCAATGTTTGACGATAATGTACTTGGGTGGTGGAGAAGTCTTAATGAGGTGAAGAAAGATGTGTAATTTCAAGGGAAGAATATTAGTATGTTTGAGTAACGATTAAGTTAGATATCCTTTTCACTCTCACACCATTAAGAGGTTAGGCTCCCTTCCCAAACTATGGTAAATCTTCTTGTAGCTCGGTGGAGAAGGCACGGGCTGCCCTGAGTAGGGACCAGCGTTCGAATCCTCAGTTGTGCAGCTTCAACGATCCTTGGTCTCGTCAAGCACCTGGCTTCTGTGTGAGTTTACCGTGTTGACCCTGATGTGCGGATAGTTGGGGAAAATCAGGGGACAATCATGGCACTTCCTCGGGGTAGTTCCCACATCATCCAAAAAAGACAAAGGGGTATTATCCAAAACACATATTGTTTTCCACAAATGCAACTCCAATTTTACAACAATACGAAGGTTCTCCCAATTATTATGCTCCTCCATCACCAAAAAAATGATATAACTATCGAGTCTCTCCACCACCCACAAAAGAACCACCTCACAAATCCTAAAAACTCCTTCAACATAAACACATCCAACAAATGTATATCCTTCTAAACCAACCTCAAAAATAGAAGTACACCACCTCCTACTCCTACTACATAAAAATAACAAGCTTCCTCTTATTCTCATGATCAAGTGAAAGTTGTTACACTTTTATGGAGTGGAAAGTCTCTTGAGTAGCCGCAAGCACAAGTGAGAAGTTATATAGTAATGTATGATCATGTTGATACTATGATATTAGAGTGATCTTCTATTGATATTGTAATGCCTAAGAATTCTATTATTTATCTTGTTATACTTTTTTTTGGTTCCATCTATTTATCATGTTGTTCCCGTCGAGGGGAGTGCACATGACCCCTCCCCATTCTTGATGCTCAAGATGTTCCTTCTTCCCCTTCAAGAAAGAAGAAAGATACTTAGTATAATTTCGAAATCTTTAGTCAGACCACATCAACATTCCACTATCATATGCCAGTAAGAAAAGCCATTTTATACAAAAGTTCTCAATACATGTGTAATATCAAGAAGATGATGATTGAATAGATTCCCAAAAGGTAAAACTCATAGAAAAATCAACTCTATTTTGCAACATGCTCCTCCTACCAAGAGGAAGGACTCTGGTGCATTCATAATTTTTTGTTACATTGGTGTTCACTGCATTGGCCAAGCTCTTTTTTTCCTTGAGCTCAAATATAAATTTGATGCCCTATTTTGTGTATTAAGGGTTGGATTTGGGCCATCTAAAGAACGTAAATTTTACCTTCCATTTAGTTGAATAGTTAGTGATGACCGCTTGTGGTTGGTTTGATGATGTGTTGGTAATGATCGATGATGATACGTCTTCATTCTTCCCTAATGACACCATTATTATTTACATGGAAAAAGACACTAGAAAAATTCCAAATATCTTGAAATGGTTGTTATAGTAATCTTTGATGTTGTGATCCATGTGAGGACTAAAAAAACGTATGTGACATTCAAGCACATAAATATTAGGATAAAGATCTTCAAAGCATCCTTCAAAGTTGAAGTCATAGATGTGATACAAGATCATTGATTTTCTTGATTATTTGTATGGAATTTTTGAAGAATGCCTGCCTTTGTGGATTGAGACTTCCACAAAATGTTGAGGTCTTATTCCAATTATTGAATTTATTGATATTCTAGTTTAATAGGTCAAATAAGCTGAGGTAGACGAAACAAGCTAAAATCTACCTTTGAAAATTAATCCCGCTAGAGCTAAAGCACATTATGAGAGCTTGAAATATGCCATTCTTGGTCCAAATGACACCCTCTCACTTATCATTGCCTTCATTCGTTCACCTAATCAAAGTATTCCCTTAGTCCTATTTTGAAGGCTAACATCAAAGACATTAGTTGGCATAGATGATTGAGGGGATTCCACCAATTTTCTTCAATCTGCTTGGAGGATGATACCCAACCAAGTTGAGAAATGGAAAGAAGGCTGAATCCAAAATTGAATGAAGTGGTTACTCAAGAAATTGTGAAGTTACTTGATGCAAGGATATCCCATTTTTGACAACCCATGGGTTAGTCCCATCCATGTAGTGCCAAATAAGGGTTGGATCACTAATGCATCCACTAAAGAGGGATAGATAATGTTAATGTGAGAACAATCTAAATAACAAATGTTTGTTGATTATTGAAAATTGAATTCAAACAACAAGAAGTACCACTTACTAATGATGTTGACTGATCATGTTCATGAATTATTGGTAGGAAGAGATTCAAGTACTTCCTTGATTGATACTATGGTTACTTTCAAGTGACAGACCATCCAACAGATCAAGAGAAGACCACATTAACTTGTCTTTTTGAAAAACAAATTGTACAAGAATTTTTTTGGGTCTATGCAATGTATTGTCCACTTTGTAGAGATGTGTTACATCAATTGTGATAACCTTGACCTTAGGGTTCCAATAACCAAGATAACACTTAAGGTTCATAAATGTTCATAAGATGACCAATCTTGGAATGAAGTAATTTATTAAATAATTGAATTTGTTTCACCTATATTTGTGTCTAGAGATATGATCAATGATGATGCTAATTGAGGATGCTAATTGACTTCTATTATGATGGGTAGGTTGATTAATTGATTTGGGTATTGATTAGGCCAAGGGGCCCATTTAATAGTATTAATGGACTTAAGTGGTGTATTAGTGAACTTTGAGGTATGGTAGGACCATAGTATGTTCTTCCTGACTTGTTTGAATGAGATTTGATTCATTGAATATTATATAAGGTTTATACATCTATTTATAATGTTTTTTGGAGAATTTATTTGCATGACCAAATAATGGATGTTGAGTCTCAAACTTGGATAGAGGATAACTTAGGATATCATGAGACATGTCTAAAGATGTAGAATATTTGGAGGTTCGTAAATAGAGATGCATCTATTTGAATTTGAGGGGAAATCGAAGACATAATTGAATAATTTCCATCATTGAGTATAATCAGACCGAACATACTAGTTGTATTAACTCGATCACTCTACCATTTTTTTGGACAGTTTTGGATCAGTTTCTTTTGAGGAGTAGAACTATCAAAGATCTTATCTTTTACCTCTAAGGTAAGTGGGGGAGAAGACAATCCAAACCCCCCAACTTGATCGATTGATTAATGAGGAATCACTACCCTCTTGGCAACTATATAGTATCCAAAGGTCAAGAGCTCTCAAGAAACCCCTTGTATGCAAGGTAAGGTGGGTTCTATAGGTTGTCCAACCCCTCTTCTCATTGCCCTTCTCCATTGCATCTTATTGTGACCTAGTCGAGATGAGAGAGATAGGCCACGAAGGACAGAGTAGGGGAGCCAAAATGCAGATAACCACCATTGCGACTAGGCAAGGGTTGATACTGATTCAAAGTTTTCTGAGGAGAAATTCCCCATGGTGGATATCTTGTGAAAGAAGCACCAAGGCGTGGAACATTGCAATGATAAGTTGTCCAAGATAGGTGACTCCATTAGGTTACTAGATTCCCTTCACACCTCTGATGACCACCATTCTAAGGAAGAATCTAGAAATGAGTACCAAATTCCCCTTTTCTTCTCTAGGTGGTGATAGGTTGAGGTGGAGCAATAGCTAGCTCAATCTCCTGGCTGCAGATCTCCATCTACCTACCATGGAGATTTATGTCATGTAGGATCATGCTGCAAGGACATGCTTTGACCTAGTTTTCTAACTAGAGATGCCCCAAACACAGAGGTCAAATCACAAAGGAACAAAGGGCTCGTGCTACAAGAATGAGACTGAGGTATTAGTAGCTTGGACCGCCCGATTCAATTGGGTCAATGCGTGATCCAACAAGGTGACCTGTGAACCTTGAAGAGCTAATAGGGAAACATCTATACCATTGGGTAAGAAATAGAAGGACCTAACAACTAGTGTTAATTCCCAAATAGGTATATTTTGTCACATTTCTGGGTATACCTATGTTCTTATAAAATTCCTTATAAATAGCTCATTTAAACAAACAATTTCCCAAAAATACCCATATATGTAAAAAATTCCCTCTTTTTTAATTAAACCTTTAGATTAAACTTTTTGTTATTAGTTTTGTGGTTTTTGATTTAGATCAAATACTTCATATATTATTCAATGGAAGAAACGTAGTCCAACAGAGATAAGTTTCCAAAAATTATAGTTTGAATCCTATCGAGGTTCAGAACACATTAATGAACTCTTAAAGGAGTAATATTGATCCACATTACGTGTTTTCTCACTAATACATAATTAAATGCTTTAAATCCCATGTTAAATCTAGAACATATAATGAATATTAGAAAATTATGCAAATTAAGTCATACCTAACTCGTAACCTCTAGATTAGTAAAGAAAAATGATATACCATTTTGAGATCATATTGGACCTAGCTTTGGCTAAACCCAACTTTGAACCTTAAATACCTAGAACATGATGAACATTGTTAATGATGCTTAATTGTTGTTAATCAGGTGATGACCACAGATCTAGATGGTCCAAGATAGTTAAGAAATCTCTGAACTCAGGTATGTGGGTTTATTTAATTATATGACACTATGGTTTTCTAGGTTGAATCATAAAATTTATGTATATACTTTTATTTGCAAATATTGGATCTAGTATTACTATAGGTACTTGGTGATTTGTCTCTTCAAACATGATTATGAGCAGACTTTTTGTAGTTATTTGAGGTTTTCATTATCCCCCTTATGAGGAAATAGATGAATGTTGAGCAGTACACCTCCCTAGAGAACATGGTGTACTAGGAGTTTCCTAGAGTACTTGGTACACGGGGTAGGGCCCAACATATATGTTTTGGTGCTAGTATGCCTTGATAATGAAACTCATATAGGAAAATGATTAAATTTTTTATATTTTTCCTATCAAAGAACTACTATCTATGATCGTTCTTTCTTCCTCAAAATATATTTAAAGTTATGAAAACCATAAATATATGTATCTTTTTGCCCATGTGCACAACACGATATGTGTTTATCTACTATTTCACATTTGTTTGAGGTTTGCAGCTAGCATGCAAGGAAAGATAGGAAGTGAGTAGTGTTCAGGTTGTACTTATTGTGTTAAGATCTTGTTAGCATACATGTTCAGACTTGTATAATTGCTATTCAATGTGTAGTTGTAGTTTGTAATATATCATGATGTAATGGTATACACATTTGATGTTGAGAATGTTATGGTGTATGCATGTGGTTGAATGTTTATATATGTGCATAATTCTTCCACATTTCTTTTTTAGTAACGTTTTTAGAGTTCATCCTCTCAGCCCCATGGATTTTGGGGAAGGAAGAATATGGGGACGTTGTATCCATATTCCCCAATAAGATTGATTCATCTTTAGAGGTCTTGTGAATGACTTATCCTTGGTTGGAAAACCTTATAATAATTTCTTGAATATCCTTGGTTGGAAAACCTTATGATGATTTCTTGAACCATCTTAGTATTGTCTTGGAAATATTTGTAAAGGTATGAATTGTGTTACCTTAAGAAAAGAGTAATTCCATGATCCTATAAGAGGAACATTGTGTCTCAAAAGTCTGTACTAAGGTTGACAATGCTAAAGTGAGATTTATCTCTGCTTTGAATATTCAATCTATAATAAGAATAATTGGTCATTTATAGGACATGCATGCTTCTATCATGGCCTATGAATGATTTAAGTAAATTTCCAAATTCATTTTGCCGTTCACTTGAGAAGGATGTTTACTTTCATTTTGATGATATGTGTTTAGAGGTGTTCAATCTCTTAGAGTGGAATTTGATTTCTACTCCTATCATGCAACCCCTAGATTTTTGAAGGTCATTTTAGATTATGAAAGATGCATCTGACATGGAAGTGGGAGCATAGATGGGCAATAGGATTGGTCAAATATCACATACCATATACTCTTCAAGAAAACCCAAATAAACTCCACTATTATAGAAAAATAATTGCACTACACAATGTTTTCCCATGATAATTTTTGTTCATATATTTTGCAAAACAAAATGATTATCTACACCAATGCAACATTTTTTTCCAAGATTGATTCAAAGACAAGATTGGCATGATGGATTCTATTGCTTTAGGTGTTCAACTTGGAAATTTTGACAAATTGGGGTGTGAAAATTTAGAAGTCGATCAATTCTCCCACATTAAGGCATAGTATGAAGATTTGAGCAATATCAAAGAAACAATGTCCTATAAAAAACTCATTTTATTTGGCTCTACACACAGGCCATGGTATAAACAAATAGGAAACTTCTTGGCTAGTAGAAGGGTACTAAGCACTTGGTCAAGGGAGGGTAGGAATAGATTGCATGCCATTGTTAAAATTATGTGCATGGATGACCCTCATCTCTTCAAGTACTACCCCTACCAACTCATTAGGAGATGCATTCCCAAAATTGAGCATCTAGGCATACTCTCCATGTGACACTCTGATGCATGTGGAGGTCATTTTGGACGAAAAAGAAATATTGTAAAGTTTTTCATGTGAATTTTTTGGTCCACTATATTTCAAATATACACAAAAAAAACATAAAAGCTTTCTTTAAGTGGCAAGAAGTAGGAATGATATGAAAGAGGGACATGATGCCTCTATCTTCTATTCTATTGGTGGAAGTATTTGATGTGTAGATCTTGATTTCATGGACCCATTTCCCCCTTCCTTGGCTTTGTGTATATATTAATGGTTGTCTATTATGTATCCAAATGGGTTGAGGTCAAATCTGAAAGAAAAAATGGCCACAAGCCTGGTTTCAAGAAGACAAACATATTTATCAATTTGAAAATCCTAAGAGGTATTCTTAGTGATGAAGGCAACCATTTCATACATATAGATTTTGAGATCCTATTGAAGTCAAATGGTGTGAATCACTGGGTGGCACCCCATATCACCCCTCAAACAAATGGACAACTGGATCTAGCAATTTATTATGCAAGGATTGGTAATTTTCCTTACTGATGCTTGTTGGCATATATGATTTCATATCAAATACCTATCGACACCACACCTTTCAAATTGATGTAAGAAAGAGCTTCCACTTGTTGGTTAAGATGGAACACAAACCTCTTTTAGTTTTGAAAGTTATTGATGCAGACATGGATAGGATGAAATTCGAAGAAATATGCAAATAAATGAACTTGAAGAATTGAGTTATGAATCCTACGAGATATCTAAGATATCTAAAGAGAGTATGAGGTTCATACATGACAAGCTTATAAGAAAGAAGACATTTGAATCCGACCAATTGCTTTAGATATACAAATCCCACATTAAGATCTTTCTAGGAAACTTGAGTTCAATATTAGAACCCCCCCTTTCCATGTGGAGCATGTATAGACCTATAATGAAATAGTTATCTAATAATAATAAGGAACTAAAGAATTTATTCTCAACAAAAAGAGATTGAAACCAATAGTGCAAGGTACCTTTGACAAGGCAAATCAAAATTTTTACATCATCATCTCGATTGAATAGATAGTATTAGAATAAGAAAAACAATTTCTAACTGTGAATGAGAAGGCCATATATTATGCAAGGGAGACCCTAGATTCACAAAGGGGTTATTTATCCAAGGAATAACATGCTGGGCTAAAGGAAAGATTCTTATCGCCTTTGGGAGGAAATTTTTATTTGATACTTTGCTAGGTATAATAATAGTTTTTCCTTCTATAGTTCCATGAAATACACACACAATATGCTTTTGATAGCTTTTAGTTTTTAAATAAGAACAAGTACATAACTTGAGATAAAGAACATCATAAGTGGAAAAATTGATTGGTCTATTTGAATTGATGTTTGATTCGTGTTTGTGAAACAAAATGATACTGTGCTAGAAAACCTCTTGAAATGGTCATAAGAAAAACCACAATCATGATGATATAAATAAGTTCTTGTTCGATTTGAAGAATTTTGAAAAGTTGAGACAAAACGACTGTGGCAGTCAACATCATCATTGCACAATCAACCCAGTCTGTGTTATCTCACCACATTCTTGGTACTAATGCATCAATCACTTTTTTTAAGGAAAAGGATTTCCCGTAACATGACTATAGTAGCCATCTGATGTATGAGTTCATAAGCAGATTTGGTAGTGAATCTGCCACAAGTTGTATGGTTCCATATCTGGATGTCCTTCCCTTCCTTAGCAGGTGGTTGAACTTTTTTTATTGTCTCCACCACATCAACATCGAACCAATCCTTTATGAAATCTTCATTGCAACACCCATCATTGATGGCCATGCATCTGATTGTCATGTCTTCAAGTTCAGTTGGTATATGTAACGTCCCAGGATTTAAGGCCTCAAATATAATTATCTTAAAAGCAACCATTGGACTGCCCATATCACCATGATGCACCTCCTTTTTAGGGAGCCCATCACTGAAGAACTCCATAGTTAAGAGTGCTTAGCTTGGAGTAGTACTAGGATGGGTGACCAGTCGGGAAATTTATCCTGGCTTGTGAGTGAGTGAGGAAAAAGTGCGCAGCAGTTAAGGCTAGTGGTGGTCTATGGGGCCATTTGTCATTCCTTAAACTCTGCTAAAGACTAGGGAAGTGGGCCCAATTGTTACAAATGGTATCAGAGCCATAACCCCTCCAGTAGGTGGGGCCTACATGGGACAGTGACATGTCAGTCTTTGAGTTGTGCAGTTCAGGCATGTTGGAAAGGGCTATCCGTGGTGATGGAACCTTCCTTGCACTGGTAGTCGTGAATGGGAGCTGGGTGTACATGGCCATGTTGGGTCTGCACTGAAATGGGGAAATGTTATGAGGCCACATAGTTGAGCCTTGACGAGGATGTCAAGAGTCTAAGTGGGGGAGATTGTAATGTCCCAAGATTTAAGCCTGAGATATAATGATCTTAAAAGGAATGATTAGACTACCCATATCACCAAGGTGCAACTCCTTTTCCTGGAGCCCATCACTATAGAACTCCATAGTTAAGCGTGCTCAACTTGAAGTAGTATAGGATAGGTGACCAGTCTGGAAGTTGACCCCGACTTGTGTGTGAGTGAGGAAAAAGCGTGAAGTTAAGGCTAGTGGTGGTATGTGGGGGCAATTTGTCATTCCTAAAACTCTACTAGAGCCTATGGAAGTGGGCTCGGGTGTTACAATATACTTCTTAAGACAAAGTCTTTCAAAAATATTCCCTCCTTCACCTAAGAATCAAACCAGATGTGTGTATGTTCCCCACTTAACATACTCATCAATGAATTTGTCACAACTTTTGTGATCCCATTCAGAGTTGCTCTTCTCAAACTTGATGGTGTATAACAGACATGCCTTATCCATTGGCTATACTATGCTTCTGGATACTTCTCCATAGAGACTTCCTTTCAGTTAAGAGCTCCCATAAGCTTCACATTAAGAGTGATTCATTCCAATCTCATAAGTTTTAATCCCAATCTGCCACACTTCCTCCTTAGAAGGTTTCACCACCATTGCCTCCTATTTCTCCCTCAATAAATGTTTGAAAACTCCTAGAATTTTGTGACATGCTTCCAACCTATCTTGCTTTGGTTCTGTCAGGACATTGAAAAAATGCTTCACTAATATATTCATGACATTTTCCTCTTGCACCCATTCACCTCTTGTGTTCTTTAACATTTTGATAGTGTTAGTTCTTCTCTTTTGATTCACCCATGCTTAATAAATATGTGTATTGTTGTTTGAATTTTTCATCCTATTAATGTGGCTATTCTGTTTCCAATCTTCTTCCTCCTCCCGCAAAATTTGATCCAGTTCTGCATGCATCTCAATACACACCTCATCGGAGATGTTAACATATTTCTCTACCATGTTATTTGCAGTTTGGCTATGTTTCTGATAAGTCTATCATTCCTCTCTCTCTATTTACTTTCCTCCTTCCTATCCAATTTGATTATCTTCTCTTGTACCCCTAGCACTGCTCCATTAAATTCTTTCTCTGAGTTCCAACTTGCTTTAAGCAGTTCTTTGAATTCTTTTTCTAAATTCCAGGTTTCTTTTGTATGAAATCGCCCCACTACGTGCCTATTCTCATTGATTTTGAGAAACAACATGAAGTGATCTGATTGAATATGAGGTAGATGTTCAATTGTTGTACCTACAAATAAATCTAGAAAAGAATTGTTGGCTATTGATCTGTCGAGCTGTTGTTGTAGCACACCGTGTCGATAGGTGAATTTGGGACCAAAAAATTCCATACCCAATAGTCTTGCTTCAAGAAGAGCCTCACTAAATATCCTGGCCTCCCTTTCACAGTAACACTCGCTCCCTGACTTCTCTATAGGATCTAACATAGAATTGAAATCTCCCAAGGCGACCCATGGTTCTTTAAATTGGTTTCCCAAGAAGGTTCTTCCAGAGAAACCTTCTTATCATTGAGTATGGACTAGCATAGATGAAAGTGGCAATGAATCATCTCTTGATCTAAAAAGTGAGAAATTGTTTATGACTATACAACATTTCTATTGATAGTCTATCCCTGTTCCAACAAACCCAGATACCACCTACAAAACCATGCGCTTCCACCCAATGGGAATGTGTGAACCCCAGCTTCTTGATGGTTGTAGTAGCACAAGTTGAGCTTATACATGGTTCTAATATCACAACAATCTTTGGTCTCTTTGTATAGATGAGTTCTTTGAGCACATTTCATATATCTTCCTTACCTATCCCCCTAATGTTCCAACAAAGGATTTCTAACATAAAGACATGAAAGGATATCTTCTGCACCTACAACTTTATTGGCTAGGTGAACTGTTCTCCTTCTCAGCCAAATTCAACAGCTCTACCGCCGCAAGCAACCCCACATCATCTGTCACATTTTGAAATAATATTGGGCTTTATCGCAGTGGATTCAAGGGTAGTAGCTTCTTGGTTTTTCCTTTTTCTCATCATCTTCATCCCGCTCCCTTTAGTGATTTTTTCCACCCCAGTAACTATCCCATATTTCCAACCTTCCTCCTGCTCAATAATGAAAGTATCTGTGATACTATTCTCTATCCCCTTCTCATTGTGCTTCCCTTATTCCACCTTTTCCTTTTCTACAGATCACTCACTGATAATGACCTCATCCGCCATAGGATGAACAATTGAGTGCACTTCCTCTGTACCTTTTGTTCTGCTATTGTAAAATATTTTCACCGAGTTCATGTGAATATTCAATTACTCCTTGAGGGTCTTCTATATCTCTGTGTTGTTTTCATTGGATTGTTTATTATATTTCCTTTTCCATACCTTAACGGGACGGGTTTGTCTTGCTGGCAGCTCATCTCATTGTTCTACTTGATGGTCCTCTGTTATCTCCACATCCTCATTATCTAGATTATAAATTTTGTTGTAATGTTCTTGAGGGACTTCGTTCTTGTTGGAACTACTATAGTATTTCCTTCTACTTCCGATTTTCAATTTCTGAGTCTGCCATTCCTTTTCCCTTACAACACTTTCAGTGATCTGATGTTGTTTCCATGAGTCACTTTGACTCTGTTCACCCTCTGGTGCCTCTTTCCTCCTATAGTGTTTTGAAACATGACCCACCTCTCCACATTAGGTACATGCCCATGGCAACCCTTCATATTCCACCATGTACTCCATCTCATTTATCTGGAAAGATGTGTTCAATGGTTTTATGGTTTCGACCTCGATGGCTAGTCTTGCAAACTTGCTACGAGTACGACTCAACGTGTGATTATTAACCTTTACTAGTTTCCCCAATGCCATGCCTATATATTTGAACATGGTAGGAACATAGAAGTGTAACGAGAGATTTAGTACCCTGACCCATGTGAACATGTAAGTAGGCAGTTCCTTGATAAAGAAGGCAATCTTCTAATTTATTCTTTTTTATTCAGTTATGAGATAATGAAGCAACATAATAAATGTCTAGAGAATGATATCACTCAATGACATATGTCTTCGGGTGCGTGACCTGAATAATGAGATCATACATATATTAACAGTATATGCATTCTTGTTATGTCAGTAGTCAGATGTTATTGTGAAAGGTTGATAGATAGCAATACACATAAGACTAGAGTGTGTGTTGGTTGATGATAGAATCTCATCGGTCTTGATATGTGATATCAAACCAAACACATACATACTTGCTAGAGATTAGTGTATCTGATAGACCCACCATAAGAGTGATACATGGAAACCATAATTGGTAGTCAGAATCATCTATCATAGTGATGATGTTGATTGTGGTTCTTGTTGGTATGTATGCCCTGAGAGCCAATCATGGGATGATTGATGGGATACATTAAGATTTATTTGATAAATATCAAAGGCAAGCTTCCAATTCTTTCTGGTTCAGTCATTTGAGATAGTGATAGAACAGATTGAATGTCTAGAGAATGACAATATTCAATGACGTATGCTTTCAGGTTAAGGACCTGAACGATGAGATCATACGGATGTTAAGAGTTTGTACATTCTCATTATGTCCCTAGTCAGATGTCATTATGGAAGGTAGATAGACAGCAATGACACACAAGGCTAGATTGTGGTGTTGGTTGATGACAGAATCTCATTAGTCATGATATAGAGATATCAAACCAAACACATAGGTACTTGTTAGAGAACAAGTGTACCAGACAGACCCACCGTGAGTTTGACACATGGAACCATGACATGGTAGTCACAGTCAGTACTCACAGTGATGGTGGTGAGTGTGATTCTTTGACCTGAAATCACTGCACTCAACATATGTCGTTGGGTACACTTTGACATCATCAAACGCAGTCCTGAAACATGGGTTGTTATAAAGGTGATGATTGGGTGGCTTTGACACATGGGGCTTTTGAGGGGTGAGTGATAGATATGGGATTTGTCCCTCCTGAGGGAGCTTGATATCCATGGCCACTTGATGAGTAGGATTGAGAAAGGTGTGCATGCATGTGTGAATCAATATGTCATATTGATGTCATACATATCTCTTCCAATCTGCTCTGAGATCAAGAAAGTGAATGAATGTTGACAGGATGACTGTTCCATGCCTCGAGTTCATTCGGGATATCAGTGACAAAGGAATTATACATTCACTGTAGCACCATTCATGGATTGTAGGATTGAAAGTTGTTCTCCAACTTTCTATTTCACTTGGGTAGCACTGATGTGTGACTAGGCACCGCTCTTTGCTTGTGAAGTCATAAGTGTTATGGACTTTCACTACCAACGTGAAAAGGACCTGCAGGGTCACACACATAGGATTTAACCTGGAAGAGGAGTTTTTTCCACAAACAAGGTTTAGATTGATTACTAAAGGAGTTTAGTAGTTCAATTAAACACTCAATTAAGTGATAGCTCAAAATCATAGTGTTCAAGGTGTTGGACAACTTGATTAGAGTATCGGATTGATTGGAACTGCAATTGACTATTTCTGCACAATCCGCACTCCCAACTGATCGGCTCATGTGATGAACCAATCAGCTGAGCTTGGTGAACCGATCGGCTCAGGTTGTGAGTCGATCGGCACATGGACATGGTGAAATGCCCGGTTCAAGTGTTGAACTGATCGGTTCACTGGTCGAACCGAGCAAGTTGGGAAAGTAAGATTGGTGAGAAAATTCTTTTTTCGTTTCACTTCCCAATTCGATTGGAATAAGGATTGGTATTTGATACCAATTAGAAACAAAAGAAGGAAAGTCAATCGGGAACTGACCAGGGCCACAAACTGACCGGTTCAGAAGTGAACCGACCGGTTGAGGTGTCCCAACCGATCGGTTGAGGTGTCAACCGACCGACTCAGGTCCCCAACCGACCGTTTCAGTTGTGAAACGATCGGTTCAGGTTCTGAGTTGGTTGTTTTTGTGGAAAATCTTGAACCCTTCTATTCCTGCTTTAGTCCCGCATTGCCCGGGATGGAGAACCCTGTCCCATAACCCTCCTATATATAGGGGTATTGGGGGATTCTCAGATAACAACTCAGTGCAACCAGTTGCTCTGTAAAGTTGTCATTCTCTCTGGTTTTGGTAACTGAGAGAGCCCGAGCAAGTGCTACCCGATAAGGGAGGCACAGCAAGGGAAAGACAACTGCAGAAAGTGATTCGTGGCACGAGAGTGTGTTGGCGACTAGTACGCTGACAGGAGGGTGCAACTCCTTCCAATTCCTTGTGGGACAAGGAGATTGGAGTTCCAGGTGGTCCGTGTGGACTACTTCAGAGGTGGGAGATTTCTTCCGTTCGGAGGACAACTGTCAATCCCGAGAGTCCCGGTGAGACCAGGAGTCGTCAGTCCCGGTGCGACCAGGAGCTGCACAGACACCGTCCAAGACCAGAGGTGAAGACCGCGCAAGGCACGATGTATTGTCGTTGAGCAAGCCTCGGGACAAGGTATGATTCCACAAACCATCCTTTCCTATTGTATAGACGCTGACGTGTTTCCTTGTTCTGGGTTTGGGAGGAGAAATTTTTTTGTTTCCGTTGCCTTCTCTGCCTCCCCTAAAACCCAACAGTGGTATCAGAGCCACGTCAACTTCTCTATATTTTAGGATTGTCGATATGATCGATTTTGGTTTGTCGCCTTTATTTATTGCATATGATGCAAATAAAAATTGGCTTTATGCATGTCCAATCCTAAATCCACAAAATCCCAATTTACATATATGATATGTATTATTAATGCACTCGATACGCGTCGCCCTTAAACGAGTTTTGTGGTGGATGTATAGTGTGGTTATAGCCAATAAACCCTATCTATGTATGGTTATATGTGGTTGCTTGCATCTCGGTCTGCACACCGATCCTCCTTCTTCTATTCCTGATGTAACTCAAAATAATTCGAGATTTCTTTCCTATCTTTGCTCCCCCCCGAATGTAACTCGGGGTTTCTCTTTTTACAATGTAAAATAGGATAGAATTTTATTTCCTGTTATTTTGAAGAATGGCGGACATCCTGACGACAGCTGAGACGATCAGTTCAAGGCGTGAAATGATCGGTTGACGTTCCAGATGATCGGTTCAAGGAGTGAGCCGTTCGGTTGATGACTGGTTTGAGGAGCGAGACGAGTGGGTGGCGGCCATGAAGAGATGCACGACGACTAGGTGAACCGATCGGTTGGAGGAGCCAACCGATCGGCTGGTGGCACCCAGCCGACCAGTCTGATGGTGAGCCGATCATTCATGTGATGAGTTGATCAAACCCAGAAAGGCAAAGCACAGAGTTCATCTTGTACATGTTGCATGTGATTTAGACCTAGATGACCGTGATTCCTCTTGGCTCAAGGAATCACATTAGGATGGCCATAATCATCGCTTTTATCGTTTGGCATGTTTTCTGTGGGATATAGCATATATATGATACATACTATATATTGTAGTGATTGGATATGTATATGTATATAAAAACCAAATCCCTCATTAAATATTAAGTTTTAGATGCCTTCCAAATGCGACACACGTGAAAAGCTTGATCGACCAAGTGTGGGCACGCCCTAGCATGGTGCACCGTCTATCTCGTGGAAGCGTGAAGGATGAGTGTGTGGGTCTGCCCTAGCAAGGTGCACATTCATCGTGTTTGCTTTGGGTCAGACTTAACAAGGTGACCTAGATAGGATCTAGCACCTTGAGGCATGGAGATGATCATGGCAAGGAGTTGCATATGACATCTTATCAAGAGTTGCATATGATGCAATTGGCAAGAGTTGCCTACCTGAGAGATCTAAGTTATGGGTGACAACCCTAGCTGGTCCATGACTTAGAGGATTTTAGGATCTTGCCCACTAGAAGATTGTACATTGCAATCTTCTGAATTGATGGTGAGGGCTATCAATTTGAACTCAAATAGTGGGAGCGATAATTTATTAAAGGCCTAATTATATCGTCAACTTTTCAAATCAATCAAATAAGTCAAAAATGAGTTTTGGACTAAAATTGCATATTTTCCTTTTTGTAGTACAAATGGCAAACAACAACAATCACTTTTCTTTGCGATCGGTCCTTGAAAAGGACAAGCTGAATGGGAATAATTCCACGACTGGTTAGGATGATGAGAAGTGTTCTCAAAGAGCGAAAGCTCTAAGTCCTAGTTATACCAAGACCAGATGAACTCAATCCCACCACATCAATGGCTGAAAGTATGCTTATGGAAGCATACCGAGGATGACATCGATGAGGAGTGCTCGATGTTGTATTCTCTGAACTATGAGTTGCAGAGACAACATGAGACATATGATGTCTCAAGGACACTGTCCTAGTATGTCATGACAGAAGGAGATGCAGTAAGGTATTCATGCACTCAATATGATTGGGTATGTGGAAAACCTGACTAAGAAGGATTCCCTCTGAGCCAAGAGTTGGCTATTGGTATGATACTGCAAATGTTGTGAGAATCATACAATTCATGGTAAGATACAACATGAACAACTTTGACAAGCGTTGACAGAGTTGTTGGACATGTTGAGGATAGTAGAGGCAAAGATGAAGAAAGACAAACCATAATCTTTGATGTGATCAAAGAAAAGATAATTCTTAAGGGCAAGGATAAGGGAAAAGCAAAGAAGTGTTCTGATGCTAGCTAGAAATCCAAGCTGTCTTCAGCCTCAAGGCACATGGAGAAAGGGTGTATGAGGGAATTTCCCTCTATATCTGGAAGAACAAAATAAGATGAAGGAGGGGATGGAGATCTCCACCTAAGGTATCATGAAATGAACCGCTTCTTTATCTGAGGTATATCATACCAAGATATGGATATGTCATATATGATATGTAAGATCCACAAAGAAGTGATGGCCTTTGTGAAAGGACCGAGAAAGAAGTACTCATTATTGGGGCAAGTGTTGCTGCCATAGATAGGAGTATCTTTCAGTTTATTTCAGCCTAAAGGGCACGAAATAGATTTGAAAACTGCTATTTCATATATTGCCAATAGATAGAAACACTTTATTTTTTGCATATTGTATGACAATGATGGAAATTAATAAAGTTGATGTTTCAATTATAAACATATGATCTTTGTGGCAATGCCTTGTTTATCTTGTGGTACTTGGTATGCATAAGATAAAATGATACCTAAAGTCATTGATAACTCAAACAATCAAATTAGCATAAATCATAAGAAATTCATTTCTAGTTTCCATGTGATGGATAAATCTAGACTCTTTTGGTTAGAGAACCAGTAAGAGACATGAATCTCTTGTACATGATTAATCAATCTTCACTAATGGTAGTGGGAGAATGATTATCCAATTAGGTATAATACATGTGATGTATTTACATACCTATTGGAGTAAATGCTAATACTTCAAAAGGTGTTTAGAGAAATACCAATATGAATATCTTGAAGTGTTCAAGAATGTCATAGATGAAGTATGAACTTGGTAAAGTGTTAATTCTTGATGAGATCAATGAATGAAATACTTAGACCAAAATTTTTGAGATCCTTATGAGTGATTATGATAGTGTATCATAGTGAGCTCATGATTAAGGCATAGTGATGTCTCAATCAAAAGGGAGTCATACTCCAAGGAGTTAGAGAATGATTATCAAATAACCAAATTCTTCTTAAATAAATAATACCCTACACTAATAAAGGACATTAAGAATCACAAAGGTTGTGAGTTCTTATATCCTTAACAGACACACTTCGATCATCTATATGATGAGTTGTTCATGAGATGAGTCAACTATCTAGATGAATATGAGGAACCAGATTTTGAGTTATGGTAGATGACCATTACATTCTAAATGACTTCCATGTAAACCATAAGGTATGACCTTGATGGTAGCACTCATTGGGATGAAATCCATAAGTGTGAATAAGTCTTAAGTGTTAAGACACATGGATAACATTTTGAGAAGGATGATGCTTGTTGATTGCAACTTAATGACTAGGACATTTGGCATATGGATACTAAAACCACATTCCTGTAAGGAATAAGACAAGGATGTGTACGTGACACAACCTATAAGGTTTATGAATCCACTAATGAAAATGAAGTCTATAAGTTACAATGGACTAATCAATGTGATTGATTGAGTACAAGCAACTCAGAATTGGATCTTTACTTTGATGATATAGTCAAAGGGTTTGACTGATATGTCAAAGATTAAGAAGGGGATCTATGATTTAGTGGGAGCGTATTCACATTCCACATATTGATGTGAAATGGAAATGTTCTTGAATGGAAATATAAAGTGGAAATTATATTTAAGGAAGATAGAGATGTTTCCTATGAGATAGGAATAGAGATCTATAGAGATAGTTCTCGAAAACCTCTTGACCTGGAAAAGAGAGAGCATACATTGGCAATCTGTACTGAAGGGTTCAGTGTACACAGATTCAGTGGGAGAAAACTTGTCTATGTTACATGGAGTTAGTATCCCAAGGCCAAGTGTCCAATTCTTATGAAGAATGGGAACACTAAGAATAGATATGGATCTATCATGTATGTAATCATCCCATTATCTTGCATGTATGGACATGGAAAGAATAAAATGCATTCATCATCTTGTATGTAGGACATGACAATATGATGTGCTCATCCTGATAACTCATATGTGGGACATGATGAGTGGATGTCTGTCTACTTCCAGTAAGGGTTAGTGGAAACCATAAGAACTTGATAAGTACTTGAGAAGTACTAGTTCTATGGAGATAAGGAAGAGTTCAATGTAAAGAGTTAAATTGATGCGAACTTCTAAAAAAGGATAGAAAATTAATCGCAAAATATATATGGGATATATAAAGTGAAAGTTTTTTGATAATTTGAAACGTTCCAATAAAGCCGTTTTAAAGGAAATGTCGACTATCTATGTGTTAGAGAACAACAGTGGATACTATATGGATCTGGAAGTTCATGAGATGAACTTATAGATATTCCGGTCATTGATGACAAGTATGGAATCCTTGATCATGCAATGTGGCTAAAGGTTAGCAAAGGAATACTGGATCACATATTACGAAAACTCCATCTCATACGTGTGACGTACAACGAAGAGATGTGAGGCATGCAATTAATACTGACTTTGGTAAGGTCTTGCCATAACTCACTATGTTCGCACTAAGAGCACATTAACATGTGGGACATGTTTGAAGATCACTATGAATATGATTCAAGGGTGATTGGCTCACAGTGCAAGTGGGAGTCTGTTGGTATGTATGCCCTGAGAGCCAATCATGGGATGATTGATGGGATACATTAAGATTGATTTGATAAATATCAAAGGCAAGCTTCCAATTCTTTCTGGTTCAGTCATTTGAGATAGTGATAGAACAGATTGAATGTCTAGAGAATAACAATACTCAATGACGTATGCTTTCAGGTTAAGGACATGAACGATGAGATCATACAGATGTTAAGATTTTGTACATTCTCATTATGTCCCTAGTCGGATGTCATTGTGGAAGGTAGATACACAACAATGACATACAAGGCTAGATAGTGGTGTTGGTTGATGATAGAATCTCATTAGTCATGATATAGAGATATCAAACCAAACACATAGGTACTTGTTAGAGAACAAGTGTACCGGACAGACCCACCGTGAGTTTGACACATGGAACCATGACATGGTAGTCACAGTCAGTACTCACAGTGATGGTGGTGAGTGTGATTCTTTGACCTGAAATCACTGCACTCAACACATGTCGTTGGGTACACTTTGACATCATCAAACACAGTCATGAAACATGGGTTGTTATAAAGGTGATGATTGGGTGGCTTTGACACATGTGGCGTTTGAGGGGTGAGTGATAGATATGGGATTTGTCCCTCCTGAGGGAGCTTGATATCCATGTCCACTTGATGAGTAGGATTGAGAAAGGCGTGCACGCATGTGTGAATCAATATGTGATATTGATGTCATACATATCTCTTCCAATCTGCTCTGAGATCAAGAAAGTGAATGAATGTTGACAGGATGATTGTTCCATGCCTCGAGTTCATTCGGGATATCAGTGAAAAAGGAATTATACATTCATTGTAACACCATTCACGGCTTGTAGGATTGAAAGTTGTTCTCCAACTTTCTATTTCACTTGGGTAGCACTGATGTGTGACTAGGCACTGCTCTTTGCTTGTGAAGTCATAAGTGTTATGGACTTTCACTACCAACGTGAAAAGGACCTGCAGGGTCACACACATAGGATTTAACCTGGAAGAGGAGTTTTGTCCACAAATAAGGTTTAGATTGACTACTAAAGGAGTTTAGTAGTTCAATTAAACACTCAATTAATTGATAGCTCAAAATCATAGTGTTCAAGGTGTTGGACAGCTTGATTAGAGTATCAGATTGATTGGAACTGCAATTGACTGTTTCTGCACAATCTGCACTCCCAACTGATCGGCTCATGTGAAGAACCGATTGGCTGAGCTTGGTGAACCGATCGGCTCAGGTTGTGAGTCGATCGATGCATGGACAGGGTGAAATGACCGGTTCAAGTGTTGAACCGATCGGTTCACTGGTCGAACCGAGAAAGTTGGGAAAGTAAGATTGGTGAGAAAATTCTTTTTTCGTTTCACTTCCCAATTCGATTGGAATAAGGATTGGTATTTGATACCAATTAGAAACAAAAGAAGGAAAGTCAATCGGGAACTGACCAGGGCCACAAACCAACTGGTTCAGAAGTGAACCGACCGGTTGAGGTGTCCCAACCGACCGGTTGAGGTGTCAACCGACCAACTCAGGTCCCCAACCGACCAGCTCAGGTCCCCAACCGACCGTTTCAGTTGTGAAACGATTGATTCAGGTTCTGAGTTGGTTTTTTTGTGGAAAATCTCGAACCCTTCTACTCCTGCTTTAGTCCGGCATTGCCTGGGATGGAGAACCCTGTCCCATGACCCTCCTATATATATAGGGGTATTGGGGGCTTCTCAGATAACAACTCAGTGCAATGAGGAGGAATCTCAGGTCCCCGACAACGGCACCAAAAACTTGATGCAATTTTACTATGCGCTAAAACGCAAGTGAACGCGTCGAGTAGTACAGGCCTTTGTGAGGCTCGAGTCGAACACAGGGATACTCAGAATTGTTGGAGACTCCTACTAACTATTTGCGATCAGCTAAGCCGAATAACAAATTGAGGGTTGTTGTTAAAATTAAAAGAAAATAAAAACAAAAACGAAACAAACGATCGATTAAATGTTAATTTAATCAATTCAAAAGGGTATCTTTAGGAGTGCGGTTTCACCGTGGGTTTTCATTGTATTAAATTCTATATAGCTACTCAATTTTATCTGTCTTTCCGGGTAGTGGCCTGAAAACAGAATTGCCCACTGTCGTGGTGCAATTCACTACCTAGGTCTAGGTTGGTTCCACCGTCGTAGTAACCTATACCCTAAAATCGGTGCATTATGAATGATCTCTCAGTATCCACCATTAATTTTACACCACCTTGGTCAAGGGATTTATCGATTAATGTAGATTTCGTCTCTTTTCAGCCGTTAATTCTTCTTTCAAAGTGATTAAGGGCATTAGGTTATTATTATGGTGATCAAGCATAACAATATATGGAGAAAATGAAACTATACCACAGATTTAAGAGATAAAATATGAATTACTATTATAAAATTGTCATACAATGAATCCCCGGGCTACTCGCGGTCCTAAAGACAAAGGGGATTAGCCCCGCATGGTCATCTCAATGAAAGACAGAGGAGTAGAGAAGAAAAACATGGGAAACATGGAGAAAACTCGTGTAAACCCTGATACAAAGGTGTTCCTGGAGATCCTCCTCGAGAAACGTGCGTTTTGCAGTCTTCCGGCAGCAAAATCGCCCGTCGGAGGTGCCCGGATTGCTCGGTTGACGGCCTTCATCTCTCATCTCCTATCTCTCTCTCTCTCCTTCTTGGATGTTGTGCAACACAATGTCCTCTCCCCCTCGGGCCGTCCGTGCTCTTCTTAGGTCATAGGACCACTTTACGGCTCCGAAAAAGCTCAACCGTCGGATTAAAACACTCCGTTTTAGTGTTGAAAATCGCCAGATCCCGACGCTGTCGATAGTATCGACCCCAAGGTCGATGGTATCGACCATGGGACAGGTTATTCCTTCCAAGATCGCGTTTTGAGGTTGCTTTTTGATGAAATGCCGATACTATCGACCTGGGGGTCGATAGTATCGACTCCGGACAATGCAAAAGTGCCTGAAAAAGTGCTGAAACATGTGTATAAGTCTGGTGATTATATAAAATCATATAAATATGATAAAAGAAGTATAATTTGATGCAAAAAGAGTTTAAGGGCCAACTATAGTGAATTATGCAAATATAATCAAGAAAATGACAAATACATGCATAAAACAGATATAAAATAAGCCTATAAAAGTGACTCAAAACCCATGCATCAAACTCCCCTAAGCTTAAACCTTGCTCATCCTCGAGCAACAAAACTTTGGATCTGGTTGAGATAAGTCAGCAACAGGACATAAATACATGAAATGAATCTACATCATCCCCACTTTCTTTCCACAAACCGGCCCTCATTGACCACTGAACACTAACTGCCATCCAGGCGACCAAAGACCTATGTAAAAGATGTCTATCCCCCAATCAGTGAAACACTATCAATTAAAGCAGTTAATATGATAAACTCATCAGGTCCATACTTGATGCATCTTGTGATCTCCTATCTACGTTGCTCATTTCCTAACTACCATCTAAATGGAAGCAGATCTCCTGATATTAATGAATGAGGAGAATATCATGGGTGGCCTACCGATTAGAGCAACGGGTGGATGGGATAGGTGGTTGTGGAAGAGATGGAAGCACATAATAGTCAATCATGCAATACAAAAATTAATGACCTATCATGATGCAAAATGCAAGTGAAAATGTCCTAATGTTACATTTTTGGTGGAATGATGCATGCACTATCATTCTGTCTCAAGGTGAGATGGAATATCTAAGAAAACTACACCATGTGCTTATTCTTCTTAGTATGTAAGTGAGAACATGTTCCTTTCTCCCTCTCATTCCTACTTCTCAATTCTTTTTTTTTTTCTTCTCTTTTTTTTCAATTTTTTTTTCAATTTTTTTTTAAAGCCCTTATTTTCATAGATGACAATGAATTATATGACGGGCTCACTTCTTGTTACATACTTGCACATCTGAAGCATTCTATTTGGAGGGTATGGAACAAGTTCATCACCTTTAATGTTTTCAGAGTAACATAAGATACATGCTGTAAAATATGCTCAAAAGATGTAAATGCAACTACATAATGACAGTTATGCAACTACTATGACATGCACCTATGGATAATGTGCATGTATAACTACTCTATCTTTTTTTTTCATTCTCATGCAAAAAATGTGAAAATAGTTGTAATGCAAGACCTATCTACATGGTATGCAATCAAAGAGTGAAAGACAGTAATGTGCTCCCATTTCTTATGGTGGAGTGTCAATGAAATTGCGGTGGATCAGATCACAAGACTAATTGACAGAACCTTTCGAAAATATCATATGTCCCTCTCTAAAGACCTGTGTACAGGGTAACTGAAGGATTTCTCTCTTAAACTTTAGTCTAAGGTCACGTTAGCGTTTGGTCGGTTTGGGCTCAAACATCCTTGTCAATCACTTTTCCTTGGACAATAAAGATGGTCATTCATGTCCCCGTGTCCTGAAGCTGACTCTCCCAAGCACTTCCTCAATTATGCCTCTCAATTACTCACAAGAATAAGCTAAAAAAGTTTTCAATATGCTCATATTTTCATGTGCCCACAACCCAAGAGTAAAACTCCCAATTGAAACCATGCATTTATTGCTCCACAGATTACACTAGATAGATGTGGATCCTACAAAAGTGGTAAACCTAGAAATAAAAACAACTAATAATTCAAAAATAAAATCAACATGAATAAGTAAGTAAAAACTAAGATAGAGGGTTGTTCCAACACCCCCCTAAGCTTGAATATGAATATGGCCTCGTAGTCAACATTCTCACTTAAGAGGTGGAACAACGGTACCGTTCGCTTTGAAGTGTGGCGAAGAAGGATGGTTAGATGCTCAAGTAGACCAAGTGATGCTTGCTATCTCCCTCCTTTTTGTGGCCCACTTTTGTGTCTTAGTGGTTCTAAGATGTAACTTGCTTCATCCATCTTTCCTCTGCAAAAAACAGTTCGAAAAAATCTCGTTTCGATACCTTTTATGGCCTGTTTTATGTAGTTGTCCTGCAGGTGTCGATACTATCGACCAAGGTCAATGGTATCGACCCAGACTCAGCGATTTTGTTGAATCGACGCATCTAAAAGCATGGGAACTCAAAAGTATCGATACTATCGACCCTAGGGTCGATGGTATCGACTTTACTGGCTCCAATTTTTCTGTAAATCTTCAAGAATCTCGATACTATCGACCCTAGGGTCGATGGTATCGACTTTTCTTCAGCGTTTACTTCTCCAAACTCGATACTATCGACATGGGTGTCGATAGTATCGACCTTAACATTCTACACACTTCAAAACACGAGTTAGGGGTACTAGTTTTACAAAAATTATCAAAACCTAAGCAAAAACTAAGTACATAAACATAAAAGAACATAACCAAACATAAAATTGAACCTAAAGTTGGGTTGCCTCCCAACAAGCGCCCTTGTTTAATGTCCTAGGCTTGACATAAAGATACCTTTAACCTGGGTTGTCAAGATATGTCCCCAATGAGTCATGTGGCAATTTGAATTGAACTCGATCCTATCCAATCCCCAAGGTCAATGTACCTCTCCCAATGGCAGCGATGACATCGGCCGTAGCTTGGAACGGCCTTCCCAATAGCATCTCGCAACTTTGGAGCAGTGGCATGTCCATGACAACAAAATCTACCGGGAATATGAACCTGTTTACCTTGACGAGTACATCCTCGCACACTCCATATGGCCTTACAATGGACCCATCCACCAACTCAATCGTTGCCGCCGATTTCTTTATCTCCTTCAACCCAAGCTTTTAAAATGTGGACAGAGGCATATGATTAATGCTGGCACTCGAATCACACTATGCTTGTGGAAAATGTTGGTCACCTATTGAACATGGGATATACAAACTCCTCGGGTCTTTCTTCTTCTCTGGTAAGCTCCCAAGAATGATTGAGCTCACCATTTCATTCATCCTGCATACATCAGTATCTTTGATCCGCCTCTTTTTGTTGATTATATATTTAATGAACCTCCCATAGGCGGGAACCTTCTCAATCATTTCCACCAGCGGAATGTTGATATGCAGCTTGTGGAATATTTCCAAGAATTTCCTATAGTGTCGGTGCTCCTTCTTCGGCTTCAGATTGTCCAGTTTTGAAACATTTGCTGCATCAGCACGCCTGTGAGGTGGCACATATGAGCTTTTCGGGGTCAACTCCCCTAAGCTTGCTTCAATCACTCCCTCTGACGTGGGCTTTGGTGAGAAATCATCAACAGTAATGGCTTGTTGTGGTTCCTCTCTCGCATTCGATGTTTCCACACGTGCACAAACAACCTTCAATTATTCTTCTTGCCTAGATGGAGATGCAATATTCATAACTCGCTGTGATTTTCTGAAGAAAGGGTTTCCGCCCGGCAGTCCATAGTAAGTGCATGGATACGGTATCGCCGGTGACGCATGCGTATTAAAAGTCATTTTTCTTTCTTCTTTAGCTTCTTGCACCTGAGATTCCTCCTCATTGCTTACCACATACATATACTTGACCTGATGGTGTGCTTGGGCCACGTTTGCTGCCGGAAGTGTATTTTACTACGCGCTAAAAATGCAAGTATACGCGTCGAGTAGTACAGGCCTTGTGAGGCCCGAGTTGAACACAGGGATACTCGGAAATGTTGGAGACTCCTACTAACTATTTGAGATCAGCTAAGCCGAATAACAAATTGGGGTTGTTGAATAAAATTAAAAGAAAATATAAATAAAACAAAGCAAACAATCGATTAAAGGTTAATTTAATCAATTCAAAAGGATATCTTTAGGATCTCGGTTTCACCGCGGGTCAACATTGCATTAGGTTTCATATAACTCCTCAATCTTCTCTCTCTTTCCGGGTAGTGGCCTGAAAACAGAATTACCCACTGTCGTGGTGTAATCCACTACTTAGGTTTAGGTTGATTCCACCGTCGTAGTAATCATTCCCCTAAACTAAGCGCATTACGAACGATCTCTCAGTTTCCACCATTAATTTTACACCTCCTTTGTCAAGGGATTTATCGATTAATGTAGGTTTCGTCTCTTTTCAACCGTTAATCCTTCTGTTGAAGTGATTAAGGGCATTAAGTTATTATTATGGTGATCAAGCATAACAATATATGGAGAAAACGAAACTATACCACGGATTTAAGAGAGAAAATATGAATTATTAATATAAAACTGTCCCGGTCCTAAAGATGGAGGGGATTAGCCCCGCATGGTCATCTTGCACAAATACATGGTAGAAATAGGGGAAATCATATGAAAAACATAAATTGAATGGGAAAACCCCTGAACGGAGAAGAACCGTTGGATCCTTTGCGTAGAACACGAGCTTTCCCGCCTCTCGGTGGTGAAATTCGTCTTCGGCAGCATCTGGATCGACAAGGATGAGCTTCTGGCCTCCGTTCTCCTTTCTCCCGCTCCTCGGCACTTGTGCAATGACAAATTAGATGATCCTCTCGTGTCGGCGACCGTCTTAGGTATAAGTCCCTAATTAGGTCGTCAAATAACTCCAGCCGTCCGATTGAGATCAAAATGAATCCAACGCATATCTGCCGGCGTCGATACCATCGACGCGGGTCGATGGTATCGACCCAGCGTATTAGCGGCAGACTTCTTTTCTTTTTGTCTGAGTGCCTGTGTCCATCTCGATACCATCGACTAGGGTCGATGGTATCGACTCTCTTTAGCGTCGGTTGTTGTCGTTTAGCGACGTTGTAGCCTCAATGTGTCAATGGCATCGACTCGAGTCGATGGTATCGACAGCTTCCTCGCCATCAACCTGAAGGTATCTCGATGCCATCGACTTGTGTGTCGATGGTATCGACTCTGTGCTGCAACTCTCAGCTGGCAACCTGTGGCTTGGTCGATGGTATCGACTTCTGTCGATGGTATCGACAGAAGCAGATACTTGTTTTTCCTGAAATTCCAAGACAAGACCAAATAAATCCACACAAATTATGATAATATGATAAATAATGCTCAAAATGATAAAACTAAGGGGATTTGACATAAAATGATGGCAAAGACCGAAATGAGTGAATTATGCAATATTATCCATAAAAAATGACTAATTAGAGCATAAAACACATATGAAAAAGGTCTATAAATGCAACTCAAAATCATCGCATCAAACTCCCCTAATCTTAAACATTGCTCGCCCTCGAGCAACTAATCCTTAGAATAGAATTGCAGATGTCAACTAAAAATCAACACACCAACCCAACATCCCATGTGACTCCCACTGAACGTTCTCAAACCAGCCTTCTCTAACCACAGAACAGTAATTACCCGAAAGACAACAATAATCATCCATAAGAGAAATTATCCTTAAAACCGATGAACACTATCACATAAGGCAGTTAACATAATAAAAATCGTCGATTCAGCATTGGTGCATCTTGTGATCGCCTACACTACGTTGCTCGCCCTAACTACCATCTACATGGAAGCAGTTCTTCTGATAATCATTAGTGAGGAGAAATTCATGGTGGCCTACCAATCCGAGCAACCGGTGGATGGAAATGGGTGTTTCATGGAAGAACTTGGAAGTATTGTACAAATTCAACATGCATAAAACAAAAATGTCCTAAATAATGCAAATGCACATTAGAAATGCCCTAATGCCTAAAATTGGGTGAAATGATGCGTGCACTAACCTTCCACCCCAAAATGAGATGGAAATCCAATTAAGCCACATCATGTACTCAATTTTCCTGTAATGCGAGTGATATCATGTTCCTTTCTCCCTCTTATTCCACTTTCTTCTAAATTCTCTTTTTTTTCTTTTTTTTCTAATTAACTTTTTTTTCTTTATTTCAGATTTTCAGAATTTTTTTCTTCACTTTAGCCCACGTATCCATAATTGCTTAGAGATAAGTGTATTGGGCTATTTACTTCATGCTTGGAAATCTTTGCAATATTTCGAAGGTATGGAACAGTTTAGATCACTTTTGAGGAAAAATTGAGATACATGGTGTACTTTATGCATGAAAGTCATGAGTGCAACTACATGGCATGCACCTAAAGGTAATGTGCATGAATCCCTATATTTTTTTTCTTTTTATGCAAACGTATGGAAAATATCAATGCAAGTCCTATCTAAATGCTATGAACACAAGAAGGAATTAAAACTGCACTTTACTTTACAAGAAGGAATGTGCTTGAATTCGACTATGGCCTCATAGTCAAAAACAAACTTAAGAGTGGAACAGAGATACCCTGATCATTCTTGTGGAGGCGGAGGTGGGTATTGTGGGGCCGTAGGATCCCAAGAAGGATACTCCCCCTGGAAGCTCGGATCATAATGGGTCCTCGGCGGAGGCTGTGGATAGCCTCCAAAGTAGCTCTGACTCCAGTAGTGGTCATAAAAGGGCTCCTGTTGCGTCTCCATCCTTTGCAACCAGTTGTGTATCTACTGTTGGTTGTCGAGGAGGAGACGTTCATTCTCGAACATCGCCCTTTGGTTGTCAAGTAACCGGTTCGTAGTATCCTGAATACCGGTATACATCTCTAGATGCTGCTGCTGTGTCTGATGTATGTCCTGCAACATCGTATACATGCCTTGCATTGAGTAGACATCCTCGGCTGGCTGCGAGGGCTGTGGTGATGGCGGCGGGGGCTGTGATGATGAAGACGCACCCGGATGCATCTGAGGATGCTTCCAGGGTGCTACCCATGCAGGAAGAGGTGTGAAAGCCTCCTTGACGTGTATTTTACTACGCGCTAAAAACGCAAGTGTACGCGTCGAGTAATATAGGCCTTGTGAGGCCCGAGTCGAACTTAGGGATACGTGAATTATTGGAGACTTCTACTAACTAATCGCAATCAGCTAGACCGATTAACAAAGTAGGGTTTTGTTGTTCAAATTAAAAGAAAATAAAAATCAAGCAAAGAAAACAATCGATTAAAGGTTAATTTAATCAATTAAAAGGGATATCTTTAGGATGGTGGTTTCACCGCGGGTCAACATTGTATTAGATATCATATAATTCCTCACACTTCTCTCTCTATCCGGGTAGTGGCCTGAAATGAGAATTACCCACTGTCGTGGTGTAATCCACTACTTAGATTTAGGTTGATTCCATCGTCATAGTAATCATTCCCCTAAACTAAGCGCATTAAGATCGGTCCCTCAGTTCCCACCATTAATTTTACAACTCCTTTGTCAAGGGTTTTATAAATTAATGTAGAATTCGTCTCTTTTCAACCGTTAATCCTTCTGTCGAAGTGATTAAGGGCATTAATTTATTATTATGGTGATCAAACATAACAATAGAAATAGAGAAAACGAATTTATACCACGGATATGAGAGAAAAATATGAATTATCAACATAAAATCATCATACAATGTATCCCCGGGCTACTCCCGGTCCTAAAGATTGAGGGTTTTAGCCTCTCATGTTCATCTTACACGAATACATGGTAGAAATTGGGGAATTCATAAGAAAAACGTGAAATAAATGGGAAAACCCCTGAACGGAGAAGAACCGGTGGATCCTTGGCGTAGAACACAAGCTTTCCCCGCCTGTCGGTGGTGGAAATTGTCTTCGGCAGCGTCCGAATCACCCGGGATGAGCTTCTCGGCCTCCGTTCTCCTTTCTCTCCTCCTCGGCACTCGTGCAAAACCAAAAACGAGATTCCCCGTTCTTCTGGGCGGCCGTCATTAGGTATAAGTCCCTAATTAGGTCGTCAAATAATGACAGCCGTCCGATTGATATCAAAACAGATCCAACGCATATCTGCCGGCGTCGATACCATCGACGCGGGTCGATGGTATCGACCCAGCGGATTAGCGGCAGCTTTCCTTTCTTTTATTCTGAGCGCCTGTGGTGATCTCGATACCATCGACTTGCGCGTCGATGGTATCGACACCTTTAGCATCGGTTGTTGTCGTTTAGTGACGCTGTAGCTCTCCTAGTGTCGATGGTATCGACTTGCGTCGATACCATCGACATCATCCTCACCAGCAGCCTGGAGACATCTCGATGCCATCGACATGGGTGTCGATGGTATCGACTCTGTATTGCTCTTCTCGGCTGACAACCTGTGGCTTGGTCGATGGTATCGACATCCGTCGATGGTATCGACGGATGCAGATACTTGTTCTTCCTGAAATTTCACAACAGGCCCAAGTAAATCCACACAATTTATAATAAGATGATAAATAATGCTCAAAATAGTAAAACGAAGGGGATTTGATATAAAATGATGGCAAAAGACCAAATAAAGTGAATTATGCAATAATATCCATGAAAATGAGTAATTAAGGCACAAAACACATATGAAATAGGTCACTAAATGCGACTCAAAATCATCGCATCAAACTCTCCTAAGCTTAAACATTGCTCGCCCTCGAGCAACTAACCCTTAGAATAGAATTGCAGATGTCAACTGACAATCAACACATCACCCCACATCCCACATTACTCCCACTGGACATTCTCAAACCGGCCTTTCCTAATCACAGAACAGTAATTACCCTACAGGCGACAATAATCATCAATAAAAGAAATTATCCTTCAAACCGATGAACACTATCACATAAGGCAGTTAACATAATAAAGTTCGCCGATTCAGCCATGGTGCATCTTGTGATCGCCTAAACTACGTTGCTCGCCCTAACTACCATCTACATGGAAGCAGTCCTCCTTATAATCATGAGTGAGGAGAAAATCACGGTGGCCTACCAATTCGAGCAACGGGTGGATGGAATGGGTGGTTCATGGGAGAATATGGAAGTATTACACAGTTTCAGTATGCATATAACAAAATGCCCTAAATGATGCAAATGCACATTAAGAATGCCCTAATTCCTAAAAGTGGGTGGAATGATGCATGCACTAACCTTCTACCTCAAAATGAGATAGAAATCTACTCAAGCCACATCATGTACTCAATTCCCCTGTTATACAAGTGATATCATTCCTTTCTCCCTCTTATTCCCTTTCCTTCTAAATTCTCTTCTCTTTTTTTTTCATTTTTTTTTCTTTTAGCCCACATATCCATAATTGCTTAGAGCTACATGTGTTAGGCTATTTTCTTCATGATTGGAAATCTTTGTACTAATGTGAGGGTATGGAACAATTTAGATCACTTTTCAGGACAACTGAGGTACATGGTGTACTTATGCATGAAAATCATGAAAGTTATGAGTGCAACTACATGACATGCACCTAAAGGTAATGTGCATGTATCATCGTATATTTTTTTTCGTTGTATGCAAAATTATGAAATTAGGAATGCAAACCCTATCTACATGCTATGCACGCAAAAGAAATTGAAACTGCACTTTACTTCCAATTCTTGGGTGGATTATAGAAAATGGGGTGGAATGATCACAAGATTAAGTGACTGAACCTTAGAAGAAAATTATGTGTCCCTCCTTACTGACATGTGTAGTAGTTTAAAGGGTTCTTTCTCTTACATCTGATTAAGGTCTCATTACCATTTGATTAGGTTAGGCTCAAACAACCGTTACTATCCACTTTTCATGAGTCAATGGGGGTGTGAGTATGACATATTGCTTCAAAGTTGACATAATCAATCATTTTCATAGAACAAGTTCCCCAAGGACAACCAAGTAAAGCTATCCAAATGACACAGAAAAATTTTAAATTCCCTTAATTTCCCCATGAAAACAGCAAGATGACAATTTTTAAGACATCCACGATTACACTAGATAGATGTGGATCCTAAATAAAAAAAACTTAAAATTGCAAAAACAAATAACAAATCAGAAACTAAAAACAACTAAAGAAAAGATAAAAGATAGAGCTGTTCCAGCCACCCCCCTAAGCTTGAATTCGACTATGGCCTCATAGTCAAAAACCAACTTAAGGGTGGAACAGTGATACCCTGATCAATCTTGCGGAGGCGGTGGTGGGTATTGTGGTGCCGTAGGATCCCAAGACGGGTACTCCCCCTGGAAGCTTGGATCATATTGGGTCCTCGGCGGAGGCTGTGGATAGCCTCCAAAGTAGTCTTGACTCCAGTAATGGTCAAAGAAGGGCTCCTGTTGCGTCTCTATCCGCTGCAACCGGGTGTGCATTTGCTCTTGGTTGGCGAGGATGAGCCGCTCGTTCTCGAACATAGCCCGTTGGTTGTCAAGTACCCAGCTCGTAGTCTCATGAATGCCGGTATACATACCCATGTGCTGTTGCTGAGTTTGCTGGATGTCCTGCAGCATGGTGTACATCCCCTGCATGGAATAGGGATCCACGGATGGCTGCTCGTACTGTGGTGATGGCGGCGGGGGATGAGATGATGAAGATGCACCTGGATGCATCCTAGGACGCTTCCGTGGTGCCACACATGCTCGAAGAGGTGTGAAAGCCTCCTCTTCCTCTACAGCCTCGCCCTCTTGCTCGTCACCACCGTCGTCTTCTTCGGAGGACTCGATGGCTATGATTGGCCACTGGAAGTGCTGCTTGCCCTCGATGTGGAAGACGTCGTCCGGCAGGGATGCCTCCTGGTAAGCTTGGTTGACGTGGCAATGAGCGTACGCCAACCCGTCTCGAAGAAGAATGAGGTTTGAACGGTGCAAGTGTTGCACGTTCACCTTACTCCGCGTAGAAATCGGAGTCATGGACTGAAAGTTCAGCCCCAAGTAAAGCGCCACCCTGGTAACCAGACCACCAAAGTGTATTGGAGCCTTCCTTGTGCTCCGCTTCACCGCCATGACGCGCTGTAACCAGAATGCTCCCCAGTTGCACTCTTGACGTTTCAGGAGTGCATAGAGAAAGAACGGGTCACTCTCCTGAAACTTGCTCAAAGCAAGATCGCTTCGAGCGAAGAAGGTCAAGCTCAGCATCCTATGCAAGACCCGGACGAACGGGTGCTCAAAATCCACTACCGCGGCATTGTGGTAGCTCACGGTCTTCCCTGCCGGCACTGTAACTAGCTCGGCGAAGATTTTGTCGTAGTCGGTGCGGGCGTCGGGGCATCGGTGATCGTGGCGGCTATGGTTCCAGTTGAAGATGTCGTTGAACTGCTTCAACGTGATGTTGTAATTGTTGTTGAAGAGTCGGAAGGACACCCTTCCCTGGATCCACGTCTGGTCCGATGGTACCATGTCATTTGGTACGACGCAGATATCAAGAGACGCCATGAACTCGGCCACCAGTTCCTTGTATGTGGGCCATTCGCCGAAAAACGGCTGCCCATCCGCATGACAGTCCATCTCATACAAGCGATTGGTGTGCCGCGCTTGCCCGGCCAACACATAGGCCAAGTTGGCCTCGAATCCCAGCTCCCTGATCATTCCCCGGTCCACATACCGGGTGGCCTCGAACTTCCGCTTCATTAGCTCCTCGTATACCTTCCTTGCTTCCATGTTGGCGTGAATAAGGCGTGGACGAGAGATGGAAGCGGTTGGAGGAGGAACAAACTCCTCGATCTCCATGGGGTGCGCGCTTGATGAAGATGCTCCGCCCGTATGCACCATGATTGCGAGAAGAATGAGATTGGGAGAAAAGAGCTCGGTGAAGATGGAGAGAAATTCTCCGCTCGGTGACGCTTCTCCGCAGGTGTAGAGGGCTCGGGGGAGTGCTCGGCGCAATGGGAGATACTTGCTCTGAGGGTGTGATGTCATATGACGTTGCAAGTCCCCTTAAATAGACTTGATCGGCGCCCCTGTTGACCCGTCGATACCATCGACGCGGGTCGATGGTATCGACACGTCTCGTGGGTAGCCGCATCTGTCGCTGGTATCGACGGCTGACGTTTGCTGGATCGAGAAACCCGGATCGCTGACGGGTCGATACCATCGACAGAAGTCGATGGTATTGACGCAGCACCCGGATCGCTGACGTGGCTGTTGCGATCGTCGTCGATGTCTTCATGCGGATCGGTGACATGTCTGTCGATGCCATCGACGGGTGTCGATGGTATCGACTTGCTTTTATTGCGACACCTCCGTTTATTGCATTCAACCTGTGATGATGTCGATACCATCGACGAGGCCGTCGATGGTATCGAGTTGACTGAGCAAAATTCGTCTGAATATCTCCAGAGATCTCGATGGTATCGACGGGGATGTCGATACCATCGACACTTTTATTGCGACCTGCCTATGACCATGTCGATGCCATCGACGGGTCCGTCGATGGTATCGACGCAGTGCGATTTCTGCTGGTGTCAACCTGAGCCCATGTCGATACCATCGACTGATGTGTCGATGGCATCGACCCTGCCTGTTCCTGCACATTTAACGAACGGATCAAGGTATCATTGTTAAACTAAAAAGTAAACAAAATAAAAGCAAACTACACTAAAATTAAACTATCCTAGTGTACCGATGGTTGGGTTGCCTCCCAACAAGCGCCCTTGTTTAGCATCTTAGGCTAGACGGTGTGACAATCATCATCTTTTCACCTTGGGAACTGGGCTTAGAGGATCATTTGGTAATTTGAATTCGACTCGATCTCCTCCAATACCCAAGGACAAAGTCCCTCTGCCTAAGGCAGTCACAACATCTGTCGTTGCTTGAAACGATCTTCCAAGGAGAATTTCACAACTTTGGAGTGGTGGCATATCCATGACGACAAAGTCCACAGGAAATATGAATCTATCCACTTTGACGAGGACATCTTCACATACTCCATAGGGTCTCGGTAGACCCATCTGCCAATTCAATTGTTGCAGCCAACTTCTTTATCTCTTTTAACCCCAACTTTTGAAATGTAGCCAAAGGCATGAGATTTATACTAGCACCGGAATCACATTGCGCTTTAGGGATATGTTGACCACCTATTGAACACGGAATGTAAAAACCTCATGGGTCTTTTCTCTTCTTTGGTGAATTCCCGTGAATCATAGAGCTCACCGTCTCATTCATCCAATAAATTTCATCATCTTTTATCCGCCTCTTCTTATTAATGATTTCCTTGATGAACCTCCCATAGGCGGGTACTTTTTCGATCATCTCCACTAATGGAATATTGATGTGGAGTTTTCGGAATATCTCCAGGAATGTTTTAAAGTGACGATGCTCTTTCTTTGACTTAGAATTTACCAGATCTGAAACATCAGCTGCATCAGCACGCCTGTGAGGTGGCACATAAGGGCTTTTCGGGGGTACCTCCCCTAAGCTTGCTTCAAGCACTCCCTCTGACGTGGGCTTTGGCGAGACATCATCAATAGTAGCAGCTTGTTGTGGTTCCTCTCTCGCCTCAGATGTCTCCACATGTGCACAAACAACCTGCACCTGCTCGTCTTGCCTAGATGGAGATACCATACTCACAACTCTCTCTGATTTCCGGAAGAAATGGTTTCCGCCCGGCAATCTATAGTACGTGCGTGGATATGGTATCGCCGGTGTTGCATTCACATTGAAAGTCATTTTTCTTTCTTCTACAACTTCTTGCACCTGAGATTCCTCATTTCTTACCACCGACATGTACTTAACCTAGTGATGTGCTTGAGCCACGTTCGCATTCTCCGCTGGTTTCTGTTGATTGGCGTGCTTGATGGCCGCCACTTCATTTGAAATCTGTGCCACGGTGGTCTCTAATGCCCGCATCTGTGCTCCATGGCTTTGCAGCGTCTGCCCAAATTTGGTTAGAATGTCACCTTGAGATTGTAATTGTTTACCAAACATGGCCATCATCTCTTGGTTTTGCTGAACCATTTGACCTAGCAATTCAGTGTTCTTTTCCTCGGTTCTTTGCTGTGGTTTGGCATCCGGATCCTGCAGAAAATTATTCAGATCCTTCCATGAAAACTTTTTATCCTTTCTCCATGCATAGTCATTGTTTCTATAGCCCTGTTGTTGCATGAACTTCACTTGGGCTTCCTCATCCTCAGATGCATCTTCCTTAGTTAGCAGCTTCTTGGCTAGAAGATCTAGCTTGTCGTTCAGCTCCCTAACTGTTCTGGATTCGCCGGCAGCCTTGACATGTTCTACTGCACCTCTGTCGCCCCATGACTATTTCCTAGCCATGTTCTTCAATATCTCCCAGCATCTTGTATCAGTGTTGTTCAAGAAAAATCCTGAACCGGCCGAGTCCAAATTGCTTCTATCATGCTCGGAGAGAGCAAAGTAGAAGATCTTCACTTGGGTTTCCTTGTCCAGTCCATGGTGTGGACATCTCCTCAACATGACTTGGAATCGCTCCCAAGTCTCAAAATAGGTTTCACCCGCCTGTTGGGTGAAATTGTGGATCTTCCGGATCATATCATTGGTCTTCTCAGGATGGAAGAACCTCTCAAAGAAAACCTCCACCATGTGATCCCATGATTCAACAAACTCATCATCGAGGTTATGAAGCCACTCTCTTGCCACTCCAGCCAAGGAACTCGGGAATAACTTGAGGTAGAGCACATCCTGTGGAAATCGATCTATCTTCACCATATCGCAGTTCTCCACGAACTGGCTGATGTGGGCCACTGGATCTTCATTTTTTAATCCGTGAAATGTGTTTGATTTAACCAGGTTAATCAGTGCTGGATCGATCTTGTATGTCGGTATGTTGATCGCCTGCTTCTTTATGGGCCCCTTTGATGCTGAGGAAGAAGATGCCTTGATCTTCTCCCATATTGTCTGTGCTTCAGCCATTTCTTCTGCTTGTTCTTGCTCTGATTCAGAATTTATATCACTTTGGTACTCCTGCTCGTAGTAGTCCTCGTCCTCTGGTCCCGGATGTGGGATCTCAGGTGTGCGATTCGCGTAGTCGGTACTACGCGTATGCACCATGCAAAGTACCTGAAATTTTTAAAATCGGGGTTCAGTACAATGCTTTGAACGAGTAAACACAATTATAGAGAAATATAGGAATTTTTTTTTTAAATTGTTTTAAAATAATAAAAAAAATGTGGCCTAGAGTGGCCGCTCTTAGCACTCAAAGTGCCAATAATTCGCCGTATCCCCGGCAACGGCGCCAAAAACTTGACGTGTATTTTACTACGCGCTAAAAACGCAAGTGTACGCGTCGAGTAATATAGGCCTTGTGAGGCCCGAGTCGAACTCAGGGATACGTGAATTATTGGAGACTTCTACTAACTAATCATAATCAGCTAGACCGATTAACAAAGTAGGGTTTTGTTATTCAAATTAAAAGAAAATAAAAATCAAGCAAAGAAAACAATCGATTAAAGGTTAATTTAATCAATTAAAAGGGATATCTTTAGGATGGCGGTTTCACCGCGGGTCAACATTGTATTATATATCATATAATTCCTCACACTTCTCTCTCTATCCGGGTAGTGGCCTGAAATGAGAATTACCCACTGTCGTGGTGTAATCCACTACTTAGATTTAGGTTGATTCCATCGTCATAGTAATCATTCCCCTAAACTAAGCGCATTAAGATCGGTCCCTCAGTTCCCACCATTAATTTTACAACTCCTTTGTCAAGGGTTTTATAAATTAATGTAGAATTCGTCTCTTTTCAACCGTTAATCCTTCTGTCGAAGTGATTAAGGGCATTAATTTATTATTATGGTGATCAAACATAACAATAGCAATAGAGAAAACGAATTTATACCACGGATATGAGAGAAAAATATGAATTATCAACATAAAATCATCATACAATGTATCCCCGAGCTACTCTCGGTCCTAAAGATTGAGGGTTTTAGCCTCTCATGTTCATCTTACACGAATACATGGTAGAAATTGGGGAATTCATAAGAAAAACGTGAAATAAATGGGAAAACCCCTAAACGGAGAAGAACCGGTGGATCCTTGGCGTAGAACACAACCTTTCCCCGCCTGTCGGTGGTGGAAATTGTCTTCGGAAGCGTCCGAATCACCCGGGATGAGCTTCTCGGCCTCCGTTCTCCTTTCTCTCCTCCTCAGCACTCGTGCAAAACCAAAAACGAGATTCCCCGTTCTTCTGGGCGGCCGTCATTAGGTATAAGTCCCTAATTAGGTCATCAAATAATGACATCCGTCCGATTGATATCAAAACAGATCCAACGCATATCTGCCGGCGTCGATACCATCGACGCGGGTCGATGGTATTGACCCAGCGGATTAGCGGCAGCTTTCCTTTCTTTTATTCTGAGCGCCTGTGGTGATCTCGATACCATCGACTTGCGTGTCGATGGTATCGACACCTTTAGCGTCGGTTGTTGTCGTTTAGCGACGTTGTAGCTCTCCTAGTGTCGATGGTATCGACTTGCGTCGATACCATCGACATCATCCTCACCAGCAGCCTGGAGACATCTCGATGCCATCGACATGGGTGTCGATGGTATCGACTCTGTATTGCTCTTCTCGGCTGACAACCTGTGGCTTGGTCGATGGTATCGACATCCGTCGATGGTATCGACGGATGCAGATACTTGTTCTTCCTGAAATTTCACTACAGGCCAAGTAAATACACACAATTTATAATAAGATGATAAATAATGCTCAAAATAGTAAAACGAAGGGGATTTGATATAAAATGATGGCAAAAGACCAAATAAAGTGAATTATGCAATAATATCCATGAAAATGAGTAATTAAGGCACAAAACACATATGAAATAGGTCACTAAATGCGACTCAAAATCATCGCATCACTCCTCTTCCTCCTCAGCCCCGCCTTCTTGTCCATCGTTGCCGCCTTCTTCTTCATCGGACTCGACGGCTATGATCGGCCATCGGAAGTGTTGTGCGCCCTCGATGTTGAAGACGGCGTCCGACAGTGCGCATTCCTGGTAAGCGTGGTTGACGTGGCAGTGTGCGTATGCCAACCCATCCCGGAGAAGGATAAGGTTTGAACGGTGCAGATGTTGCACGTTCACCTTACTCGTGGAAATCGGAGTCATAGACTGGAAATTCAGCCCCAAGTACAATGCCAATTTGGTGATGAGCCCACCAAAATGGATCGGAGCCTTCCTTGTACTCCTCTTCACCGCCAGGACGCGCTGCAGAAAGAACGCACCCCAATTGCATTCTTGTCGCTTCAGGAGCATGTAGAGGAAGAAAAGATCGCTCTCTTGAAACTTTCTCAATGCTAAATCGCTTCGAGCAAAGAACGTAAGGCTCAACATCCGGTGTAAGACCTAGACGAAGGGATGCTCGAAGTCCGCTACCGCAGCATTGTGGTAGCTCACTGTCTTTCCCGCCGGCACTGTGACTAGCTCGGCGAAGATCTTGTCATAGTCGGTGCGGGAATCTGGGCGCCGGTGATCATGTTGGGAGTGGTTCCAGTTAAAGATGTTGTTGAACTGCTTAAGAGTGATGTTGTAGTTGATGTTGAACAGCCGGAACGATACCCGGCCCTTGATCCACTCACGATCCGATGCAACCACGTCGTTGGGCACAACGCAGATGTCGAGGGACGCCATAAACTCCGCCACCAATTCCTTGTAGGTGGGCCATTCGCCGAAGAACGGCTGCCCATCCGCATGGCGCTCCAGCTCGTCTGGCCTTCTGCTGGTGTGGCGTGCTTGACCCTTCAGCACATAGGCCAAGTTGGCCTCGAATCCAAGCTCCTGGATCATACCCCGGTCCACATACCGGGTCGGCTCGATCTTCTGCTTCATGATCTCCTCATAGACCTTCTTCACCTCCGCGGAAGGGTGAACCAAGCGCGGACATGGTACGGAAGCAGTAGGGGGTGGAACAAACTCCCCGATCTCCATGGGATTCACGCGCGAGGACGATGATCCGGCGGCGTGCACCATTGTTGCAAGAAAGATGGGATTAGAAGAAGAGAGCTCGGGGAAGATGGAGAAATGATTCTCCGCTCGGTGAAGATCCTTGCTCGATGTTGCTGCTTTTCAGTCTTGGAGGGCTCGGGGGAGTGCTCGGCACAAAGGAGGAAGTTTGCTCTGAAGGTGTGACGTCAAATGACGTTGCAATTCTCCTTATATAGACTTGGCCGGCGCCAATGTTGACCCGTCGATACCATCGACGCGGGTCGATGGTATCGACACGTCTCGCTGCTATCCACCTCCCTCGCGAGTATCGACGACTGACGTTTGCTGGATTGGGAAACCCGGATTGCTGACCTGTCGATACCATCGACGCGGGTCGATGGTATCGACGCAGCACCCAGATCGCTGACGTGGACTCACGATCGCCGTCGATGTCTTTGCGCGGATCGGTGACATGGATGTCGATACCATCGACAGATGTCGATAGTATCGACTTGACTTCATTGCGACACCGCCACTTTTTCATTTCAACCTGTGACCATGTCGATACCATCGACGAGGCCGTCGATGGTATCGAGTTGACTGAGACAAATCGTTCTGAACTTCTCCAGAGATCTCGATGGTATCGACTGGTGTGTCAATACTATCGACAATTATTACGCAACCTGCCTGTAGGTATGTCGATACCATCGACGGGACCATCGATAGTATCGACTCAGAGCGATTTTTTTTTGCAGCTATCGACTTGAACCTATGTCGATACCATCGACCAGTGTGTCGATGGTATCGACCCTGCCTGTGCCTGCACATTGAAAAAATGGATCAAGGTATCTTCTTTACACTAGAATTTTAACGCAATGAAAGCAATCTACGACTATAATTAAACTATCCTAATGTACCAATGGTTGGGTTGCCTCCCAACAAGCGCCCTTATTTAACGTCTTAGGCTAGACGTCTTCCCAGCATCTCATTCATCCACAAGTGTAATGAGTTTGACCTCATTCACTTTTCTCTTGTAATTTTCACCAAAATACAACTTCAACCGCTGTCCGTTCACCAAGAATGTGGCATCTCCATCATGCACAAGAATCGCACCGTGCGGTCTCACCTCTTCCACTACGAATGGTCCACTCCACCGGGACTTCAGCTTCCCGGGATGCAACTTGAGGCGGGAGTTAAACAATAGAACGCTATCTCCCTTTTTGAACGTGCGCATCTCAATATGACAATTGTGGATCAGTTTTGTGCGCTCCTTGTATATGCGGGCATTCTCATATGCCATCATGCGTAACTCATCTAGTTCATTCAACTCGAACATCCTCTTTCTCCTGGCTTCATCATAACTCAAATTCAGCCTTCGAAGCGCCCAATGGGCCTTGTGCTCTAACTCCACCAGAAGGTGGCAAGCCCGGCCATACGCCAACCTAAAAGGTGTGGTTCCTATAGGTGTTTTGTACGCCGTTCTATACGCCCAAAGTGCGTCCGATAGTAAGGCACTCCAATTTTTCCTTGTGGATGCCACTGTCCGTTCTAGAATCTTCTTGATTTCCTGATTTGAGACCTCCACTTGGCCTTGCGTCTGTGGATGATATGGGGTGCCGATGTTGTGTTTGACCCCATATTTCTTCAAAAGTGTCGAAAATTTCTGATTCCGGAAGTGTGTGCCCCCATCACTTATTATCATTCGGGGTATCCCAAACCTACAGAAAATATTTTCCTTCACAAACCTGCACACTACATTAGAATCATTAGTCCTTGTGGGGATTGCTTCCACCCACTTCGACACATAGTCAACAGCAAGCAAGATATACAAATTTGAATTCGAGGACACAAAGGGTCCCATGAAGTCTATGCCCCACAAGTCAAATACCTCAACTTCCTGAAATACATTCAGGGGCATCTCTTGTCTCTTCGAAATATTACTTGCTCGCTGGCACGGGTCACATTGCCTTACAAAATCGTAGGCATCCCGAAACAAAGTTGGCCAATAAAGGCCGCTTTCCAACACTTTGGCTGTTGTCCGTGAACTGGCATGGTGTCCTCCCGTAGGCGACGCATGGCAATGGTGGAGAACACTCTCGTACTCCACCTCCGGCACACACCTGCGTAGAATACCATCCCTGCACTACTTCAAAAGAATTGGGTCATCCCAAAAATAGTATCTCAAAGAATGAAAGAATTTCTTTTTCTCTTGATAAGACCAGTCTTCCGGGATGATCCCGCAAGCCAAATAGTTAACAATTTCAGCAAACCACGGTTCTTTAGAATTAATTTTTAAAAGTTGTTCATCGGGAAATGTCTCAGTTATGGGTATGTGTAAATCTTTTTCATCTACCCTATCTAACCTAGACAAATGATCAGCCACCACATTTTCAATTCCGGACTTGTCCTTGATTTCAATATCAAATTCTTGTAAAAGCAAAATCCACCTAATGAGTCTAGGCTTTGCATCCTTTTTCTCCATCAAATATTTTATCACAGCATGATCGGTCCATACAACTACTTTGGATCCCACTAAATACTACCGAAATTTTTTAAAAGCAAACACAACGGCAAGTAATTCTTTTTCTGTAGTTGTATAGTTCAATTGAGCATCATTAAGCGTTTTGGAAGCGTAGAAAATCACAGCGGGCTTATTATCTACCCTTTGCCCCAAAACGGCTCCTACTGCATATTCTGAAGCGTCACACATCAATTCGAATGGTTTTGTCCAATCCGGCATTTGAACAACCGGAGCCGAAATCAATTTTTCTTTCATAACTTTGAATGCGTGAAGACACTTATCGTTGAAATCAAAAACCGCATCTTTTTCCAACAATTCGGATAAAGGTTTTGCAATTTTAGAAAAATCCTTAATGAATCGCCGATAAAACCCGGCGTGTCCCAAAAAGCTTCTCACCCCTTTTATAGAATTTGGTGGGGGTAGCTTGGAAATCACCTCAATTTTGACTGGGTCTACCTCAAGACCTTTGCTAGACACCTTGTGTCCTATCACTATTCCCTCTGTCACCATCATGTGACATTTCTCCCAATTGAGGACCAAGTGTGTGTCCTCACAACGCTGCAGCACCTTGTCCAGATTATATAGACACTCATCAAAAGATGCACCATAAACCGAGAAGTCATCCATGAAAACCTCAAGACAACGCTCCACCATGTCAGAGAATATGGCGAGCATGCAGCGTTGAAACGTCGCCGGTGTATTACATAATCCAAACGGCATACGTCGGTAAGCAAAAGTCCCATAGGGATAGGTGAACATAGACTTCTCTTGATCCAAAGGATCAATCAAAATCTGGTTATACCCCGAATACCCATCCAGAAAACAAAAATGCGACCGACCGACAAGACGTTCTAAAATTTGATCGATAAATGGCAAAGGAAAATGATCTTTCAGAGTGGCGGCGTTCAGTCGGTGGTAGTCAATGCAAACTCACCACCCGGTTACCAATCGGGTGGTGACAGGTTCATTCAACAGATTTATAGTAACAGTAATTCCCCCCTTCTTAGGGACTACCTGTGTGGGACTCACCCACGTCGAGTCTGATATGGCATATATGATCCCTGCAGCAAGAAGTTTTATGACTTCCTTCTTCACAACCTCCATCATGCTCAGATTCAAACGTCTCTGAGGATGAATGACTGGCTTGGCTCCCTCATCGAGTCGAATCTTATGCTGGCAAAGTGTAGGGGAGATCCCCTTGATGTCTGCAACAGACCACCCAAAAGCTCCTCGGTGGTTCTTGAGCACTATCAGTAGTTGCTCCTCCTCATCCGTACTCAAGTAAGCAGATACAATCACCGGTAACTTGTCCTTCTCAGCTAGAAAGACGTACTTAAGATGCGGGGGCAGCGGCTTCAACTCCAACTCAGGCGGGCAAATGAGAGATGATTGCAGCGGTGGGGGAAGTGTACCTAAATCTTCATAGTGCCTCGTGTAGAAACATGGAAGCATCTGAAGCATTTTGGCACACTCCTTGAGTGATTTACTCTGCATCCAATCATAGGTGACATTCAATAGACACGCCTCCAACGGCAATTCCGGATATGCCTCAACAACTGAAGTAGTAATCGCATCATCCTCCCAAGAAGGTGGAATGTCCTCATTCTCGTCATTCGGAAATCCAACATCTTTGCATAAAGAGACAACTTTAGTTTGCTCCATGATGTCCACAGCTAAGGTTCCATTATCCATCTTGCTCATCACATGAGCCATGTCCAAGAATGGTTTTCCAAGGCAGAGTGAGATATTGTGATCCACATGCTTAACCATGTTACAATGTGCTTTTACTTTAGTAGACGCAGTGCTAGTGGGCATGACCATCTCAAAGCGATCATCCGCTATGCCCAAGGTCAAGCGACCTCTTCCCATTTCCAAGATCATATCGGCTGTAGCTTGGAAAGGACGTCCAAGTAGCAGCTCATTGCCATGCTCATCCTGCATTTCCATAACCACAAAATCAGCCGGAAAAACAAATCGGTCCACCTTTACCAAGACATCTTCGCAGATTCCATAAGGTTTCACCACAGAATTATCGGCCAATTGGATATTCATATTGCTCGGCCGTGACTCCTTTAATCCCAGCTTTTTGAATGTAGAAAGGGGCATCAAATTGATGCTTGCCTCAGAATCACATAGTGCCTCTCCAAATTTGAACTTCCCGATAAAACAAGAAATGTTGAAACATCCGGGATCCTGTCTCTTAGGCGGTAGAGTGCCCCATAATGAAAGCACTCACTTGCTCCTTCAACACCACGACCTCCGTGTCTGGTATTTTCCTCTTCTTGGTGATGACATCTTTTAGGAACTTCCCGTATGACGGGATTTGCTCAATCCCTTCCAACAACGGAATATTGACCGAAAGCTTCCTAAAGCTATCCAAGAATTTCTTGAATTGTGCATCTACCTTCCTTGCCTTTGCACTATTCGAATAGGGGACCGGAACGGTATGTGCCCTTTGATGGGGTGGCACATAGGGTGTCAACATCTGCGGTTCCTCCTCAGTAGCTTGTTCTTCATTACCATCCACAACTATGTCTTCAACTGGCCCTGTGACAGGTGTGGGCTGCTCCTTAGTGGTTGCATCTTCAACTTTATCATGTGGTGTGCTTGTGTCATCCTTCCTTGGATTCAACACCTTCTTGCCACTTCTCAGTAAGATGGCCTTGGCCTACTGGTTTCCCCCGGGAACATTGGTGTTCCCTGGAAAACCCGGATGTGCTGGCTTCTTCAGACTTGCAATTTCTGCTGCCATCTGCGCCATGGAGGTCTCTATAGTCCTCATTTGAGCCCCGTGGCTCTGCAAAGTCTGCCCAAATTGGTTCATATATTCACCCTGTTGCTTGATTTGTTGCCCGAATGTGTTCATTAACTCTTGGTTTTGCTTGATGACCTGATTGAGCAACTCCGTGCTCTTGTCCTCTGTGGCTGGTGCAGGCTTGGCGTCCAGATCCTGCAGAAAATTGTTCGGATCCTTCCATGAGAAGTTTTTGTCCTTTCACCATGAATAGTCATTGTTCCTGTACCCTTGTTGTTGCCTGATGTACTTGACTTGAGCCTCATCTTCGGACTCATTGCCTTCCTTTTGCAGTAACTTCTTTGCGAGAAGATCCATCTTCTCATTAAGCTCTTTTATTGCCTTTGATTCGCTGGCGACTCTAGCTTGCTCAACTGGGCCTCTCTCTCTTTCTCCCCAGGATTGCTTTCGTGCCATGTTCTTCAGTATTTCCCAGCATCTCGTGTTAGTGTTATTCAGGAAAAATCCTGAACTGGCTGAGTCCAAATTACTCCTATCATGCTCGGAGAGAGCAAAATAGAAGATCTTCACCTGTGTCTCCTTGTCCAACCCATGATGTGGACATCTCCTCAACATGACCTGAAATCGCTCCCAGGTCTCAGAATATGTTTCACCCGCCTGTTGGGTGAAATTGTGAATCTTCCTAATCATGTCGTTGGTCTTCTCAGGAGGGAAAAACCTCTCGAAGAAAACTTCCACCATTATGATCCCATGATTCAACGAACTCATCATCGAGGTTATGTAGCCACTCTCTTGCTGCTCCTGCCAAGGAACATGGGAATAGCTTGAGGTACAAAGCATCTTGTGGGAATCGGTCGATCTTCACCATGTCACAGTTCTCCACGAACTGGCTGATGTGTGCAACTGGGTCCTCATTCTTCAGCCTGTGAAATGCATTTGATTTTACCAAGTTGATCAATGTCGGATCGATATTATATGTTGGTATGTTGACCGCCTGCTTCTTTATAGGCCCCTTTGAAGCTGATGAAGAAGAGGCTTTGATCTTCTCCCATATGGTCTGTGGCTCGGCCATTTCTTCTTCTTCAGATTCAGAATTTATTTCCTCTTGGTGCTCTTTCTCGTAGTGCTCCTCTTCCTCAGGTCCCGGAGGTGGAACCTCGGGTGTGCGATTGTCGTAGTCTGTACTACGTGTATGCACCATACAAAGTACCTAAAATGAGAAAATTTGAGTTCAGTACTATGCTTGAACGAGTAAATACAATTATAAAGAAATTTAGGAATATTTAAAGTTGTTTCAAAATAAAATAAAATAAAAATGTGGCCTAGAGTGGCCGCTCTTAGCACTCGAAGTGCCAACAATTCGCCGTATCCCCGGAAACGGCGCCAAAAACTTGACATGTATTTTACTACGCGCTAAAAACGCAAGTATACGCGTCGAGTAGTACAGGCCTTGTGAGGCCCGAGTCAAACACAGGGATACTCAGAAATGTTAGAGACTCCTACTAACTATTTGCGATCAGCTAAGCCGAATAACAAATTGGGGTTGTTGAATAAAATTAAAAGAAAATATAAATAAAACAAAGCAAACAATCGATTAAAGGTTAATTTAATCAATTCAAAAGGATATCTTTAGGATCTTGGTTTCACCGTGGGTCAACATTGCATTAGGTTTCATATAACTCCTCAATCTTCTCTCTCTTTCCGGGTAGTGGCCTGAAAACAGAATTACCCACTGTCGTGGTGTAATCCACTACTTAGGTTTAGGTTGATTCCACCATCGTAGTAACCATTCCCCTAAACTAAGCGCATTACGAACGATCTCTCAGTTTCCACCATTAATTTTACACCTCCTTTTTCAAGGGATTTATCGATTAATGTAGGTTTCGTCTCTTTTCAACCGTTAATCCTTCTGTCGAAGTGATTAAGGGCATTATGTTATTATTATGGTGATCAAGCATAACAATATATGGAGAAAATGAAACTATACCACAGATTTAAGAGAGAAAATATGAATTATTAATATAAAACTGTCATACAATGCATTCCCGGGCTACTCCCGGTCCTAAAGATGGAGGGGATTAGCCCCGCATGGTCATCTTGCACAAATACATGGTAGAAATAGGGGAAATCATATGAAAAACGTGAATTGAATGGGAAAACCCCTGAACGGAGAAGAACTGGTGGATCCTTTGCGTAGAACACGAGCTTTCCCGCCTCTCGGTGGTGAAATTTGTCTTCGGCAGCGTCCATATCGACAGGGATGAGCTTCTGGCCTCCGTTCTCCTTTCTCCCGCTCCTCGCCACTTGTGCAATGACAAATTAGATGATCCTCTCGTGTCGGCGGCCGTCATTAGGTATAAGTCCCTAATTAGGTCGTCAAATAACTCCAGCCGTCCGATTGAGATCAAAACGAATCCAACGCATATCTGTCGGCGTCGATACCATCGACGCGGTTCGATGGTATCGAACCAGCGTATTAGCGGCAGCCTTCTTTTCTTTTCGTCTGAGTGCCTGTGTCCATCTCGATACCATCGACTAGAGTCGATGGTATCGACTCTCTTTAGCGTCAGTTGTTGTCGTTTAGCGACGTTGTAGCCTCAATGTATCGATGGCATCGACTCGAGTCGATGGTATCGACAGCTTCCTCACCATCAACCTAAAGGTATCTCGATGCCATCGACTTGTGTGTCGATGGTATCGACTCTGTGCTGCTCCTCTCGGTTGGCAACCTGTGGCTTGGTCGATGGTATCGACTTCTGTCGATGGTATCGACGGAAGCAGATACTTGTTTTTCCTGAAATTCCAAGACAAGACCAAATAAATCCACACAAATTATGATAATATGATAAATAATGCTCAAAATGATAAAACTAAAGGGATTTGACATAAAATGATGGCAAAGACCGAAATGAGTGAATTATGCAATATTATCCATAAAAATGACTAATTAGAGCATAAAACACATATGAAAAAGGTCTATAAATGCGACTCAAAATCATCGCATCACATGACCCTCCTATATATATAGGGGTATTGGGGGCTTCTCAGATAACAACTCAGTGCAACCAGTTGCTCTGTAAAGTTGTCGTTCTCTTTGGTTTTGGTAACCGAGAGAGCCCGAGCAAGTGCTACCCGATAAGGGAGGTACAACAAGGGAAAGACAACTGCAGAAAGCGATTGGTGGCAGGAGAGTGTGTTGGCGATTAGTACGTGTAGGAGGGTGTGACTCCTTCCAATTCCTAATGGGACAAGGAGATTGGAGTTCCGAGTGGTCTGTGTGGACTACTTCAGAGGCGGGAGATTTCTGTCGCTCGGAGGACAATTGTCAATCGCGAAAGTCCCGGTGAGACCAGGAGTCGTCAGTCCCGGTGCAACTAGGAGCTGCACAGACACCGTCTAAGACCGGAGGTGAAAAACGCACAAGGCGCGAGGTATTGTCGCTGAGCAAGCCTCGGGACAAGGTATGATTCCACAAACCATCCTTTCCTATTGTATAGACGTTGACGCGTTTCCTTGTTCTGGGTTTGGGAGGAGAATTTTTTTTATTTCCGCTGCCTTCTCCGCCTCCCCTAAAACCCAACAGGTCTTAGACCTGAAATCACTACACTCATCACATGTCATTCGGTGTACATTGAAACCATCCATCATGATTATGAATAAGAATTTCCATAAAGGTGATGATCAAATACATTGTGACACTTGGGGATGATTTTGAGTGATGTAGATGGGATTTGTCCCTCCTACAGGGGTATGATATCATGGCTACTTGATAAGCAAGAGTGATAAATGCATGAACATGCACATGCAAGTCAATATGTGATATTGATCTTACATATATCTCAAACAGTCTGCCCTAGTTCAAGGAACATGGATTGAATGATTAAAGAGGATGATGATTCCATGCCTCGAGTTCAATATAGGATATCATTGACAATGCAACTATACAAAAACTATAACACAAATCACATATTGTACGTTGAAGTTGTTGTCCAACTTTCCATTTACTTGGGTAGCAATGATGTGTTACTAAGCACCACTCTTTTCTTGTGATTTCATAATTGGTTATGGACATTCACTACCATTTTAATATGGAACCTATTGGGTCACACACAAAGGATTCACATGGAATAGGTGTTTAATCATGAATGGTAATTGAATTGATTACTAAAGCATTTAGATGCTCAAGTTAAACAACAATTGACTGACTAGACTCTCAATCAATTGGTTCAAGTGTTGAATTGACTGGTTGGAGTGTCAGGTTAATTGGATATTGCATTGGCTTAATTATGGCTAAACTAGGGCATGAGTAGATCGATTCACTGAGTGAACCAATCTGCTCAAGGTCGACAGACAACCGGTTCATTAGATGAACCACCGTATTCATAGGGGTAATTAGATTGCATCAATGATTAGTATTGATGTCATGTCGTGCATTAATTGGAATAGAATTACCTATACAATTGTGATTGGGAAACATGATGAAATGACTGGTTCACTGGGTGAACCAATCGACTCGCATGCCAATCGATCAATTCACCTATGATTTGATCATTTTGCTAATCGCAGGTTGTAAAAATTCATAAAATTTTGGTCCCGTCAACCTCACACATATTGGGAATTCTGACCCTCCTATAAATAGAGGGGTACTGGGAGCTTCCTAGAGATACAACTCAATTGATTTTAAAAATTGTTTGTCTTCTCTGGTTGTGGTAACCAAGAGAACCCGAGCAAGTTTGACCCAATAAAGGGAGGGATAACAATGGAGAACAATTGTGGGAGAGAAAGTTGGTGACTAGTATGCCAACATGAGGGGACAACTCCTTCTTATCCATTCTTCTAGAACAACAAGAGTTTAGTGGTCCATGTGGACTACTCTAGAGGCATGGAGCTTTTTCCACTAGGGGGGCATCATCAACTTGTTGTCCATGGTTATCACCCAGGAGATCGATGCATACATTGTTCGAGTGTGACTTGAAGAAAGGGAGCGCACCACGATGAGGAGATTGTCACTGGACTTACTCCATGACCATGTATATCCTATAAAGTGACCTTCCCATAACATATCTATTTGTGGGTCCCATTGGTTTAAGGGAAATATGGTAGTTAAGTTTTATTTCCGCTACTTGTTATGTCACCATATTTCCCAATAGTGGCATCAGAGCCACATCACTTTACTATGTTTTGGGATAATTGATATGATCAAATTTTTTGGTTATCATCATTTATTTATTGCATACAATGTGAATTCTTAAATTGATTAATGTGCATATCCCATTAAACACCACATCGAATCCCAACTAATATATATACATACATACATACATATATATATAATTACCTAGTGTTACTCTTTGCATCCATGTCATATGGATTGAAAGAAACTCTAGGAAACATGGAGGAAAACCTAGAGATGAGTTAGATGTGTTTAGTAGGATTGAGAACGAACTTCAGATGCATTATAAAACGTATAAGTTGAATAATGTATCTCAGTTCCTGATTCGAAACTGGTCTTTTTGTAAGTACTAAAAGTACTAGTCTTTCTTATTCTTTGTAAGGTTCTAACCTAGATCTTTCAGTTTTGTAAACTACACGTATGGGTGTAGCTTGTAATTTTGTCCCTCATTGAGGGTCGGGAATATATTTACCAAAAATTTCCGATAAAAATTTCTGATATATATATATATATATATATATATATGTATAGTATGTATATATATATGTATGAGAATAAGAGAGAAATATCCCCCCTATCCCACACCTGTGGAGGAGGCTGAGCACCCGGGAGGGTGGTAAATCAAGGCGGAAAATGGGATTCGAACCTAGGTCCCTTTGTTAGGAGACATCGTGCATGACCACTTGAGCCACTCCTTGTCGGCAAAATGAGTCATCAAGGACAATTCCTCTCACCGACCCTCATTGACCTGTGGAGGCCTGACATAGGAGGAGTAACGTAAATAAGGTGTGCAACCCATTAGTTTTGACGCAAACCATGTCAGACATAAACCCCAATTTTATTCATCCCTGTGAGGTTATGAACCTAAGACATCTGCCTGCATTCACGGTCTGATCACCAGTGGGCTACATCCTTTCAAGCAAAATGAGTCATTAACGAGACTTCCTCTCCCCAACCCCTCATTGACCTGTGGAGGCCCAATATAGGAGGAGTAAGGTAAACCAAGTGTGCAACCCATTAGTTCTGGTGCAAACCATGTCAGACATAAATCCTAGTTTTATTCGTCCCCATGAGGATTCGAACCTAAGACCCGTGCATGTGTTCACGATCCGATCACCAGTGAGCTACACCCTTGCGGGCTAATATATATATATATATATATATATATATATATATATATATATATATATATATATATATATATATATATATATATATATATATATATATATATATATATATATATATATATATGTTTGTTGTATATATATACACGTATATATACATATACATATATATATATATGTTGTATATATATACATATATATACACACATATACATATACATATATATATGCAATTTACATGAGTTGCCTTAAAAGCCAGTTTTGATGGTGGATGTTAAGCATAGTTATGGCTAATTACCTCTATGCATGGTTTTATCTTGGTTTGCATACTGAGCCTCTACCCTATCGTCCAATTGTAGAAGCATTATTCTCTCCTACCTATGCTCCCCTCTAATGTAACTTGAGGTTTCTCTTTTATAAGGTAATATGTTATACTATTAGGATAGTTTAATTTCTTATGATGAAGAAGAGCCTCAACACCAAGCCACACAGCCATCTCGGAAGGGAAGCCGATTGGCTCAAGGACCAAGGAGGAGGAGTCAAACCAATGGGTTGGTGGACCTGACTGATCAACTGGAAGATCCAAAAGATAGTGGATAGTAGACCAGACGATCGACGTGATGACCAACCGACCGGCTAGGAAGCGGGCCAACCGGTTCAAGGGTTGAACTGATCAACCCAGATCGGCAAGCACATATCTTCATCAAAAACAAGTTTTTGCATGAGATGTAGACCTAGGTGATGGTAATTCCTTGTGGCTCCAAGGAATTACATTAGAGTGGATAGAACTATCACTTATGTTTATGATGTGTTTTCATTGTGGGATATAGCATATATATGATACATACTATATATATGTGGTGATTGGATAATGTATATGTATAAATACAAACTCCCTCAATAACATATGAAGGCTTATATGCTTTCGATAAGAAACACGCATGAAAAGTAGGATCGACCAAGCATATGTTATGCCAAAGTGTGGTGCATCATCTGTATTGTGGAAGTACGATGGTAGATATGTAGATTCTGCCAAAGTAGGGTGCATATTCGATTGTTTTTCCCTTTGTGTTAGGTTTAACTCGGTGTCCTTAATGAGATGAAACACCTAGAGGCATGCATATGACTATGGCAAAGAGTTATGCATATCATTTATCCAAAAATTGCATAAGATGCAGTTGGAAAAAGTTTCCTAGCTTAATAATTGAGTATGGACGCCAACGTTAGATGGGTAATAATTGAATTATTTTGGATATTTGCTCACTAGAAGGTTTTACACTGCAATATTCTAAATTGAGATGTGATGGATTCCATTTGAATACAATAGTGAGAATGATAATTAATTAAATGCCTAAGTTAATGTCATCAATTTTCAAATCAAATCAAATCAAAAGCTTTTTTGCAAAATGCAAAATGTTTCTCTTGTAGAATCAAATGGCAATCATATCATGATTGTGATTAGTCCTTAGGAAGGACATAATTAACGGGACTAATTTCCATGATTGGTTTTGGACTTTGAGAAATGCTCTCAATGAAGAGAATAAGATCTATGTCCTAAAAACACTAGTGCCAGAAATACTAACTCTTGATGCACCTAGGGATGAATTGGATGCTTACTAGAATCATGCCAAGAATGCTTTGGATATAAAACACCTTATGTTAAGCTGCATGAACTATGAGTTTTATGAGCAATGTGAGGACATAGGGATACTTGAGATTGTAACACAATTAAGAACTTGAACCATAAGCACACAAAGTAAGAACGGTATAATATCTCAAAGGTGCTAATGGAGTGTAAGATGATAGAGGGAGACTAAGTAAAGACCCATGTTCTAAATATGATTGGACATGTAGAACATCTAGAAGAACCTAGATTCTCTTTGAGCCAAGAGTTGACCACTGATATGATTCTACAATCATTTCCTAAATCATATAGCCATTTTATTGAGTGTTTTCACTTCAACAACATGGCTAGACGTTGTCAGATTTGCTTAGCATGTCGATTAATTCTTAAGATAGAATGAAGAAGAAAAATTTGTTATGATGATCAACGAAGTTAAGTCTAAGGATTAAATCAAGGCCATGAAGAGTTCTAAGTCATAGCATGAATTGAAGTATTTAACATTCAAGATAAGGAGAAAGAAAAGTACAAGAGGAATCTATCATTTGTACTTGAAGGCATTCAGGAAGAAGAAAATTGGGATGATGATCTCCACTTCAAGTATATACATTATTGAGATAAACCTATCCAGTTCTTCATCTTGGGTACTTGATATAGATGTGGATCTCAGATATGCTCGAGTATGTAGGATGTGAAAAGAAGTAGGCCATTGGAAAAGGGCGTGGTTGACTACGAGTCACAAATGGAGCAAGATATGTTTCCACTATAGTTGGAACTTATAATTTATCTCTTCCAATAGGGATTCTAATAGAGTTATTGAACTACTATTATGCACCCACCATAAATAGAAATATCATTTTTGTATCTTGTATGGACAAGGATGCATATGAATTTCATATCAAGAATGGGCAATGTTCTATTCCAAAAGATGGGATCTTTTATGGAAATTCCCCAATGTATTATTGTCTTTATTTTCTAGATCTAAAGTAGATATTTATAACATAAATAATAAAATACTAAAACTCAACAACCCAAACAAGGCATATCTTTGGCATTATTGTCTAGGGAACATAAATGAGAATCACATATATATACTCCATAAAGATGGTTAACTGGACTCCTTTTATTTTGAATCAATAGAGACATGTGAATCATGTTTGTTGGGCAAGAAGACCAAGACTCCTTTCATTGGTAACAATGAGATGGCTAGAGATCTATTATGACTCTTATATAGTGTTGTATGTGGTCCTTTTAGAACAACTCCTGGACATGGATATTTGTACTTTATTACCTTCACTAATGACTTCAGTATGTATAGTTATGCTTACTTGATGAAACATAAGTAATTTTTTTTAAGTTCAAGGAGTTTATGAATGAAGTACAAAACCATCTTGGTGAAAGTATAAAGGAACTTTGTTATGATCAATGTGGGAATATTTAAGCCAAGAGTTTGAGGACCTACTATGAGCCCATAGCATCATATCACAGTGGACTCCACCTAGAAAACCGTAGCATAATGGTGTATTAGAAAGAAGGAATCACACATTACTAGATATGGTGTGATCAAATATGAGTTTTGTAACATACCAAATTCTGGACTTTTTGCCTTTTGGTCCTCTTTCCATTCTTTTCCTTTCATTTTTACCCTCTCAGGCTTTTCTGTTTAATTTGTGGAGAATATGATGGTTTAATGAACATTTGTTCACCTTTTTCACCAATATTTGGGTTTATGCACAAATACCTCAGTGGAAGCTTAGTAATGGGTCTAATATGAAATATGTCCACTTAAGTGATACAAAGAATAAATAAATTCATGCTAGAACTTTCTAGTATCTTTTAGAGTATGAAAAAGAAAAGAAATCCCAAAATATACATAAAGGTGATGATAAATACAATAATTGGGGATATTTTGTATAAAAGAAGATAATGAGGAATATATTGTTCCAAAAATCCTAAATAGAAACCCACGAAGATAATTTGGGTCACAGTCTCATTTTTTTTACCTAAAAGAAACTTAAAGGCCAAGTATCACCTAATTTGGAAGATAAATGCATATATTAAAGTAGTAATTAAAAGAAAATAGGAGATAAGCCAATAAGGTGAAATAAAATATCTAACATACTCAAATTGTAAAACTAACTCCAATTTCATAATCTACATATCAAAATGAGTCTATTCGTGAATTTGTATTTAATTTGGTCAAGGTTAAATATTTTATTTTATTCAAGAGAGAGAAAATGACTTAAAGACCAAAAATATTAAATATATGTTGGAAAAAAAATTAATGCTAAAACCGTATTGCACACATTTATTATTTCTCATAGGCCAAGTTTTACATTTTTAGAAAGTTTCTAGATGCCTCTAATAAATTGAAAGGATAAAATAAGTGACAAAATTTAAATGTATTAAATAGAATAATAAAAGTATTAAAAAATAAAATAATGCCAAATGTGTGCTCTACATGTTAAAATATATCTTTGCATGAATTTTGAATCAATTTGGAACATATTTGATGAGAAGATAAATTTAGGGGAGAGACATTGTGTAAAACCTTAAAATCATTAATTAAAATAATAAACAAGACCAACAAATTAAAATATGGCAAATTCATATCCAACATACTTAATATGACTTATAAGTGAAGTTTTATTATTTTTGGAGAATCCTAGAGTCATTAATGAGAGAAGATCGAGAAAATAGTAATTAGCTTAATTGACTAATCTAACTTTCTCAAAAGGCAAATATAATTTTATATTTAGATTCCTCACCTCAAAATCAGTTGACCTACCAAGTGTGAGTTTATTTGGACTTTGTTTACACCCTAAAATAATTGTAGAAAGTTTTATACATTAAATGCATCAAAAGAACAAAGTTGGAAAGTTGTATTAAATGTCCGAGTCATCCCTACCTCTAGCCGCGTGAACAGTAATTTCTGAATTATTTTGCAATTTTTCATTTGACATTATCTCAATCGGTTCTCAACCAAATCATGAGTTCTTAGGCTCGTTGGATTCCTTGTAAGATTTCTCACAACATTATCCCAAGATTTTTGTGTTTTAATTGATTATACATGCTTTCCCAAACCAGCCACAACTCCTTCTCTCACCCCAAGTTTAAAAACTCTAATGCAGACTCTCTTGCCTATAAATACCGATACCCCTAGAACATCCATCGTATTTGCAGCTCGACGCTATAGCCAATTTGGATTTTCATCCTTGTTTGACCCTGCTACGATCCGCTGAGGACGTAGACCTTGCAGATCCCTTCTCTCTCTTCTCTCTCCATCTCCGGCGCAATCTTAGGTATTATCTTGTTCGGTTTCTCGTGCTCTTCGTTTTGAGTACTTGTGTGTTTAATTTTGTCGAGTGTGGTGGATTCGCCCAAAATTTTCCCAAGCAAGCTGGTGATTGCTCTCCACCATGGCGTCGGGGCTGGGAGGGAGATGACTCCCCACATTTTTACTATTTTACCCCTTCTCTCACTCTCTCTCTCGTTGTCTCTATTTTCAAACGAAGTGTCTACATGGCAAGTTATCATTGGTCCATTTTGGAAAATCTGTATCTTTTGATTTGTTTGTCAAAAAATAGAAGTAATATATGTTCTGGAATCAGAAAAAGATGTTCTCTCTAATAAAAATATTTTCAATGTCTGATTCTATGTTTTTCGAAAAAGTGTTTTGAGAATGAATTAATTAGTTAAAAATCATCAAATATGCATCTAAAACTCCATATCTTCAAAATACATTAATATTATATGTCATTTTGATTAGAAAACTCTAAATAATACAATGGTGATGTTTTCAGAGTCTAAATTGGAGTTTTATACAAAAAGTCCTAAATATGGGTTTTATTTACCTTTATGCATGTGCAAAACCCTAATACATGTTAATACATTGAAAATAGGAAAAGTGGAACTTGGAATCGATTAAGTGGTGCAAGTTGATAATTGGAATCAATATTAAAGGTATGTGCATTTACACCTTAAGTTGGGAAATATTTGTGCCATGTCCTACTTTTTCCACAATGAGGTTTATTTGAACCCTATATCTTGTGTTCATGATTCTTTTGTTATACCTGCCTCATAATTGGTTTTGGAATATTGTTCTTGGGTCTTGGTACCCTCTGCCATGTTCTGTTTGATTGATGCTATTACTTTCCATTGATTCTAGCATGATGATTTTATTAGATTAACTAGCTATAGTAGCAGTACTTATGTACAACCACCCATAGTTGGGGAATGTGTTATTTCTCCCCTGGGGAACATTTTATTCTCCCCCACACATGAAATATGTGTAGGTGACTGGGAATGTGTTACTCTCCCCTCACCCTTTGGTTGAAGGTCCAGTAGGTGCCTCAACCCTACTTAGTTAAGGTAGTCAATATTAATCATGCATGTAATTATTTTATTATGCTTTTTTTAATGGCAAGCATCTATTGAAAGCTTCTTTTATATATGGCTTCATTCTCTTGTTATCTTCATCTTAAGATGAACGCTAGAATGTTTTTACATATTTTTCTTATCTTGCTATCCTATAATAGTTTTGTGACACGTACTTATTTTTCCTTTCCCTTTTGTTGGGTGCCTTCCCAACCACCTAGGTGATGAGCAAGTTGATGGATAAGACCTGAAGATCTTAGCTTTGGCATGGATTTAGTTGATGGAGTTGTTTCTTGGAGACAAGATTGTGGTAGTTAGACTTCCCTCTATCTAGATCCTAGTTTATGTATGTTGATGTAACCCTAAAAGGGAGATTGTTGATGTATTTTTGTACAATCTTTTATGAAATTGATTTAGTCAGAAATTTTTATTCTGCTGCTTTCCAATGTGTTTTGCTTACCATATTTTAGTAAGGAGGTGATATCACACTCTTTAAAAGTTTAGCTGAACTTCTGACTATCTTCTAGGGTTATGCTCTTGAAACTGCCACATTTATACTAAATCGAGTACCATCTAAATCTGTTGAAAAGACACCGTATGAGATAGAAGAGTCCCAAAGTGTCTTTTATGAGGATTTGGGAATGTGAAGCTTATGTAAGGAAAATGTTTCTTGAAAAGATTAGCCCTAAATCTGATGTTGGGTATCCTGAGAAGACCATAGGATATTGCTTTTATTCCCTATCTGACAACAAAGTGTTTGTCGCCATAGATGTTGCATTCCTAGAAAAGGATTTTATTTCCAAAGAAATTTGTTTGAGGAAAGTAGAACTCGTAGAGGTTTGATACCAACAAGAAAGTATTGAATCAATAGATGCACAAGAGGAAAAAAATGAAGCACAAAACATTATGGAATCTCAACTTCCTCATGTAACACAGGTACCATGTAGATCTAGTAGGACACACCTTGAACCTGAAAGATTTGGATATCTAGTGACTCAAGAAGGCGGTGAGTAGGTCATAGATGATGAGACAAAAAACTAACTAGAAGATACTAAGGGACCATAATATGAGAAATAGCTTGAGGCCATGAGATCTGAGATGGAATCCATGTATGCCAACAAGGTATGGACCTTGGTGGATCCACTTGGGGGTAAAACCCATAGGGTGCAAGTGGGTCTTCAAGAAGAAGACCAACATGGATGGTGACATGAATTTACCGTGTGTATAATGCAAGTGCACGCGCCAATGTAATATAGGCCTTTGTGAGGCCCGAGTCGAACTCAGGGAAATGTAATTATTGGTGGACTACTATTAACTACTTACAATCAGCTAGACCGATTAAAATGGTTTGAGAGTTGATTGAAAAAGAAAAGAAAAATAAAAGGAAATAGAGCAATCGATTAAATGTTTAGTTTAATCAATTCAAATGGGAGTCTTTAGGATTGTGGTTTCACCACAGGTTCTCGTTGTATTAATTCCTACACAGTTATCCTAATTCGTCTCTCATTCCGGGTAGTGGCCTGTAGTCAGAATTGCTCACTTTCATGATACAATTCACTACCTAAATCTAGGTCGGTTCCACGGTAGTAGTAACCTATACCCTAAACTAGGTGCATGAAGACCATACTCTGGGTTTCCACCATTAACTGTACATCGCCTTGTTCAAAGGATTTATTAGTTAATGTGAATTTCGTCTCTTTTCAACCGTTAATTCTTCTTTCAAAGTAATTAAAGGTATTAGATTATCAATAGGGTGATCAATCATAATGATATAATGGAGACAACGAAATCATACCACAGATTTAAGAGACAAATTATGAAATACTATGGTAAAAATGTCATACAACGATCACTCGGGCTACTCCCGGTCCTAAAGATAAAGGGGATTAGCCCCGAATGTTCATCTCAATGAAAGACATGATGAGAGAAAGGGAAAATGTGAATAGAAGTGATGTAAACCCCTGAACGGAGGAGATTCAGGCATTCCTCGGTGTAGGATGAGTGATCTACAACCTTTCAGTAGTGGGAAACTCCTTCCGCGGCTCTCGGAACGATCAAAGCATGGATCTGGGCTCCGTTCTCCTCTCCTCTTCTCCTTGAGACTTGTGCAATGGCTAATGACGTCCCTCTTTGCTTAGGGCCACCATAATTAGGTATATGCACCACTTTTGATCGCCAAAAGATCACCACCGTCTGATTAGAAACGATCTTTAACAAAACTTGATCTGACGGCGTCGATACCATCGACGCGGGTCGATGGTATCGACCCGTCATAATATCGACGATCCTCCTTATTTCGGACAGTTCATGCTAATGCAGACTTGATACCATCGACTTTAGTGTTGATGGTATCGACACCTTAGGCGTCGTCGTTATCACCAATCCAACGCTGAAATTGGGTGAGGTCGATAGTATCAACTTTGTGTCAATAGTATCGACTAGTTGACTGCTAGCTCGCTGTAGGTATCTCGCTACCATCGACTTTAGCGTCGATGGTATCGACTCATCTTGCTTCCTTGCGGTTGTCTCATTGTGGCTGATTCGTTACTATCGACAGTTGTCGATGGTATCGACAGTTGTGTGTATTCGTTTTTCCTAAAAATTCAAGATAAATTCGAATCAGCTTTGCTAAAACACATCAATATGATCATTTATAACCAAAAAGATGAAATACAATAGATTTGATGCAAAATGAGATTATAGACTAAAGTGAGTGAATCATGCGATACTAACCACAAATGTGACTAATAAACACATAAAACACATGTAAAACTAGTCTATAAAAGTGACTCAAAATCCTCGCATCAGATGGTAATGTACAAACCTATAAGGGAAGATTGGTTGAAAAAAGTTTTACACAAGTTCAAGGTGGTTTCTATGATGAAACTTTTTCTCTAGTTTCCATGGTTAAGTCTATCATGATCATATGCTTGCTAATGCAGCTTATCATGACTATGAGATTTGGAAGATGGATGTTAAAATTGCATTCCTAAAAGGGAATCTTCTCGAGGATGTATGTATGATACAGCCTGAGGGTTTTATAAATTCAAAGGATGTAAATAAAGTTTTTAAGCTACAAAGGTCAATTTATGGATTGAAGCAAGCATCTCAAAGGTGGAAGCTTGGTTTTGATGATATAGTTAAAGAGTTTGGCTTTATTCAAAATGAAGATGAACCTTGTGTGTATAAGAAGGTTAGTGTGAGCATGATTGTATTCCTCATATTGTATGTGGATGACATACTATTTATGGGGAACGAGAACCCTACTTTATAAAAGGTAAATATATCACTGGAAATACATTTTCTATGAATGACTTGGGCGAAGCATCCTACATCTTTGGAATCAAGATCTGTATAGATAGATCCAAAAGGCTTCTTGGATAAAGTGTTGAAGAGGTTCATCATGGAGAGATGAAAGAGAGAAAACTTGCCCATATGTCATGGAGTTGCCATCTTTAAATCTCAATGTACTAGTTCTTGTAAACAAAGGGAACACATGAGTATGACTTCATATGCATTAGAAATTGGATCCATCATGTAAGAAATGGTGTGTACCCATATCGATGTCTCATATGCCTTGATCATGATGAGCATATATCATTCAGATCTAGGTGATGCTCATTGGACAGTCATGAAGAACATCCTTAAGTACTTGAGAAGAACTAAGGATCAATTATTTTTCTACGGTGGAGAAGAAGAGTTGGTGGTAAAGGGCTACTCTGATGCAAGCTTACAAACTAACAAAGATGTTTATTGATCACAATCTGAATAGTAATTTGCCTCAATAATAGAGTTATGAGTTGAAAGAGTTCCAAGCAAGATACAGTTGCCTATTCTACAACAAAGGTCGAGTATATCGATGCATCAAATGCAGCAAAGGAGGTTGTCTGGATCAAGAAGTTAATCTCTAAACATGGGGTAATTCCAAGCATCAGTGACACACTTGAGCTATATTATGACAACAATAAAGATATTGCACAAGCTAAGGATCCTAGATCACATCAGCATTCAAAACACATACAAAGGTGGTTTCATCTCATACAACAGATTGTACGATGAGGATATGTGAAGAGTTGCAGAGTACCAACCAAGAACTATATTGATGACCCCTTGACAAAAGCACTTTCACATTAGAAGCATGATGGTCATGTTAGATCACTTAGAATAAGATTCATGGGTGATTGGTTCTAAGTGCAAGTGGGGGTCTGCTGATATGTATGCCCAATGAGCCAATCATATGATGATTGTAATGGATATCTTGTAAATGTTTTGATTATTAGTAAAAGAGATCTTCCAATTTATTTTGTTTTATTTTTTTATAAGATAATGAAGCAACATAAGAAATGTCTAGAGAATGATATTACTCAATGATGTATGCCTTCAATTGTGTGACCTGAACAATGAGATCATACGGATATTAAGAGTATACATTCTTGTTATGACCCTAGTCAGATGTTATTGTGGAAGGATGATAGAGAACAATACTACATAAGACTAGAGTGTGTGTTGGATGATGATAGAATCTCATTAGTCATGATATGAGATATAAAAAAACACATAGATACTTGTTAAATAACATTGTATTACACAGACCCACGGTAAGAGTGATGCATGGAAACCATAATTGGTAGTAAAAATCATCTCTTATAGTCTTGGTGGTGATTGTGGTTCTCAGACATAAAATCATTACACACATCACATGTTGTTCGATGTTCTTTGACATCATCCATTATGATTCTCAATAAGGGTTTCCATAAATGTGATGATCAGATACACTGTGACACATGGGGATGATTGTGAGTGATGTAGATGAGATTTTTCCCTCCTGTATGAGTATGATATCCTAGACACATGATAAGCAAGACTGAGAAATGCATGGCCATGAACATGTGAGTCAATATGTAATATTGAGCTTACATATATCTCAAACATTCTACTCTAGTTCAAGGAACATGGATTGAACAATTGAAGAGGATGATAATTGCATGCCTTGAGTTCAATATCAGAAAATATGACAAAGGAACTATAAAAACATTATAACACCAGTCACATATTGTAGGTTGAAGTTTTTATCCAACTATCCATTTACTTGGGTAGCAATGATAAGTTACTAGAAACCAATCTTTGCTTGTTTGTCATAATTGGTTACGGACATTCACTTCCAATGTAATATGGAACCTATATGGTCAGACCTAAAAAATTCACTTGGAATAGGAGTTTAATCATGAATAATAATTGAATTGATTACTAAACTATATAGGTACTCAATTTAATCAACAATTGATTGACTAGACTCTAAACCAACCTCTTCAAGTGTTGAACTGACCTGCTGGACTGTCAGGTTAATTGGATATTACATTGGCTAAATTTTGGATGAACTAGGGCATGAACTGACTAGTTCACTGAGTAAAATGATCATCTCAAGGTCGCCGAATGACTAATACATGAGATGAACCACCCGAATTACAAAAGAAATTCAATTGTATCAATGATTAGTGCTAATGTCATGTCGTGAATTAATTGGATTAGAATTGCCAATACAAATGTGATTGAGAAATAAGATGAAATGACTAGTTCACTGGGTGAACCGATCGACTCACATGCCAACTGATTGGTTCATTAGTGAACCAATTGTTTTTCCGCTCATAGGTTGCAAAAATTCGTGAAATTACAGTCCCTTCCACTCCCACACAGATTGGGAATCCTAACCCTCCTATAACTAGAGGGGTATTGTGAGCTTCCCATAGATACAACTCAATTACTTATGACAATTATTTGTCTTCTCTAGTTGTGGTAACCAAGGGAACCTAAGAAATGCCTACCCGATAATGGGAATGATAGAATGGGATAACAATTTTGGGAGAGCAAGTTGGACAAGTATGCCAATATGAAGGGAAAACTCCTTCTTGTTCGTTCTTCTAGAACAACAAGAGTTCTCAGTGGTCCATGTGGACTACTCTAGAGGTGTGAAACTTTTTCCACTAGGAGGACAAAGTTAAATTGTTGTCTGACGTGATCAACCAGGAGGCCAACACAGTCATTGTTCAAGCACAACTTGAAGAAAGGAAACACACCACAAGATGAGATTTTCACTGGACTTGCTCCAAGACCAGGAATATCCTCTAAACCATCCTTCCCATTCATAGTTATTGATGTGTTCCATTGGTTTAAGGGGAATATAAATGTTAAATTTTTGTTTCCACTACATGTTATGTCACCATGTTTCACTACAACCCTAATACATGCATGCCTTCATAAGTGGAATATTGGGGCTACTACTACTAGTACCCTCAATCTCAGTGAGGAGCACAAGGCCCATTGCCACCATGGTGACTATACATTATCATTCTTGACTTTTAGTTTCACACAGAGAAGATCATGATTCAAAATCATAACATCATAGGGTAGTACACCCTTCTGAACTTGATCTCCTGTTCTAAATTTTGTTTGAGGAATTTTTTTCATGAGAATTTGACTTGCCCCACCCTTATCTAGATAGTTTTTCATTTTTCATTGCATGTCATTGCATGTTATGTAGTTCAATTTCTTACAGTTTTTTATAATTTTTTAAAAATTGTCTCTCTTTACATGCCATCCACTTTCAATTCGTTTCATGTAGTTTTTCATAAATATTTGTGTATTCTTAGTTAGAATTTTCTTCCATGATATTCTTTGTTGACTAGAGTACATCTTCACGTGGATAGGTGCAATTTGGCACTATATTTCCATATCCTCCCAAGTTTGAAATAATTTCCCTTGAACATGCTTCAACTTATTCTCTACATGTTGCACCAAAATGGAAAGACCTGTGATGATTGCAGTCAAATCTGATTATAGATAATTGAACCATTTGTTGAATCTATACAAGGCTTCCACCATTCTGATGAAATGTTGAATGTTTGGTTGAAATGTGAACATAGAAAGACTATTAATTTCTTGTGAAAAGAATGTGGCTTGACATAATATATGAATTCATCATTTGTTGCCAATTTATTTGAATGTTTTCTCGATCATATTATATGTGGGAACTATATTGTGATTATTGGCACTAGTGACATATTTCATACACTATCTTACCTCACTTTATATCTCTTTTCCACATGAAAGTATGGAAAATTCACAAAGAAAGTAATCCTTGCACACACTCCAAAAGAATTAGGTGGAAAACACTTTATGCCCAACACTTAACTCATACCACCCTCCCAAAAATTGATTTTTACCACAACCCAATCCCATTCTCTACATAGTGGTAGAGAGATTTAATTTCCCGTTTTCTAAGTGGTACGCAATAACATACACAACTTACATAATTTTGAATACAATGTATCAAAATATAAATGCTTTACAAGAACTAACCAACCCAATAAATATCAAACTCACGATTAGTTGAACTCTTATATATGTTGTCATTAGAGTAATTGAGTGTGGAAGTGGATCTTAGTCATATCTTCATGAGTCATCTTATTTTACAAGTAGGAAAAAATCAGGGCACATGGTCAATGCATATGCACATGTACACTATCTATGAAACAAGTGAAATTGCATGATAAAAATAGGCTCATGGCATTTATAAAATAAACATGTCATCAAACTTTAAATATAATAAAAGTCTTCCTTTATATCAGTCCATTGATATTGTTGTCCTATACCACCTAGGTTTGAGGATATATGTATTGAACCCTATTAACACCCAAAGGTGAGGTTCATTTTAACTCGACATTAGATATGTTTCTACCATACCCTATGTGTGGATATTTTTGTCTTGATGTACGTTAGGCCGTTTCATCACCCATAGGTTAGGAATTTCTTTACCCTAGCATCAAACCCTGGATACACCCAATGGTGAGGGTGTTTTTGTATGTCGAAAATCAAGGTCACAGTATATAATGGATATTTTGTTTACATTATATTTAGAGTTCTAAAAATATATTTATAGTTTAAAAAATGAAAACTCATATAATAGGAAATCACTTCATTCAAACAAGTACATATATATGCCAATAAATGGCTAAATCATTTCATATAAGCAAGCACTACCAATGTAGCCAAAGAGGATAACAAGCGTACCTTGAAAATGAGACTAAGACCTCTAGGAAATAAAAATAGACCAGACTCAAGGTCCTTGCACATAAATTGGTAACATGCATTAATATCATAGTCATAAATATATAGGGGTCAAAAGTACCATATTATGGTTTTTGAGTCTCAATGTTGTTCTTAGGTGTGGTATCTCATCAATGAACAAGATTCCATATTATCAAATTTCAAGAACAAGATCAAGTTCCATCATCATTTTCATTATCAAAATTTTAAGATGGTCCACACCTAATTCATAATGGGCCCTAATTCTTAAGAACAATCGAAGGACTTAGATTTTTAATAATAGAAATTCAATGGCCAAGAAATAGGTGTTCATAACATGGTTCTCATGTTCAAAAAGGGGAAGTTATAAACTGCATTCCCTCATTTTCAAATATCACAAAACTAAGGTTATATCCCACCATAAGGATCTATCATATTTTGTTAATCATAATTACCAACATAGGGTTAGCAATTGATTTTGAATATCCAATAGACATCATGATTATATTTTTGTACTAATGCAGTCAGGATAAGTCAGGCAAGGTTTAGTGTCTCAAAAGTAATTAAATAGAAAAATTTACGGTTCCAAAGTTTTAATAATCATAATAGTCATTAGATAATAGATATAATTGATAGATTGAATTTTATTGATAACGATGTTAAAGAATATTGAATTAGGATTTGAAATTAATTTTATATGGTTTCTTATGATTTTTGATTAAAAAGGATTATTGTGTGGTATTTTTTTGGTAATGGAATAAAATTGAAAGATGTGATTTACAATATAAGTAGAATTAGAAATAAAGGAGACATAATGTATGTAGTTTCTTGTAAAAAACAAGAAGAGAAGAATCTAGGAAGCGACGTGACATTGTGCCACCAGTTGGTTTTGGGTAAAGTTAAGAGTGATAAGGTGATAGAAATCCCAGGTGAAGGTTTTGCGTGTTGGTGCAAGACCGACTATGATGGGGTTCTTTTTATATCTAGGGGTTCTATGGTTAGGTTTATGTTTTTGGTTCAAGGATCCATAGAGAAGGCAATGGGAAAGGTTCTCCTAACTTCTCTAAACAATGCAATTAGAAGAAGAAAGCATGGAAAATCATGGTGGAATCTATAGGGTGAGAGAGTTAAGTGAGAATAAAGTGAAATGAAGCATGAAAGAGTGAGATCTCGATCCTAGGGTTTGTTTCTTGAGTAGTTACTGCCGTGACTGACCTCTGGTAGGGAATTATCTCAGGCACAGTCAGATTAGGAAGTCAAGGGTTGACCTAGTTTGATTCCGTACCTAGCTTGTTGGGGCATGTGCATGTTCCCCCGATCCGAGTCACACTGTGGGTGGCCCATAACACCAAGAAGGATGAAAAAGGGCATCATAGGTCCTAAACTTAGAAAATTGTAAGTATTTGAAGGGAACTCCATTTATCTCAAATTTTGACGACAACTTAATGAGAGAAAGTTGATCTTTTTTTCATTGTTTTAAAGTTAATCAAATTATATTATCAAAAGATTAGAGAGTAATCAAACTAGGGATTCAAGATATAAGGTGTATATAATTGAGTCAAAATGTGGATTTTCATCTTATAATTCATCATTGAGTCATTGAATTATGGTAGTTGTTAAGAGTGAGAAAAATGAGTTAAATGATGGGTTATAGGGTAACTAAGTCAGTATTTTTCCAAAATGCACATTGTCACATGCTCCCCCCTTAAGAGGAATCTTGTTTGAAAAATTCCATATGCAAAAACATCCACGAGTCTTATAATTCACATAATTTTTTCCAATATTTATGTTATAGATTGATTGGTCACATGATCAACAAATCAATTTAGAAATGAAGATGATCAATTTGGTCTATAAATTATATTAATTTTCAAATCCAATGTCATGATCAGTATCAAATCATAGATGAGTGGAGTAATACCAATACAATAGAAAAAAAATTTCAAACATTCAAAGATATGGTGATTCCAAAATCACAAGGTCTTTTGCATATTGAAAGAGTTACATGATGAAATGAGAATAAGCTAGATTTAGTTATGTTTTCCTTGATTCGCTCCTTGATTATTTCCTTGATGATTAGCATTGATGGCCCATGGAGGAGGTTAATAGGTGCACTGAGACTTGTGGTTGTCTTATTCTTTATAGAAATGGACAACTAGATTTGGTATTATGCACCTTCCATCATGATTATTTACACAATTATATCACCTAAGGCCTTGTGTCTTCTGACCATTCACCGTATTTTTGTACATGACGAGTTCCTCCATTGCAATTTTGACCTCTACTTTTTTTTATATCTCCAGGGAAATGTGGCTTGGATGAAGAGATAAAGGCACTAGGGAAATGGTGTATTCCACCAGGGACAAGGATGTTGTTGGGGTTTCTAGGTTGTTAAAGGTTTCAATGAGGGCCTTGCTATGTTCTTCTACACTCCAGGATTAAGGGTCATTCTAGGTTTCTCATCAACATTTTGTTCCTCATTGGGTTTCTAGTAACATTTTCTCTTGCCCTTTCATTCCTTCACACCAGACGATTCAACTTCAACCTTGTTGCTGACCCAAGTTTGTACATTGACCTTCAAGATATATTTAACTCCATAAGTTCCTCATAATGCTAATTTTGTCGTAAGATAAAGAAATGTAACTTTAGTAAATTTTAATAAAAAAATATGTATTTTAGTTTATCCCACCTTAGGGTACACATAATCATGAGAACAATCCTCAAGACAAGACACATTTCTAGAGAGAAAACATAGGATATCACCTTGCTTCATTCTAAATGGGTGGCTAGGGTAATCCTCAACAAAAACATAAGACAATAAAAGACTCTCTAGGGTTTGAATGGAGAACCTTTAGGTCCATCTCTGGATTAACTAAGGTGAGATAGAGTAGGGAACATCAACCACTAATATGCGATCCATAGGATGTGATTACTAGTCAAAACACCAAATCAAGACACAATAGTGTCACCATTCTAGACTTTAGGGTTTCTTAGCATCATTTAAGATATAAAATTTTAAATAGTAATCACGTAAATGTTTTCTGTGTTTCTTTGATACCAACTATCATGGATCAGTTCTTACCCCAAATCCCAACCCCATTGCCTAGATAGTGATACAGGGATTGAAGATCCAGTATGTAAGCAACCTACAATCACACACAACATTCATGAAAACTAACTAAATTTTCTTAAATCCTAAATGGTTTAGAAGAACTAACCACCCCAATAAGGGTCATTCCTCATGATCTAGTGAACTTAGCTAATCATTATCACTAGATAAATCAAGTGTAGAAGAAGATCTTAGTCACATCTTGATGAGTCATCCTATTTTCCTAATAGGGGAAAATCATGGATCATGGTTCATGCAAATGAAATTCTACTATGTCGGGGAAAAATTGAAATTTCACTATAAAATATCTCTTACCATTCATAAAAATAATTAGGAACAAAACATTCAAATCAAAGATAATCCTTCAAGAAAGAACCATACATTTTATCTCATTTTTCCATTGTACAATTTTTATGGTTATTATTGTCCTCTACCACCAAGGTTGTAGGATATAAGTACTGATTAACCCTATTTTAGGGCTTCATCTTGTGTCATATTGCATTCCAATCACATCTATACATGTTAGATTACATGTTATTTCCCCAAATATGCAAATTTGTATAAAATAAACTTATGGACATTATTTGCATTTTTTTAGGCATTTGGACCATGCTTGATGGAAGAAAGAGAGGAGTGATACTAGGGTTTCTCTACCCTTAGAGAGGCCTAAATTGAAGTCTGATGCTCCCTCAACCTACCCGTAGTGGCCAAAGCTCCATTGAAACAAATATGTCCAAGAGAATCCCAAGAATCAAGTCAAAGTGCTAAAACAGAGACCACCACAGTTGTGGTACTCAGAACGGTCATGCTGGCTCATCCAAAACCAACACAATCACATTGGAGCAACGCAAGAATCACCACGGTCATGCCACTCAGAATGGCCATGGTAGTCTGACCCAGAATGGCTATGCCACCTTGCATGACTGTGTGATAGCTAAAGTAGAACGGCCGTGGAGCAAAGAACAGGATGAGAAATCCAAGTCACCACAACCATGCTACCCTAGCCCCACCACAGTCGTGGTGACCACCACGGTGTTTCTACCTCATGTAAAAATGGGACCAAGCTCTTGTGATTTATCCCCATTTCTCTGTACGGTCGTTCCTCACCACCACGACCATTCTCACCTCTTCTCACCACGGTTGTGGTGACCACCACGTCTGTGCTACTAAAACAAACCTAGCTACTTTTGCACTACATTCCCACTTTACCCCTACTTGACCTATTGCTTCCCCCACACCTATATATACCTAGGTGGTAGCTAGAGCACAATTTTAGCTACCTTGTACCACCTCTTAGCTTCCCATTTTTTCCCCTTAGCCATTCCACTCCATTTCCACCTTCATTCCACCTCATTTCACCATTTTTCACCACCAAAACTAAAGTTTCCTAGTGTTTTGACCCTATTCCACACACATTCCATGCCATTGCACCTTAGAGGAGAGAGGAGGTCATTTTGCAGCATCTGAAGAGTAGGATTACTCCATATACACCAAATTCCATGGCTTCTTCTACCTCTTACTCCTTTCTTTTTGTATTTACCATTTCCATGAGTAGCTTGGCCCCTTAGGTGGGCTGTTTGGTGTCAAAATAATTACTTTGATACAATGTTGGGGTAATATAATATGTAAACATTGTAATTTCTTTTGATAATGATTATGATGTATTTCTATCTCACTCTAGTTCCCCCTTTTCTCCCTATGGGTCCTCCTATACTATGACACAACCATGTGCACTTGCGGGTGTAGTGTTTTTTAGTAGAAGTAGGTGTGTAGGTTTAGGTCCCTGATAAATTTTGAAAGTAATCCCTCATGTGTGTCTGTACATGGAGTTGCATCTATTCAAATCCAATTGAGTAGTGTGTAACACCATTATCATAAACACACCAAGCTTTCTGGCGTCATTGCCAGGGAAAAAGGTGTTCGTCCTAGCTAGTTAGTTTTTCTTTGACTTTTCCTACTGCCCTTATCATAGCTATTATGTATTGTTTATTCTTTGTATTGTGCATATTGGTTTTCTAACTTTCCCTATTTTATTTGGTTGTACACTATGCATGTGACAAGCCACTCAGGGAAGACAAGATGGAAGGCCAAAATGCACCCCACAAGCACTTAAAGATTACTTCATGCCTAGAAACTACAAATCCCATTTTGCTAGTAGAATTGATCAAATGCCAGGGGAGTAATTCTCCATCCCTCCAGGTCTTCTTGGGATCCTACCCATCTTCTATGGCTCAGAGAGTGAGAACCCCTAGAAGCACTTGGACTCCTTTCTTGAAGTACGCTCTACCTTCAAGACATCGACGACAAATGATGACACAATCTGGTTGACCTTGTTCTCATTCTCCCTCAAAGAGAAAGCTAAAGTTTGGTATGATTCTAGGAGCGACATCATGAGTTGGGAAGAGATGAAGAATTCCTTCCTAAGGAAATTCTTATCTATGGCAAGGTTAACATAAATGTGGTGTGCCATAACGAGTTTTAGTCAGATGGGCACCGAGTAGTTACACAATGCATGGGGGAGATTTAAGAAGATGTTGAGAGAGTGCCCGCACCATGAGATCCATTTGTGACTACTAGTTCAATCCTTTTACTCCAGTTTATCTCCAAAGAGACAAATCTCAGTACATTCCTCTTGTGGAGGATTTTTCATGACTAGGCCACCTGAGGAGATATGGTCGTTGTTTGAATAGTTGGCAGAAGGTTCTGGAATTTGAGCTTCTAGAATGATGAATGATGGTGGCTATGCCTTTGATATGACATCTCCGACTCATAATGACTCAATACTGGAAGTGAAGATTCTTAGTGACATGGTGAGCTTCAAGAGGAACCAAGTGCCAAATATTCCTTGCCAATCGGTCAATTCTATTGACTTCTATGGTGAAGAAACGAACACACCTCACTCCTATAGCTAGCAGGAACTGCAAAGTCCAAGATACAGCTCATGGTTTGAGGAAGAGGTTCTCTCTAGGTTGAAGAGCTTTGATGACATACAAATGAATATGACGAGTCTTGAGGAGAGGATAGAGCATCTATCTTCCATAATTCCTTTCTAAGAAGAAAAAATGTCTTCAAAAACCATCTTAAGTTTCAATGAACCAAGTGGACCAATGCCTTCTTCACAAGTTTTCTATAGTCCACCTCCCATGCAAGAACTCCACTTTCAAGGCAATCCCAAGCCTTAAACTCCTCCTCCCCCTACCTCACCAAAACTTTCTCAACAATTCACCTTCCAACCTCAATTCTCCCCTCCACCTCAATTTCAATACCAAGTACCACCTCCACCTCCTCCATAGCTACAACTAGCTCCCCCTCTCCATCATGAGCAAGGAAGTGTTGTGGTAGTTCTAAGGAGTGGGAAATCTCTTGAGCAGCTTGCACATCAAAGAAAGGTTTATAAAGCAAACAAAAGACAACCAAGTGGTTATACTGTGATTGAGATTGCGGAAGATGATTATGTGACACCGCCTATTCATTTTGGGATACCATGTGCTCCACCTCATAGTCCATTTGCAGATCCCACCATCCCTAGTGTTCCATCTCATTTTGATGCACGCAAAGACAAAGCAAGTGAGCCACCATTCATTTAAGCATTAGATGAGCCACCAGAAGTAAGGAGGAGACAAAAGCACAATGTTGACATTCTTGAGGTGTTTTGCCAAGTGAAGGTTGATATTTCATTATTGGATGCTATCAAGAAAATCCCATCACATGCCAAGTTTTTGAAGAACTTATGCACTATGAAGAGAAGGTCAACTAGAAGAATAGAAAAGAGAGTGAAGTTCACCGAACAAGTGAGCTCTATCATCCAACACTCACTCCCCGTGAAGAGGAAAGACCCAGACACTCCACTCATGCCTAGTTACATAGGGTGACATCGCATAGATAGATCCTTACTTGATTTGGAGTCTAGTGTGAATTTGATGCCACACAATGTCTATGTGGAGATGGGACAGGGCAAGTTGAAGCCGACACATTGCACTATCCAATTGGCGTACCGTTCCATAAAAGTGCCTAGAGGAAGAGTGGATGATGTTTTGGTAATGATAGACCCAGAAAAGGGTGCAGCGTTCCCAATGGATTTTATTATTCTTGATATGCATCCTGAGGATAGGAAGATTCTTATTATCTTGGGAAGAACATTCTTATCTACATATGACACCTAGATACAAGTTTGAAGTGGCACGATGATAATTTCATTCAGGGACATGAAGATCAAGATCAACATGTACAAGACCCCAACCCGGCGATCCTGAGATGAGATATTGGACATGGCCACTTCAATAGTCTAAAAGGTCATTTAAGAGAAGAAGTTCAGGGTGGAAGAATTGATGATGATTTTTGTGATCAAAGGGATGACGAACATCAGTTGAGTGTAAATGAGAGATGCATTTACTGCAAGAATGAGCACATGAGGATGCCAAATGTATGAATGATTGAAGAGTCTGCAAGAAGCCTAGTTGAAGGCATGAAACTCGGTGCTTGTGGGAGGCAACCCACCTGGGTTTGGGAATTTTCACCCAACCCTCCATTTTTGATACTTTTGGTTATTTTTACACTTTTCCAAGAAAACACACACACACTTGTTTTTAATATATTTTTCTTAGTTTTAAGATGTGTAGGTGAAATTAGGTTGAAATGAGGAAAATTAAATGAAATTGAGAAATTTTTTCAATGAATAATCACTTTGGATCAATTATTTGATGTTTTGATGAGATTTGAGTTGAAATGAACTTCCATAGTACTCAAAACATTTGGGGTGACCTGGAACAACCATGGTGTTGCACTCAAAATCAACAGATAAATCAAAGTGAATCGATAAAAATTTGAGAAATGAAGAATAGACCCAACACAGACGTACCACACAGCACAGACATGCTACATGAAGCCACCACAGTCGTGCTGCAGCCTAACCCAACATTTAATATACCCATTTTCCAAATTGCATTTCACTTGCTCATTCATTTCTTTTTTCATAGAACGACCATCCCCACGCCCTAGCGTCTGTGCAACACCTCACATCTCCTCTCCAACCATCAAATCACCACCAAATCATCCCCATTCGATATCCAATCAATCCCCCATCATTTCCACTACATTAACCTACAAATTCCACCCATTTTCATCCACAAATTCTCCCATTTCTCTCCAATCCTCCACAACAGCCCCATTCTTTGGAGACATTTCAAAATCCCAAATTATTCCACTAAAATAAGTCAAATATGAAGTAAATGACAAAGAAGGTTGTAGCTAAAACCAAGGAGATCGTTTCCTACAGGCGCCAACCCAAGAATGCATCATCTGAAACCCCGACATCTACCACCCTGCCATCTGCCTCCGGCTCCTCCGAAACTATTTGTTTGGTGGAAGCCAAATTGGATTCTTTAATAGATCCAATTCTGGAGGAGGCATCTCCACATCCACGACGTGCACCTCTACATCCCTCTCTAGCCTGACCCTCAATTTCAACATCCTGACCCTCAGTTTCAACAACCCGACCATCAGTTTTAGTGGCACCTCATTTGGCATCTTCTGGACCAGAGCCGCAGCCTCAACCTCAACCTCGAGCACCGAGACAATTGCTTCTAGATGATGAGGATGAGGCGATGTTGGATGAAGTGCATCCAAATGAACCCCATTAGAAGCCTGATAGAGAGCACAAGGCTTCTAGTAGTTAGGCAAAGAAGATGAAGCACCCGAAGTGCTTAAATGCAAGGTGATTGGCACCCATTATGTGTGTCGAGCGATGATGGAGAGAATGGTTTTATATGCCTATTTGAAGGGCATAATGGAATTAGTGGGATTTTTCATCATCTTTCTGACACCACATGAGACTTATGTGGAGCTGACACGTCAGTTCTTCACCAATTTAGAGAAGATTTTTGATGATGGTGAGGATGCCATTAGAGTGGTGATTGGAGACAAATGTTGGGTTATCACTTCAAAGATGCTAAACAAGATGTTTCCCCTTAGTGATGAGTTTGCAACCCTCTTGGATGGGGTAAGGACAAATAACAACTCCAGTACTACCTACATCAACATGTGGAAGTACTCACCAGCAATAGTAATTTTGTAGCAGGGAAATCCAAAACAAGCCTGATCCATAATCCATTCCTACATTGTGTACAGAAAGTGCTTGCAAACACAATCTTTGTCAGGTACGAAAACCAAGGCACCTACACAGAGCAAGATTTTTTTGTCTTGGGTTGGCTGGTAAAAGAAAAGTTTGTAAATTTGGGTGCTTTAATGATAGATCATCTGAGGACAATCCCCTCGAAGAAAAAGAATCCATTCATCATGGGAGGGATTGTAACATCTATTGTTGTCGCCCTAGGCCATGATGTCATAGGAAATACTAGGGTTGAGGTTGGGGAAGTTAGTGGACCTGCACTACTTGGTTTGTTCTTCTATAATTGTAGACTATGCCTATAATGCCCGGGCCCACTACCCAAGGCTCTAATAGACTTTCAGGAATGACGACTGGCCCCACAAACCACCACTAGCCTTAACTGCATGCTTTGTCCTCACTCACGTGCATGCCAGGATCAACTTCCTGACAGGTCACCCATCCCAGTACTACTCCAAGCTAATCATGCTTAACTATGGAGTTCTTAGTGATGGGATCCCAGAAAAGGAGGTGCACCTTGGTGATATGGGTAGTCCAATCATTCCTTATAAGATCTTTTTATCCGAGGCCTCAAATCATGGGATGTTACAATCTCCCCCACTTAGACTTTTGACGTCCTCGTCAAGGCTCAACTATGTGGCCTCATAATATTTCCCCATTTCAGTGCAGACCCAACATGGCCCATGGACACCCAACTCCTGATCACGAAATACCAGCGCAAGGGTGGCTACATCGCCATGGATAGCCCTTTCCTACATGCCTGGACCATACAACTCAAGACTGGAATGCCACATGCCCATGTGGGCCCCACCTATTGGAGGGGTTATGTCTCTGATACCATTGTAACACTCGGGCCCACTGCCCTAGGCTCTAGTAGAGTTTCAAGAATGACGACTGGCCCCAAAAACCACCACTAGCCTTAATTGCACACTTTGTCCTCACTCACATGCATGCCAGGATCAACTTCCCGACAGGTCACCCATCCCAGTACTACTCCAAGTTGAGCACGCTTAACTATGGAGTTTTTAGTGATGGGCTCCCAGAAAAGGAGGTGTGCCTTGGTGATATTGGTAGTCCAATCATTCCTTATAAGATCTTTTTATTCGAGGCCTCAAATCATGGGCTGTTACAATGCCTCTCTTAGAGGAGCACATACATGATCCAAACTTTTTAGTGACCTTGAGGAGATATGAGGAGGAGCACCCTAGAGGGGAAGGAATACCAAATGTGCTATTGGATGAGGGACTAGTAAATCCCTCATGGGAAGAAGAGCAGAGGAGAGCAGTAGAGGCAGTAGATGCATGTCGAGTTAGGAGACGGGAGGCGGAGGCATCACAATAGCCACACCAGCCCACAACAAATGCATATGACATGTCCACTATACATGCACAGCTGGAGGGCATCCAGAGCACACGTGACAACATACTGAGAACCTAGGATGGCATTTTGAGGGCATATGAGGGTTTCCAGCATACCCAAAATGGAATGTGGTTAGACCATCAATAGATGCACTATCAGGTCAACCACATGTATCAGTTTTAGCATGCCCAGACTAGATGATCCCCCAGTTGGGGGAATATTGGTGGAGCACACTATCACCATATCAAGATAACTACCCACCTCCACATTCAGACTACTGGGGTTCCTACTACCAACATCCTCCACCACAGGGAGGACCACCATTAGAGCCACCACAGTGATCATCTACCCTATCACTCTTATACTTTAGTGTAATGATGAGGATAACATGATTTAAAGTTTGGGGTGGTAGGGCGGTATGCCCTTTTTCCCTTTTCACTCTTTTTGCATTTCACATGTCATTTAGTTTTGTTTTGTTTCTCTTTCTATTTAGATTAGATTTTACTACTTTGCATGCTTGCATGTCATGTAGTTTACTTTCTTGCAATTTTTGCGTAATTTTCAATTTTTTCTCTCTTTTTGCCATACATTGAACATCATGTAGATTTTTGGTAATTATTACATGTTTTAGCTAGATTTTGATTGTTTTCTATTTTATGTTCAATAATATAGGCTTAAATGTGATTGAAGTCAACTTGGCACTGTTTTGGCCTATTTTGGCCAAATTTAGAGCTTCTTTCCTAAAAAGTCTATTGTGACCCAATCTCTACTTTTTGGATAGAAAATGATGACCGTTGAAAAATGCAAGTGATTTATCATGATTTATTGCTAAATGGTCTCATTTTTTACCTTTTACATGTGCACCACCTCTCTTATGTTTGTGAACTGTTTGGTTGGACTGTAATTGAAGCAAGCCGCAAATGCTTAGAGTTTTGTAGAATCTGATGATGGAAGTGTGGTTTTCATATTGCTCATTCATGTGGTATGTCATTGCTTGATGAAATTGTTGGTGTAATTTTTATGTAGGAGATCTCATGTTGATGTCTACACTAGTAACCCCTCTTTGACATGAAATTTCTTCCACCATCTTCTTACCTCTCCGCCTCATCAAAGGATGCCAAAGTGCACATATTCAGTTGTGGCCACCTCCAAAAGTTTGGGGTGGCCACATCTATATCCCCTAATTTCACTCTCATCATAACGTGCCCTATCTACACCAAGGGAAAAGAAAACGAAAATAAAATGCAAAAAGAAAAATAAAAGATGCTCCTATTTTAGAGCCTATAAATAAAGAAAACATGAGTGTGTAAAAGCACTCCAAATTCTTACCACAACCCTTTCTTCCCTTTGTATGCCCATGGAGCTAGGAAATATCAAACCTAGCTCATTTTGCCCTTTTTCGCAGCCACGTGAGTTACTTTCTGTGGATGGGCATATGAGATTGAATGCATTAATGTAAAACAACAAAATTAATCATTTTTTACTTTTGCTACCATGAAACAATTTACCCAGAGTGATATGACAACCACATGGATTGATTGTGTTTTCTATGATTTATATTTGTAGTTTGCATGCTCAATGCCCTAGTCATGATTGGTTTGTGAAAGAGGAGAGGACAGAGGTGGAATGCATGTACTTAGTCATCCTTGAGCCCATTACATTTGTCATTTCTTGATTTTGGAAAAATTGTAGAGTGATTAAGTTGGAGCATACTTGAGGACCAGTATGTTTTAAGTTTGGGGTGGTGATTCATCCCTATTTTAGGGATTCATCTTGTGTCATATTGTATTCCAATCACATATACACATGTTAAATTACATTTTATTTCCCCTAATATGTATATTTGTATAAAATGCACTTATGGACATTATTTGCATGTTTTTTAGGCATTTGGACCACACTTGATATAAGTGAGAGAAGGAGTGATCCTAGGGTTTATCTACCCTTAGAGAGTCCTAAAGTGAAGTATGATGCTCCCTCAACCTACCCCTAGTGGCCAAAGCTCCATTGAAGCAAATATGTCCAGTAGAATCTAAAGAATCAAGTCAAAGTGTTGCAACAGAGACCACCACGATCGTGGTACCTCAGAACGGCCATGCTGGCTCATCCAAAACCAACAGAGTCACATTGGAGCAAAGTAAGAATCACCACATATGTGCCACTCAGAATGGCCATGCTGGTCTGACCCAGAATGGTTGTGCCACCTTGCACGGCCGTGTGACATCTAAAGTAGAATGGTCATGAAGTAGAGAACGGGCTGAGCAATCCAAACCACAATGGTAGTGGTGACCACCATGGTCATGCTACCCTAGCCCCACCACAGCCTTGGTGACTACCATGGTTGTGGTACATCATGTACAAAAGTGACCATGTTCCTGTGATTTTTCCCCATTTCTTAGTATGATTGTTCCACACCACCAAGACCGCTCTCACGTCTCCCCACCACGACCATGCTACTCACAAAAACCTAGCTACTTTTGCACTGCATTTCCCACTTTGTCCCTAGTTGACCTATTGCTTCTCCCACACCTATATATACCTAGGTGGAATCTAGAGCATGAGGCTAGCTACCTTCAACCACCTCTTAGCTCCCCATTTTCACCCCTTAGTGATTCCACTCCATTTCCACCTCCATTCCACCCCATTTCACCATTTTTCACCACCAAAACCCTAGTTTCCTAGTGTTTTGACCCTATTCCACCATCATCCCATGCCATTGCACCTTGGAGGAGAGAGGAGGATCTCTTGCAACAACTAAAGAGAGGATCACTCCATCTAAACTGAGCTCCATGGCTTCTTCTACCTCTTTCTCCTTTCTTTTTGTATTTTGCATTTCCATGAGTAGCTAGGCCCCTTGGGTGAGCTGTTTGGGGTTTAAAATGTTACTTTGATACGATGTTGGGGGAAAATGATATGTAAACATTGTAATTTCATTTTATAATCATTATGTTCTATTTATATCTCACACTTTATGAATTGCTTGTTGGTTTGTACTTGAAATCTCCTAGGAATTTAGGAAAATTGCTTATATGTGTGAATTTTGGGATTTGCTCCTAGGTCCAATTCTTGGATTCGTAACTAACTACTCATCTTCCTACATTCTAATCACTTACACTAACCTTAGTTGAGAGAACTAAGTAGCTAGTGTAGATGAATTTATTGTGCTTAGCATGGAGCTTTCTCAAGGTTAGAATGTGGGTGATGGGAGGCCTAAAACCTCACTTCCACTCCCATTACTAACCTCAACCTCTAATCATCCTAAAACAATCAAACCTAGAAGCCTAGTCTTGTTTAGACTCTAATTGGATTATGTTGGGTTTTAGGGGAGGCGGATAAGGCAGCGGAAACAAAAATTTTCTCCCCCAAACCCAGCACGAGGAAACGCGTCAACGTCTATATAATAGGAAAGGGATGGTTTGTGGAATCATACCTTGTCCCGAAGATTGCTCAGAGACAATACCTCGCACAATTCGCGGTCTTCAACTCCGGTCTTGGACGGCGTCTGTGCAGCTCCTGGTCGCAGCGGGACTGACGACTCCTCCTCCTACCGGACTTTCAGATGACAGTTGTCCTCCTGAGCGGCAGTGCCCTCCCGCCTCTGTAGTAGTCCACACGGACCACTTGGAACTCTACACTCCTTGTCCCACAAGGAAGTGGAAGGAGTCGCACCCTCCTGTTGACGTACTAGTCGCCAACACACTCTCCTGCCTCCAGTTGCAACTGCATTTGTCCTTCCCTTGCTGCACCTCCCTTTTGCGGGAAGCACTTGCTCGGGCTATCTCTCGATTACCAAAACCAGAGAGAATGACAACTTGCAGAGCAACTGGTTGCACTGTGTTGTTCTTTGAGAAGCCCCCACTACCCCTATATATATAGGAGGGTCATGGGACAGGGTTCTCTCAGGAGTAGAAGGGTTCGAGATTTTCCACAAAAAGCAATCAGTTCGCAACCTGAAACGATCGGTTCACAGCTGAACCGATCGGTTTGGCCATTGAGCCGATCGGTTGGACCTGAGCCGACTGTTTGGGGCACTCCAACCGATCGGTTGGTGCCCTGAACTGATCGGTTCATGGTCCTAATCCGGCTCAAAAAGACTTTCCTTATTTCTTTCCCAATTGGTATCGAATACCAATAATATTCCCAATCGAATTGGGCAATTTGAAAACCGAAGGAAAATTCTTGCCGACATGACTTTCCCAACTGGTCGGTTGCACCAGTTGAGCCGATCGGTTCAACCCTTGAACTGGTAGTTTCAACCTGGTCATGAGCCGATCGGTTGGACACTCCAGCCGACCGGTTCAGCAACCTCAGCTGACCGGTTCAACACATGAGCCGATCGGTTGGGAGCACAGGTTGGGAAAAATTAGTCAATTGCGATTTCAATCAATCTGATACTCCAATCAATGCGTCCAACACCTTGAACCATATGATATTGAGCCATCGACTGATTGAATGTTTAATTGAACTACTAAACTCCTTTAGTAATCAATCTAAATGTTGCTTGTGGACAAAACTCCTCTTCCAGGTTAAATCCTATGTGTGTGACCCTGCAGGTCCATTTCACGTTGGCAGTGAGAGTCCATAACATTTATGACTTCACAAGCAAAGAGCGGTGCCTAGTCACACATCATTGCTACCCAAGTGAATGTAGAAAGTTGGAGAACAACTTTCATCCTACAATCCGTAAATGGTGTTACAGTGAATGTAAAATTCCTTTGTCACTGATATCCCGAATGAACTCGAGGCATGGGGCAGTCATCCTGTCAACGTTCATTCACTTTCTTGATCTCAGAGTAGATTGAAGGAGATATGTATGACATCAATATCACATACTGATTCACACATATGTGCGCATGCCTATCTCAATCCTACTCATCAAGTGGCCATGGATATCAAACTCCCTCAGGAGGGACAAATCCCATATCTATCACTCACCCCTCAAAAGCCCCATGTGTCAAAGCCACCCAATCATCACCTTTATAACAACCCATGTTTCAGGAGTGCGTTTGATGATGTCAAAGTGTGACCAACGACATGTGTTAGTGTAGTGATTTCAAGTCAAAGAATCACACTCATCACCATCACTGTGAGTACTAACTGTGACTACCATCTCATGGTTCCATGTGTCAAACTCACGGTGGGTCTGTCTGGTACACTTGTTCTCTAACAAGTACCTATGTGTTTGGTTTGATATCTCTATATCATGACTAATGAGATTATGTCATCAACCAACACCACAATCTAGTCTTGTGTGTCATTGTTGTCCATCTACCTTCCACAATGACATCCGACTAGGGACATAACAAGAATGTACAAACTCTTAGCATCCGTATGATCTCATCGTTCAGGTCCTTAACCTGAAAGCATACGTCATTGAGTACTGTCATTCTCTAGACATTCAATATGTTCTATCACTATCTCATATGACTGAACCAGAAAGAATTGGAAGCTTGCCTTTGATGTTTATCAAATCAATCTTAATGTATCCCACCAATCATCCCATGATTGGCTCTCAGGGCATACATACCAACAGACTCCCACTTGCACTGCGAGCCAATCACCCTTGAATCATATTCATAGTGATCTTCAAACATGTCCCACATGTTACTGTGCTCTAGTGCCAACATAGTGAGTAATGGCAACACCTTGCCAAAGTCAGTATAAATTGCATGTCTCACATCTCTTCATTGTACGTCACATGTATGAGATGGAGCTGTCGTAATATGCGATCTAGTATTCCTTTGCTAACCTTTAGCCACATTGTATGATCAAGGATTCCATACTTGTCATCAATGAGCGGAATATCTATAAGTTCATCTCATGAACTTCCAGATCCATATAGTATCTACTGTTGTTCTCTAACGCATAGATACTCGACATTTCCTTTTAAATGGTTTTATTGGAACACTTCCAATCATCAAAAACCTTTCACTTTTATACATCCTATGTATATTTTGTGATTAATTTTCTGTCCTTTCGGAAGTTCGCATCAATGTAACTCTTTACATCGAACTCTTCCTTGTCTCCATAGAACTAGTACTTCACAAGTACTTATCAAGTTCTCATGGTGTTCCAGTAACTCTTACTGGAAGTAGACAGACATCCACTCGTCATGTCCCACATACGAGTTAACAGGATGAGCACATCAAATTGTCATGTCATACATATAAGATGATGATTGCATTTTATTCTTGCCATGTCTATACATGCAAGATAATGGGATGATTACATACATGATAGATCCATATCTATTCTTAGTGTTCCCATTCTTCATAAGAATTGGACACTTGGCCTTGGGATACTAACTCCATGTAGCATGGACAAGTTTCCTCCCACTGAATCTGTGCATACTGAACCCTTCAGTACAGATTGCCAATGTACGCTTTCTCTTTAAAGGTCAAGAGATTTTTCGAGAACTATCTCTATAGATCTCTATTCCTATCATATAGGAAACATCTCTATATTCTTTAAAGATAATTTCCACTTTTCAGATTTCCAATCTAGAACATTTCCATTTCACATCAATATGTGGAATGTGGATACGCTCCCACTAAATCACAGATCCCTCTTTATCTTTGATGTATCAGTCAAACCCTTTGACTATATCATCAGAGTAAAGATCCAATTCTGAGTTGCTTGTACTAAATCAATCACATTGATTAGTTCATTGTAACTTATAGACTTCATTTGCATTTGTGGATTCATAAACCTTATAGGTTGTGTCACGTACACATCCTTGTTTTATTCCTCATAGGAATGCAGTTTTAGTATCCATATCCCAAATGTCCTAGTCATTAAGTTCCAATTAACAAGAATCATCCTTCTCTAAATGTTATCCATGTGTCTTAACACTTAAGACTCGTTTGCACTTATGGATCTCATCCAATGGGTGCTACCATCAAGGTCATACCTTATGGTTCACATGAATGTCATTAGGATGTAATGGTCATAAACCACAACTCAAAATTTTGATTCCTCATATTCATCTAGATAGTTGACTCATCATATGAAAAACTAATCATAAAGATAATCGAGGAGTATCTGTTAAGGATATAAGAACTCACAACTCCTTGTGATTCTTAATGTCCTTTATTAGTGTGCGGTATTATGTTATTAAGAAGAATTCAGTTATTTGATAATCATTGTCTAACTCCTTAGAGTATGATTCCTTCTTGATTTAGACATCACCATGCCTTAAGCATGAGTTCACTATGATACACTATCATAATCACTCATAAGGATCTCAAACATTTGGTCCAAGTATTTCATTCATTGATCTCATCAAGAATTAATACTTTACCAAATTTGTACTTCATCTATGATAATCTTGAACACTTCAAGATATTCATATTGGTATTTCTCTTAACACCATTTGAAGTATTAGCATTTGTTCCAATAGGTATGTAAATACATCACATGTATTATACCTAATAGGATAATCACTCTCCCACTATATTAGTGAAGATTGATTAATCATGTCCAAGATATTCATGTCTCTTAGTGGTTCTTTAACCAAATGAGTCTAGATTTATCCATCATATGGAAACTAGAAATGAATTTCTCATGATTGATGCTAATTAGATTGTTTGAGTTATCAATAACTTTAGGTATCATTTTATCTCATGCATATCATATACCACAAGATAAACAAGGCATTTCCATAAAGATCATATCTTTATAAATTGAAACATCTCTTTATTAATTGCCATCATTGTCATACAATATGCAAAAATAAAGTGTTTCTATCTATTGGCAAATATGAAATAGTAGTTCATAACTGTATTACATGCCTTGTAGGCTGAAAATAAACTAAAGTACTCCTATCTATGGCGGCAACCTTTGCCCCAATTATGAGTGATTTACACTTTACATCTTGGTATCATATACCTCAAAAAGTGTTACAAGTTTACTTTCATGACACCTTCAAGTGGAGACATCAGTCGCCTCCTTCTTCTTTTGTTCTTCCAGATAGAGAGGACAATTCCTTTTCCAATGTCCTGGCTTTTGACAATGGTGGCAATTTCCTTTCTTGGTCACACCTCCTTTGGCCTTGAGAGCTGAAGACGACTTGGGCTCCTGGCTAGCATCAGAACCTTTCTTAGCTTTGCCCTTGCCCTTGCGCTTGGACTTGCCTTTCTTGCTCGTGATCACCATCACGGACTTAGGCTTGTCCTTCTTCATCTGTAACTCGGCTGTCCTCAACATGCCAAACAACTCTGACAGTGGCCTATCAAAGTTGTTCATGTTGTAGTTCATCACAAACTGACTGTAAGATTCTGGCAACGATTGCAGTATCACGTCAGTAGCCAACTCTTGGCTCAGTGGAAATCCCACTCTCTGCAGGTTCTCTACATACCCAATCATCTTGAGTGTGTGAGGACCAACTGGATCTCCTTCTGTCATGACGCACTTGAACAGCGCCCTAGAAACATTGTACCTCTCTTGCCGTGCCTGATCTTCATACATGTTCCTGAGATGCTGAATCATCTCAATGACACCCATGTTCTCATGTTGCCACTACAACTCATGGTTCATTGAACATAGCATCAAGCACTTTGCATCAATGGCATCATCAGAATGCTTCTTGTAAGCATCCCTTTCTGTCCTAGGTGCATTAGGAGCGGGTTCCTCTGGAATTGGAGTATCCAGGACATAGAGCATACGCTCTTGAGTGAGAACAATTCTCAATGTCCGATACCATTCATGGAAGTTTGTCCCATTTAGCTTGTCCTTGTCAAGGACTGATCGCAAAGAAAAGTTGTTGTTGTTTCTTTCCATTTGTACTACAAAAAGGAAAATATGAAATTTTAGTCCAAAACTTATTTTTGACTAATTTGATTGATTTTAAAAGTTGACGATAAAATTAGGCCTTTAATTAATTATCGCTCCCACTATTTTACTTCAAATTGATAGCCCTCACCATCAATTCGGAAGATTGCAGTGTACAACCTTCTAGTGGGCAAGATCCTGAAATCCTCTAAGTCATGAGTCAGCTAGGGCTGATCGCCCACAACTTAGATCTCTCAGGTAGGCAACTTTTGCCAATTGCATCATATGCAACTCTTGATAAGATGTCATATACAACTCCTTGCAATGATCATCTCCATGCCTCAAGGCGCTAGATCCTATCTAGGTCACCTTGTTAAGTCTGACCCAAAGCAAACACGATGAACATGCACCCTGCTAGGGCAGACCCACACATTCATCCTTCACGCTTCCACGAGATAGACGGTGCACCATGCTAGGGCGTGCCCACACTTGGTCAATCAAGCTTTTCATGTGTGTCGCATTTAAAGGCATCTAAAACTTAATATTTTAATGAGGGATTTGGTTTTTATATACATATACATATCCAATCACCACAATACATTGTACGTATCATATACATGCTATATCCCACAGAAAACATGCACAAACGATAAAAAGCGATGATTATGGCCATCCTAATGTGATTCCTCGAGCCAAGAGGAATCACGATCATCTAGGTCTACATCACATGCAACCTGTACAAGATGAACATCTGTGCCTTGCCATCTGAGTTGATCAACTCATCACATGAATGATCTGTACTCTCCAGCCGGTCGTCTGGGTGCCACCAGCCGATCGGTTGGCTCCTCCAACCGATCGGTTCTCCTGGACGTCGTGCATCTCGTCATGTCCGCCACCTGGTCGTCTCTCTCCTCATTCGGTCATCAACCGATCGGTTCACTCCTTGAACCGACCGTCTGGAACGTCAACCGATCGGTTCACGCCTTGAATCGATCATTTCAGCTGTTGTCTTGATGTCCTTCGGTCTTCGACATAACAGGAAATAAAATCTATCCTATTATTACATTGCTTAAAAGAAGAAACCCCGAGTTACATTCAATAAATAAAGGCGATATTATTCGCATCGCATGCAATAAATAAAGGCGACAAACCAAAATCGATCATATCGATATTCCTAAAATATAGAATAGTTGACGTGGCTCTGATACCACTGTTGGGTTTTAAGGGAGGCGGATAAGGCAGCGGAAACAAAAATTTTCTACCCTAAACCCAGCACGAGGAAACGAGTCAACATCTATATAATAGTAAAGGGATGGTTTGTGGAATCATACCTTGTCCTGAGGCTTGCTCGACGACAATACCTCGCGCAATGCGCGGTCCTCAGCTCCGGTCTTAGACGGCGTCTGTGCAGCTCCTGGTCGCACCGGGACTGATGACTCCTCCTCCTACCGGACTGTCAGATGACAGTTGTCCTCCTGAGCGGCAGTGTCCTCCCGCCTCTGTAGTAGTCCACACGGACCACCTGGAACTCCACACTCCTTGTCCCACAAGGAAGTGGAAGGAGTTGCACCCTCCTGTTGACGTACTAGTCGCCAACACACTCTCCTGCCTCCAGTTGCAACTGTAGTTGTCCTTCCCTTGCTGCACCTCCCTTTTGCGGGAAGCACTTGCTCAAGATCTCTCTCGGTTACCAAAACCAGAGAGAATGACAACTTGTAAAGCAACTGGTTGCACTGAGTTGTTCTTTGAGAAGCCCCCACTACCCCTATATATATAGGAGGGTCATGGGACAGGGTTCTCTATCCCGGGCAATACGGGACTAAACGCAGGAGTAGAAGGGTTCGAGATTTTCCACAAAAAGCAACCGGTTCGCAACCTGAAAGATCGGTTCACAGCTGAACCGATCGGTTCGGCCATTGAGCCGATCGGTTGGACCTGAGCCGACCATTTGGGGCACTCCAACCAATCGGTTGGTGCCCTGAATCGATCGGTTCATGGTCCTAATCCGGCTCAAAAAGACTTTCCTTGTTTCTTTCCCAATTGGTATTGAATACCAATAATATTCCAAATCGAATTGGGCAATTTGAAAACCAAAGGAAAATTCTTGCCGACATGACTTTCCCAACTGGTCGGTTGCACCAGTTGAGCCGATCGGTTCAACCCTTGAACCAGTCGTTTCAACTTGGTCATAAGCCGATCGGTTGGACACTCCAGCCGACCGGTTCAGCAACCTCAGCTGACCGGTTCAACACATGAGCCGATCGGTTGGGAGCACAGGTTGGGAAAAATTAGTCAATTGCGATTTCAATCAATCTGATACTCCAATCAATGCGTCCAACACCTTGAACCATATGATATTGAGCCATCGACTGATTGAATGTTTAATTGAACTACTAAACTCCTTTAGTAATCAATCTAAATGTTGCTTGTGGACAAAACTCCTCTTCCAGGTTAAATCCTATGTGTGTGACCCTGCAGGTCCATTTCACGTTGGCAGTGAGAGTCCATAACATTTATGACTTCACAAGCAAAGAGCGGTGCCTAGTCACACATCATTGCTACCCAAGTGAATGTAGAAAGTTGGAGAACAACTTTCATCCTACAATCCGTAAATGGTGTTACAGTGAATGTAAAATTCCTTTGTCACTGATATCCCGAATGAACTCGAGGCATGGGGCAGTCATCCTGTCAACGTTCATTCACTTTCTTGATCTCAGAGTAGATTGAAGGAGATATGTATGACATCAATATCACATACTGATTCACACATATGTGCGCATGCCTATCTCAATCCTACTCATCAAGTGGCCATGGATATCAAACTCCCTCAGGAGGGACAAATCCCATATCTATCACTCACCCCTCAAAAGCCCCATGTGTCAAAGCCACCCAATCATCACCTTTATAACAACCCATGTTTCAGGAGTGCGTTTGATGATGTCAAAGTGTGACCAACGACATGTGTTAGTGTAGTGATTTCAAGTCAAAGAATCACACTCATCACCATCACTGTGAGTACTAACTGTGACTACCATCTCATGGTTCCATGTGTCAAACTCACGGTGGGTCTGTCTGGTACACTTGTTCTCTAACAAGTACCTATGTGTTTGGTTTGATATCTCTATATCATGACTAATGAGATTATGTCATCAACCAACACCACAATCTAGTCTTGTGTGTCATTGTTGTCCATCTACCTTCCACAATGACATCCGACTAGGGACATAACAAGAATGTACAAACTCTTAGCATCCGTATGATCTCATCGTTCAGGTCCTTAACCTGAAAGCATACGTCATTGAGTACTGTCATTCTCTAGACATTCAATATGTTCTATCACTATCTCATATGACTGAACCAGAAAGAATTGGAAGCTTGCCTTTGATGTTTATCAAATCAATCTTAATGTATCCCACCAATCATCCCATGATTGGCTCTCAGGGCATACATACCAACAGACTCCCACTTGCACTGCGAGCCAATCACCCTTGAATCATATTCATAGTGATCTTCAAACATGTCCCACATGTTACTGTGCTCTAGTGCCAACATAGTGAGTAATGTCAACACCTTGCCAAAGTCAGTATAAATTGCATGTCTCACATCTCTTCATTGTACGTCACATGTATGAGATGGAGCTGTCGTAATATGCGATCTAGTATTCCTTTGCTAACCTTTAGCCACATTGTATGATCAAGGATTCCATACTTGTCATCAATGAGCGGAATATCTATAAGTTCATCTCATGAACTTCCAGATCCATATAGTATCTACTGTTGTTCTCTAACGCATAGATACTCGACATTTCCTTTTAAATGGTTTTATTGGAACACTTCCAATCATCAAAAACCTTTCACTTTTATACATCCTATGTATATTTTGTGATTAATTTTCTGTCCTTTCGGAAGTTCGCATCAATGTAACTCTTTACATCGAACTCTTCCTTGTCTCCATAGAACTAGTACTTCACAAGTACTTATCAAGTTCTCATGGTGTTCCAGTAACTCTTACTGGAAGTAGACAGACATCCACTCGTCATGTCCCACATACGAGTTAACAGGATGAGCACATCAAATTGTCATGTCATACATATAAGATGATGATTGCATTTTATTCTTGCCATGTCTATACATGCAAGATAATGGGATGATTACATACATGATAGATCCATATCTATTCTTAGTGTTCCCATTCTTCATAAGAATTGGACACTTGGCCTTGGGATACTAACTCCATGTAGCATGGACAAGTTTCCTCCCACTGAATCTGTGCATACTGAACCCTTCAGTACAGATTGCCAATGTACGCTTTCTCTTTAAAGGTCAAGAGATTTTTCGAGAACTATCTCTATAGATCTCTATTCCTATCATATAGGAAACATCTCTATATTCTTTAAAGATAATTTCCACTTTTCAGATTTCCAATCTAGAACATTTCCATTTCACATCAATATGTGGAATGTGGATACGCTCCCACTAAATCACAGATCCCTCTTTATCTTTGATGTATCAGTCAAACCCTTTGACTATATCATCAGAGTAAAGATCCAATTCTGAGTTGCTTGTACTAAATCAATCACATTGATTAGTTCATTGTAACTTATAGACTTCATTTGCATTTGTGGATTCATAAACCTTATAGGTTGTGTCACGTACACATCCTTGTTTTATTCCTCATAGGAATGCAGTTTTAGTATCCATATCCCAAATGTCCTAGTCATTAAGTTCCAATTAACAAGAATCATCCTTCTCTAAATGTTATCCATGTGTCTTAACACTTAAGACTCGTTTGCACTTATGGATCTCATCCAATGGGTGCTACCATCAAGGTCATACCTTATGGTTCACATGAATGTCATTAGGATGTAATGGTCATAAACCACAACTCAAAATTTTGATTCCTCATATTCATCTAGATAGTTGACTCATCATATGAAAAACTAATCATAAAGATAATCAAGGAGTATCTGTTAAGGATATAAGAACTCACAACTCCTTGTGATTCTTAATGTCCTTTATTAGTGTGCGGTATTATGTTATTAAGAAGAATTCAGTTATTTGATAATCATTGTCTAACTCCTTAGAGTATGATTCCTTCTTGATTTAGACATCACCATGCCTTAAGCATGAGTTCACTATGATACACTATCATAATCACTCATAAGGATCTCAAACATTTGGTCCAAGTATTTCATTCATTGATCTCATCAAGAATTAATACTTTACCAAATTTGTACTTCATCTATGATAATCTTGAACACTTCAAGATATTCATATTGGTATTTCTCTTAACACCATTTGAAGTATTAGCATTTGTTCCAATAGGTATGTAAATACATCACATGTATTATACCTAATAGGATAATCACTCTCCCACTATATTAGTGAAGATTGATTAATCATGTCCAAGATATTCATGTCTCTTACTGGTTCTTTAACCAAATGAGTCTAGATTTATCCATCATATGGAAACTAGAAATGAATTTCTCATGATTGATGCTAATTAGATTGTTTGAGTTATCAATAACTTTAGGTATCATTTTATCTCATGCATATCATATACCACAAGATAAACAAGGCATTTCCATAAAGATCATATCTTTATAAATTGAAACATCTCTTTATTAATTGCCATCATTGTCATACAATATGCAAAAATAAAGTGTTTCTATCTATTGGCAAATATGAAATAGTAGTTCATAACTGTATTACATGCCTTGTAGGCTGAAAATAAACTAAAGTACTCCTATCTATGGCGGCAACCTTTGCCCCAATTATGAGTGATTTACACTTTACATCTTGGTATCATATACCTCAAAAAGTGTTACAAGTTTACTTTCATGACACCTTCAAGTGGAGACATCAGTCGCCTCCTTCTTCTTTTGTTCTTCCAGATAGAGAGGACAATTCCTTTTCCAATGTCCTGGCTTTTGACAATGGTGGCAATTTCCTTTCTTGGTCACACCTCCTTTGGCCTTGAGAGCTGAAGACGACTTGGGCTCCTGGCTAGCATCAGAACCTTTCTTAGCTTTGCCCTTGCCCTTGCGCTTGGACTTGCCTTTCTTGCTCGTGATCACCATCACGGACTTAGGCTTGTCCTTCTTCATCTGTAACTCGGCTGTCCTCAACATGCCAAACAACTCTGACAGTGGCCTATCAAAGTTGTTCATGTTGTAGTTCATCACAAACTGACTATAAGATTCTGGCAACGATTGCAGTATCACGTCAGTAGCCAACTCTTGGCTCAGTGGAAATCCCACTCTCTGCAGGTTCTCTACATACCCAATCATCTTGAGTGTGTGAGGACCAACTGGATCTCCTTCTGTCATGACGCACTTGAACAGCGCCCTAGAAACATTGTACCTCTCTTGCCGTGCCTGATCTTCATACATGTTCCTGAGATGCTGAATCATCTCAATGACACCCATGTTCTCATGTTGCCACTACAACTCATGGTTCATTGAACATAGCATCAAGCACTTTGCATCAATGGCATCATCAGAATGCTTCTTGTAAGCATCCCTTTCTGTCCTAGGTGCATTAGGAGCGGGTTCCTCTGGAATTGGAGTATCCAGGACATAGAGCATACGCTCTTGAGTGAGAACAATTCTCAATGTCCGATACCATTCATGGAAGTTTGTCCCATTTAGCTTGTCCTTGTCAAGGACTGATCGCAAAGAAAAGTTGTTGTTGTTTCTTTCCATTTGTACTACAAAAAGGAAAATATGAAATTTTAGTCCAAAACTTATTTTTGACTAATTTGATTGATTTTAAAAGTTGACGATAAAATTAGGCCTTTAATTAATTATCGCTCCCACTATTTTACTTCAAATTGATAGCCCTCACCATCAATTCGGAAGATTGCAGTGTACAACCTTCTAGTGGGCAAGATCCTGAAATCCTCTAAGTCATGAGTCAGCTAGGGCTGATCGCCCACAACTTAGATCTCTCAGGTAGGCAACTTTTGCCAATTGCATCATATGCAACTCTTGATAAGATGTCATATACAACTCCTTGCAATGATCATCTCCATGCCTCAAGGCGCTAGATCCTATCTAGGTCACCTTGTTAAGTCTGACCCAAAGCAAACACGATGAACATGCACCCTGCTAGGGCAGACCCACACATTCATCCTTCACGCTTCCACGAGATAGACGGTGCACCATGCTAGGGCGTGCCCACACTTGGTCGATCAAGCTTTTCATGTGTGTCGCATTTAAAGGCATCTAAAACTTAATATTTTAATGAGGGATTTGGTTTTTATATACATATACATATCCAATCACCACAATACATTGTACGTATCATATACATGCTATATCCCACAGAAAACATGCACAAACGATAAAAAGCGATGATTATGGCCATCCTAATGTGATTCCTCGAGCCAAGAGGAATCACGATCATCTAGGTCTACATCACATGCAACCTGTACAAGATGAACATCTGTGCCTTGCCATCTGAGTTGATCAACTCATCACATGAATGATCTGTACTCTCCAGCCGGTCGTCTGGGTGCCACCAGCCGATCGGTTGGCTCCTCCAACCGATCGGTTCTCCTGGACGTCGTGCATCTCGTCATGTCCGCCACCTGGTCGTCTCTCTCCTCATTCGGTCATCAACCGATCGGTTCACTCCTTGAACCGACCGTCTGGAACGTCAACCGATCGGTTCACGCCTTGAATCGATCATTTCAGCTGTTGTCTTGATGTCCTTCGGTCTTCGACATAACAGGAAATAAAATCTATCCTATTATTACATTGCTTAAAAGAAGAAACCCCGAGTTACATTCAATAAATAAAGGCGATATTATTCGCATCGCATGCAATAAATAAAGGCGACAAACCAAAATCGATCATATCGATATTCCTAAAATATAGAATAGTTGACGTGGCTCTGATACCACTGTTGGGTTTTAAGGGAGGCGGATAAGGCAGCGGAAACAAAAATTTTCTACCCTAAACCCAGCACGAGGAAACGAGTCAACATCTATATAATAGTAAAGGGATGGTTTGTGGAATCATACCTTGTCCTGAGGCTTGCTCGACGACAATACCTCGCGCAATGCGCGGTCCTCAGCTCCGGTCTTAGACGGCGTCTGTGCAGCTCCTGGTCGCACCGGGACTGATGACTCCTCCTCCTACCGGACTGTCAGATGACAGTTGTCCTCCTGAGCGGCAGTGTCCTCCCGCCTCTGTAGTAGTCCACACGGACCACCTGGAACTCCACACTCCTTGTCCCACAAGGAAGTGGAAGGAGTTGCACCCTCCTGTTGACGTACTAGTCGCCAACACACTCTCCTGCCTCCAGTTGCAACTGTAGTTGTCCTTCCCTTGCTGCACCTCCCTTTTGCGGGAAGCACTTGCTCAAGATCTCTCTCGGTTACCAAAACCAGAGAGAATGACAACTTGTAAAGCAACTGGTTGCACTGAGTTGTTCTTTGAGAAGCCCCCACTACCCCTATATATATAGGAGGGTCATGGGACAGGGTTCTCTATCCCGGGCAATACGGGACTAAACGCAGGAGTAGAAGGGTTCGAGATTTTCCACAAAAAGCAACCGGTTCGCAACCTGAAAGATCGGTTCACAGCTGAACCGATCGGTTCGGCCATTGAGCCGATCGGTTGGACCTGAGCCGACCATTTGGGGCACTCCAACCAATCGGTTGGTGCCCTGAATCGATCGGTTCATGGTCCTAATCCGGCTCAAAAAGACTTTCCTTGTTTCTTTCCCAATTGGTATTGAATACCAATAATATTCCAAATCGAATTGGGCAATTTGAAAACCAAAGGAAAATTCTTGCCGACATGACTTTCCCAACTGGTCGGTTGCACCAGTTGAGCCGATCGGTTCAACCCTTGAACCAGTCGTTTCAACTTGGTCATAAGCCGATCGGTTGGACACTCCAGCCGACCGGTTCAGCAACCTCAGCTGACCGGTTCAACACATGAGCCGATCGGTTGGGAGCACAGGTTGGGAAAAATTAGTCAATTGCGATTTCAATCAATCTGATACTCCAATCAATGCGTCCAACACCTTGAACCATATGATATTGAGCCATCGACTGATTGAATGTTTAATTGAACTACTAAACTCCTTTAGTAATCAATCTAAATGTTGCTTGTGGACAAAACTCCTCTTCCAGGTTAAATCCTATGTGTGTGACCCTGCAGGTCCATTTCACGTTGGCAGTGAGAGTCCATAACATTTATGACTTCACAAGCAAAGAGCGGTGCCTAGTCACACATCATTGCTACCCAAGTGAATGTAGAAAGTTGGAGAACAACTTTCATCCTACAATCCGTAAATGGTGTTACAGTGAATGTAAAATTCCTTTGTCACTGATATCCCGAATGAACTCGAGGCATGGGGCAGTCATCCTGTCAACGTTCATTCACTTTCTTGATCTCAGAGTAGATTGAAGGAGATATGTATGACATCAATATCACATACTGATTCACACATATGTGCGCATGCCTATCTCAATCCTACTCATCAAGTGGCCATGGATATCAAACTCCCTCAGGAGGGACAAATCCCATATCTATCACTCACCCCTCAAAAGCCCCATGTGTCAAAGCCACCCAATCATCACCTTTATAACAACCCATGTTTCAGGAGTGCGTTTGATGATGTCAAAGTGTGACCAACGACATGTGTTAGTGTAGTGATTTCAAGTCAAAGAATCACACTCATCACCATCACTGTGAGTACTAACTGTGACTACCATCTCATGGTTCCATGTGTCAAACTCACGGTGGGTCTGTCTGGTACACTTGTTCTCTAACAAGTACCTATGTGTTTGGTTTGATATCTCTATATCATGACTAATGAGATTATGTCATCAACCAACACCACAATCTAGTCTTGTGTGTCATTGTTGTCCATCTACCTTCCACAATGACATCCGACTAGGGACATAACAAGAATGTACAAACTCTTAGCATCCGTATGATCTCATCGTTCAGGTCCTTAACCTGAAAGCATACGTCATTGAGTACTGTCATTCTCTAGACATTCAATATGTTCTATCACTATCTCATATGACTGAACCAGAAAGAATTGGAAGCTTGCCTTTGATGTTTATCAAATCAATCTTAATGTATCCCACCAATCATCCCATGATTGGCTCTCAGGGCATACATACCAACAGACTCCCACTTGCACTGCGAGCCAATCACCCTTGAATCATATTCATAGTGATCTTCAAACATGTCCCACATGTTACTGTGCTCTAGTGCCAACATAGTGAGTAATGGCAACACCTTGCCAAAGTCAGTATAAATTGCATGTCTCACATCTCTTCATTGTACGTCACATGTATGAGATGGAGCTGTCGTAATATGCGATCTAGTATTCCTTTGCTAACCTTTAGCCACATTGTATGATCAAGGATTCCATACTTGTCATCAATGAGCGGAATATCTATAAGTTCATCTCATGAACTTCCAGATCCATATAGTATCTACTGTTGTTCTCTAACGCATAGATACTCGACATTTCCTTTTAAATGGTTTTATTGGAACACTTCCAATCATCAAAAACCTTTCACTTTTATACATCCTATGTATATTTTGTGATTAATTTTCTGTCCTTTCGGAAGTTCGCATCAATGTAACTCTTTACATCGAACTCTTCCTTGTCTCCATAGAACTAGTACTTCACAAGTACTTATCAAGTTCTCATGGTGTTCCAGTAACTCTTACTGGAAGTAGACAGACATCCACTCGTCATGTCCCACATACGAGTTAACAGGATGAGCACATCAAATTGTCATGTCATACATATAAGATGATGATTGCATTTTATTCTTGCCATGTCTATACATGCAAGATAATGGGATGATTACATACATGATAGATCCATATCTATTCTTAGTGTTCCCATTCTTCATAAGAATTGGACACTTGGCCTTGGGATACTAACTCCATGTAGCATGGACAAGTTTCCTCCCACTGAATCTGTGCATACTGAACCCTTCAGTACAGATTGCCAATGTACGCTTTCTCTTTAAAGGTCAAGAGATTTTTCGAGAACTATCTCTATAGATCTCTATTCCTATCATATAGGAAACATCTCTATATTCTTTAAAGATAATTTCCACTTTTCAGATTTCCAATCTAGAACATTTCCATTTCACATCAATATGTGGAATGTGGATACGCTCCCACTAAATCACAGATCCCTCTTTATCTTTGATGTATCAGTCAAACCCTTTGACTATATCATCAGAGTAAAGATCCAATTCTGAGTTGCTTGTACTAAATCAATCACATTGATTAGTTCATTGTAACTTATAGACTTCATTTGCATTTGTGGATTCATAAACCTTATAGGTTGTGTCACGTACACATCCTTGTTTTATTCCTCATAGGAATGCAGTTTTAGTATCCATATCCCAAATGTCCTAGTCATTAAGTTCCAATTAACAAGAATCATCCTTCTCTAAATGTTATCCATGTGTCTTAACACTTAAGACTCGTTTGCACTTATGGATCTCATCCAATGGGTGCTACCATCAAGGTCATACCTTATGGTTCACATGAATGTCATTAGGATGTAATGGTCATAAACCACAACTCAAAATTTTGATTCCTCATATTCATCTAGATAGTTGACTCATCATATGAAAAACTAATCATAAAGATAATCGAGGAGTATCTGTTAAGGATATAAGAACTCACAACTCCTTGTGATTCTTAATGTCCTTTATTAGTGTGCGGTATTATGTTATTAAGAAGAATTCAGTTATTTGATAATCATTGTCTAACTCCTTAGAGTATGATTCCTTCTTGATTTAGACATCACCATGCCTTAAGCATGAGTTCACTATGATACACTATCATAATCACTCATAAGGATCTCAAACATTTGGTCCAAGTATTTCATTCATTGATCTCATCAAGAATTAATACTTTACCAAATTTGTACTTCATCTATGATAATCTTGAACACTTCAAGATATTCATATTGGTATTTCTCTTAACACCATTTGAAGTATTAGCATTTGTTCCAATAGGTATGTAAATACATCACATGTATTATACCTAATAGGATAATCACTCTCCCACTATATTAGTGAAGATTGATTAATCATGTCCAAGATATTCATGTCTCTTACTGGTTCTTTAACCAAATGAGTCTAGATTTATCCATCATATGGAAACTAGAAATGAATTTCTCATGATTGATGCTAATTAGATTGTTTGAGTTATCAATAACTTTAGGTATCATTTTATCTCATGCATATCATATACCACAAGATAAACAAGGCATTTCCATAAAGATCATATCTTTATAAATTGAAACATCTCTTTATTAATTGCCATCATTGTCATACAATATGCAAAAATAAAGTGTTTCTATCTATTGGCAAATATGAAATAGTAGTTCATAACTGTATTACATGCCTTGTAGGCTGAAAATAAACTAAAGTACTCCTATCTATGGCGGCAACCTTTGCCCCAATTATGAGTGATTTACACTTTACATCTTGGTATCATATACCTCAAAAAGTGTTACAAGTTTACTTTCATGACACCTTCAAGTGGAGACATCAGTCGCCTCCTTCTTCTTTTGTTCTTCCAGATAGAGAGGACAATTCCTTTTCCAATGTCCTGGCTTTTGACAATGGTGGCAATTTCCTTTCTTGGTCACACCTCCTTTGGCCTTGAGAGCTGAAGACGACTTGGGCTCCTGGCTAGCATCAGAACCTTTCTTAGCTTTGCCCTTGCCCTTGCGCTTGGACTTGCCTTTCTTGCTCGTGATCACCATCACGGACTTAGGCTTGTCCTTCTTCATCTGTAACTCGGCTGTCCTCAACATGCCAAACAACTCTGACAGTGGCCTATCAAAGTTGTTCATGTTGTAGTTCATCACAAACTGACTGTAAGATTCTGGCAACGATTGCAGTATCACGTCAGTAGCCAACTCTTGGCTCAGTGGAAATCCCACTCTCTGCAGGTTCTCTACATACCCAATCATCTTGAGTGTGTGAGGACCAACTGGATCTCCTTCTGTCATGACGCACTTGAACAGCGCCCTAGAAACATTGTACCTCTCTTGCCGTGCCTGATCTTCATACATGTTCCTGAGATGCTGAATCATCTCAATGACACCCATGTTCTCATGTTGCCACTACAACTCATGGTTCATTGAACATAGCATCAAGCACTTTGCATCAATGGCATCATCAGAATGCTTCTTGTAAGCATCCCTTTCTGTCCTAGGTGCATTAGGAGCGGGTTCCTCTGGAATTGGAGTATCCAGGACATAGAGCATACGCTCTTGAGTGAGAACAATTCTCAATGTCCGATACCATTCATGGAAGTTTGTCCCATTTAGCTTGTCCTTGTCAAGGACTGATCGCAAAGAAAAGTTGTTGTTGTTTCTTTCCATTTGTACTACAAAAAGGAAAATATGAAATTTTAGTCCAAAACTTATTTTTGACTAATTTGATTGATTTTAAAAGTTGACGATAAAATTAGGCCTTTAATTAATTATCGCTCCCACTATTTTACTTCAAATTGATAGCCCTCACCATCAATTCGGAAGATTGCAGTGTACAACCTTCTAGTGGGCAAGATCCTGAAATCCTCTAAGTCATGAGTCAGCTAGGGCTGATCGCCCACAACTTAGATCTCTCAGGTAGGCAACTTTTGCCAATTGCATCATATGCAACTCTTGATAAGATGTCATATACAACTCCTTGCAATGATCATCTCCATGCCTCAAGGCGCTAGATCCTATCTAGGTCACCTTGTTAAGTCTGACCCAAAGCAAACACGATGAACATGCACCCTGCTAGGGCAGACCCACACATTCATCCTTCACGCTTCCACGAGATAGACGGTGCACCATGCTAGGGCGTGCCCACACTTGGTCGATCAAGCTTTTCACGTGTGTCGCATTTAAAGGCATCTAAAACTTAATATTTTAATGAGGGATTTGGTTTTTATATACATATACATATCCAATCACCACAATACATTGTACGTATCATATACATGCTATATCCCACAGAAAACATGCACAAACGATAAAAAGCGATGATTATGGCCATCCTAATGTGATTCCTCGAGCCAAGAGGAATCACGATCATCTAGGTCTACATCACATGCAACCTGTACAAGATGAACATCTGTGCCTTGCCATCTGAGTTGATCAACTCATCACATGAATGATCTGTACTCTCCAGCCGGTCGTCTGGGTGCCACCAGCCGATCGGTTGGCTCCTCCAACCGATCGGTTCTCCTGGACGTCGTGCATCTCGTCATGTCCGCCACCTGGTCGTCTCTCTCCTCATTCGGTCATCAACCGATCGGTTCACTCCTTGAACCGACCGTCTGGAACGTCAACCGATCGGTTCACGCCTTGAATCGATCATTTCAGCTGTTGTCTTGATGTCCTTCGGTCTTCGACATAACAGGAAATAAAATCTATCCTATTATTACATTGCTTAAAAGAAGAAACCCCGAGTTACATTCAATAAATAAAGGTGATATTATTCGCATCGCATGCAATAAATAAAGGCGACAAACCAAAATCGATCATATCGATATTCCTAAAATATAGAATAGTTGACGTGGCTCTGATACCACTGTTGGGTTTTAAGGGAGGCGGATAAGGCAGCGGAAACAAAAATTTTCTACCCTAAACCCAGCACGAGGAAACGAGTCAACATCTATATAATAGTAAAGGGATGGTTTGTGGAATCATACCTTGTCCTGAGGCTTGCTCGACGACAATACCTCGCGCAATGCGCGGTCCTCAGCTCCGGTCTTAGACGGCGTCTGTGCAGCTCCTGGTCGCACCGGGACTGATGACTCCTCCTCCTACCGGACTGTCAGATGACAGTTGTCCTCCTGAGCGGCAGTGTCCTCCCGCCTCTGTAGTAGTCCACACGGACCACCTGGAACTCCACACTCCTTGTCCCACAAGGAAGTGGAAGGAGTTGCACCCTCCTGTTGACGTACTAGTCGCCAACACACTCTCCTGCCTCCAGTTGCAACTGTAGTTGTCCTTCCCTTGCTGCACCTCCCTTTTGCGGGAAGCACTTGCTCAAGATCTCTCTCGGTTACCAAAACCAGAGAGAATGACAACTTGTAAAGCAACTGGTTGCACTGAGTTGTTCTTTGAGAAGCCCCCACTACCCCTATATATATAGGAGGGTCATGGGACAGGGTTCTCTATCCCGGGCAATACGGGACTAAACGCAGGAGTAGAAGGGTTCGAGATTTTCCACAAAAAGCAACCGGTTCGCAACCTGAAAGATCGGTTCACAGCTGAACCGATCGGTTCGGCCATTGAGCCGATCGGTTGGACCTGAGCCGACCATTTGGGGCACTCCAACCAATCGGTTGGTGCCCTGAATCGATCGGTTCATGGTCCTAATCCGGCTCAAAAAGACTTTCCTTGTTTCTTTCCCAATTGGTATTGAATACCAATAATATTCCAAATCGAATTGGGCAATTTGAAAACCAAAGGAAAATTCTTGCCGACATGACTTTCCCAACTGGTCGGTTGCACCAGTTGAGCCGATCGGTTCAACCCTTGAACCAGTCGTTTCAACTTGGTCATAAGCCGATCGGTTGGACACTCCAGCCGACCGGTTCAGCAACCTCAGCCGACCGGTTCAACACTTGAGCCAATCGGTTGGGAGCATAGGTTGGGAAAAATCAGTCAATTGCGATTTCAATCAATCCGATACTCCAATCAATGTGTCCAACACCTTGAACCATATGATATTGAGCCATCGACTAATTGAATGTTTAATTGAACTACTAAACTCCTTTAGTAATCAATCTAAACATTGCTTGTGGACAAAACTCCTCTTCCAGGTTAAATCCTATGTGTGTGACCCTGCAGGTCCATTTCACATTGGCAGTGAGAGTCCATAACATTTATGACTTCACAAGCAAAGAGCGGTGCCTAGTCACACATCATTGCTACCCAAGTGAAAGTAGAAAGTTGGAGAACAACTTTCATCCTATAATCCATGAATGGTGTTATAGTGAATGTATAATTCCTTTGTCACTGATATCCCGAATGAACTCGAGGCATGGATATTGATATGAAATTGATATGGTTGATATGAAATTGAGATGCTTGTGTAACAAGTATCCTGAATACCATGGTCAGATGACCTGAAGGTAATAGTTACCTGATAAGTGATAACCATGTTTAGTGATGAACTAAGGATTTGAATACCCAGATCCAGCAAATGTGATGATGGTGGTATTGAGGGATGTGAATTCCCAACAATGAGACAAGGTATTGAGATCCCAATGCTTTATAACGTTCTGAAAAGTACTAAACTCGATCCAAAATTCATGTTGGTCGACAATATTGTCGACCGAGGAGCCCTTTAGGGTCGGTTATAAGGAAAACCCGACCCTGGAGGTGCTTATACATGTGAAATCTGGCTCCTTCTTGGTTGACGATTTTTGTCGACCGAGAGGTTATCGGTCGACAAATGTGTCGACCGAGAAGAGCTCTAGCGTTGGTTAAAAGTACAAAACCGACGCTAGAGGTGATTATACATGCGTGAACTAAACTGGAATCAAAATTCATGTCGGTCGACAATATTGTCGACCGACATGCCCTTTAGGGTCGGTTATAAGGAAAAAAACCGACCCGAGAGGTGCTTATACACGTGAAATCTAGCTCCTTCTCAGTCGACGAATTTGTCGACCGAGAGGTTATCGGTCGACAAATTTGTCGACCGAGAAGAGCACTAGGGTCGGTTATAAGGAAAAAACCGACCCTATATGTGCTTATACACGTGAAATCTAGCTCTTATTCGGTCGAAAAATTTGTCGACCGAGGAGCCCTTTAGGGTCGGTTATAAGTGAAAAACCGACCCTAGAGGTTCTTATACACATTAAATCTGGCTCTTATTTAGTCAACAAATTTGTCGATCGAGGTACCCTTTAGGGTCGGTTAAAAGTAAAAAACTGACGTTAGAGGTGCTAAACTAAATTGGATCCAAAATTGATATCGGTCGATAATATTCTCGATCGAGGAGCCCTTTAGGGTCGGTTATAAGGGAAAAACCGACCCTAGAGGTTCTTATATATGTGAAATCTGGCTCTTATTTGATCGACAAATTTGTCGACCGAGGAGCCCTTTAGGGTCGGTTATAAGGGAAAAATCGACCCTAGAGGTGCTTATACGTGTGTGAAGGCAAACTGGATTCAAGATGTCTAATTACCCACATTTTTTGTAGACATATAAGGTCGGTTATTTAGAAAAACCGACCTTATAGATTGAGGCGCGAAGCCAAAATCAAGAAAATTTTTGCCGTGGGAAACTGTAATTGACTTTCTAATCCAATTGTCTATAAGGTCGCTTATTTTATGAAAACCGACCCTATAGAGATGCACTACAAGGTCGATTATTTTAAGAAAAGCGACCCAAGAGGTCTTAAGTGGTGCCCGCGTTTTTTGTAGAAAAATAAGATCGGTTATTTGGAAAACCAACCCTATAGAGATATACTACAAGGTCGGTTATTTTAAGAAAAGCGACCCAAGAGGTCTTAAGTGGTGCCCACATTTTTTATAGACATATAAGGTTAGTTATTTGGAAAACCGACCCTATAGAGTTACACTACAAGGTCGGTTTTTTTTAATAAAACCGACCCAAGAGGTCTTAAGTGGTGCCCACATTTTTTTTAGACATATAAGGTTGGTTATTTGAAAAAACCGACCCTACAGGTAGTGATGTTATAACCCATTTCTTTACTAGTGAAACATGCAAACAATTCAGGATAAGACTTCCTCATGTCCATCATGGCGCCCATGTGGCTTTACTCTCTCCATGGTGCTTCCTAAGAACTTTCATCATCTTGTATTCTTTCATCTGAGCTTTCTCTCACCTTGGTATATCATACCCTCATAGGTGACTCGGGACATTTCAGCCTCTCACAAACCTGAATAGGTTCATGGCTCAGCACATGGCTTGGGTACCTCACATAGTGCTCTAGATCGGACTCGTGGAACCCATCATTCATCACGCTATCATGAGGGGTAAGGCTAAACCAAACCATCTCCACCTATCCATCTCAAATGGATCCATCTATCGAGCACTCAGCTTTTTCAGCTGTAGCTTAGAGGAGTCAGATTTTCACATCACATATTTTCCCACAGTGTATTACATGTTAGTCTACTTTGCATCATCTCACCACTCATGTCGCCCCTGGGCTTCCTCAGCCATCGCATGATCAAAGAGACTTCATCTACACCCATTGTGGTCTCCCTGACCTTCACAAGGTCTCTTCACCAACATCATTGATAACACCTAAATCTACGCATATTATCTATGCATTTCATCTATGGTTTCGTGTCACTTTGGCCATAGTATGCCCTTTATTGCCTATGTTTTAGTTCTTTTTATCTTTTTGTAGATAGATTAGCTAAGCTGGGCAATCTGGCCAATTTTGGGACTTGCAGGCACCAAACCAGAGAAGACATATATTCTCTAAAGATTTCTCCCCGATACATGGTTTTTGCAGCAGCTACGAACCCGCCACGACTGTGGCCATCCACCTTGACCACGACCGTGGCAAGTAGGCACGACCGTGGTACCCACCGTGACCGCAGCCTTCAAAACCGCAACCGCAGTCCTCACTACGACCATGGCCGCCTGCCACGACCATGGCCACCTTCACCACAACCGTTGCCAATAACTGTGATCGTGGTCCCCAACGCCTTGACCGCGGTCTTTCTTTCCATAAACACGATCACGATACTTCGCCACGACTGTGGCCATCCACCACGACCGTGGCCAATAACCGCGATCACGGTCCCCAACGCCACGACCGCGGTCTTTTTTCCATAACTATGACCGCGATTCTTTGCCACGACTATGGCCGATAACCGCGACTGTGATTCCCAATAATCGTGACCGCGATCCCTCGCCACGACCGTGGCCAATAACTGCGATCGCAGTTCTCATCACCACGATCGTGGTCTTCATCTTCAACAACCGCGACCGTGATCCCTCTCCACGACCATGGTCGATAACTGTGATCGTGATTCCCAATAATCAGGACCGCAATCTCTATCTCAAGAACCACGACTGCGGTGTTGGCCACAATCGTGGCCATAGGCCACGACTGTGGCCGACCCCACAACCTGCTGGCCGCGGTCTACAACTCGTGCCTATAAATAGAACAACACCCCCAACCATTTAGGTGGCCAGTTCAGACGCCGAGAGGCTGCCAGATTGGAGCCACAGCCCCGTGGGAGCATCCCAAGGTCCAAGAGGACCAAGGCGTTCGCTCTACACTTCCCTCTATAGCCAGCTTCCATCCTTTCTCCACCCATCCTCCCATTTCCACCCATATCTGAGGTGGAAATCCAGATCTAGACCAACCACCATCGTCCTCCACCTTCGTTCACCCACCAAGTTGTTGTTCGGGGCAGATCTAGAGAGAGGAAGGACCAATGAGTCCAGATCTGATCAAAGAGAAGGACCAAAAGATGAGATCCGACCTATACATAGGCAAAGGAGCAAGAGCCACCTCTCCTCTCCGGGCTAAATCTCTTCTTCTTCCCCTTTCTTTTATTGTGTCCCTTGGTTTCTTGTACAATGATGTTTTTCCATCCTTGTTCGGTACCAACTATGCTTGTCCATGGCTAGTTGAGCTTCTTCTTGGCTATGTAGCCCGATCTGGGCATGTATATGTACTTTTGCCTTAAGCAAGTAGATTCATATCAGATCTAGTATTTTGTATGTTCTATTTTCTCTTTCCAAGTTATGATTGCTAGTTTGGTTGATTAGCTACTCGCTTGAACTGCTATTTCTGCATGTATCGAGAGATCCATTCTAGGAATAGCTAAGAGACGATAGTTTGGATCTGAACCTGAGAGGAGGACGATCCAAGGTATTCTGTTCCTAACACCCCGGAATATCCTAAGACCTAAAAGGGAACTTAGCATATTCTGAGGTGTTGATATGTCATTCCTTGAGAGATGTCGATGACATATCACTAATGGTTTTAGTCACACATCGCGAGAGAGAGTGGGACGACCCAAATGACAGATGCCACTATGCATACTAGATGCTTGCTTGGGTGTTGGAGGATTCTCTATGCCAGAGAACAAGCACATAGACTGCCCTATTTGTGGTTACATAGCTAGGAACTCTCTTTCTCTTATTAGTAGAACCACGGGCCTTGTTTTCTTTTATTTTCTTTTCTTTGTTTTATTTTAAATCGTGACAACCTGCTAGACTAGTTCTAGCACATACTTGTATCCACTATTGCTTTTGGCTTATCTGACTTGAGAATGAGATCTCTGGCATCCTAAACGTCACCATGTCCCTGTGTTCGACCCCATATATCTAATTCTACCCTGTAATAAAAGTTGCGGGGGCCTAAAAGGTTTCAGGTTATAAATTTAAAAGCTTGATTCCTTCCTTTGTCTCACGCTCATATCTAGACATGAGAAAAAGGCTGATCAACTTTTTGGCGTTGTTGCTGGGGACGTGGTTTTTTCACATTTACACGACTGGAAGATTTTCGTTCTGTCCCTTTAAGCCCGTATATATATGCATAGTTCTTCTTTTTTTTAAAACATACTTGTTCATATATATTGAATACCTTTTTCTTTTTATTATACCTTTTTCAGCCATGGATCTCGCTTCAGCAAGACAAGTCATCTTGTCCACCTATCCTCTCGAGTTTTTCCGCAGTTCCAACTGTTAGCAAATAATTGAAGTTTGTGCTCTACAACTAGTCGAGTTATACTCACCTCCACTGTCGTCGTATGATGACATTTCAACAAAGGAGACTGTCAGTCAGCCCTCAACTCTTATGCTATCATGGGATCAAGAATTGATTAAGGCAGTGGAGTTGGCTGGTGAAAGTATTCATGCACTCACCTCCTTATCCCCTCATCTCCATGAATATGTCGATCCAATGCAACAACTACTTGAAGACAAGGATCGTCATCTCAAAGTAGCCACCGAGGCTGCAGACCGCGGTAGTAGTTTGCTTCAAACTGTTGAACAAGGATTCATCCTAAAGCATCAGTTTGATACAGAGGATTCCCCTTATATGTGTATGGAAGAATCGATGGGTCTCGAAATCATTGTTGCTCAAGTACAACAACTTCATGATAAAGATGTTGAACAAGGCAGGAGGCTCCAAGAGCTCATCAATTTGGTTACAACTGCCATCACAAGACAATGAAGAAGTTAGTCATCAAGACCATTCCATTGGGTCTGAAGTGGAGTATGCATCACTATCCTATTTAGACCATCAACTGGATCTACTAAGATTTTTATGTGAAGACCAACCCACTTGGGGAAGCCCTCATTCTATCCAGATGACCCAGTTGATGAACTAATGAAAGATATGAGTAATATACATGAATGGTTTGATGATGACGATGACGAAGAATCTTATCCTCACAATGATAGCCAAACAACCTCACATCCAGAGGGTTGGTTTGAGGAACCTGAGTCCGACATTGACCCAAACTAGGGTGGTATCTCTCATATTGAGACATGTCACTTAGCTTTGAGCAGTGTGCCGATCATCGTTTGGAACAATTTGTTCGAGGACGACGACGATGATAGCTGCTCGGCATGGAGTAGTGAGTATACTGATGATGACGAGTTGGAAAAGCACGAGCCGCCATTAGCGCCCATACCTTTACAAGGTGGGGTGGACATCAAGGGGGCAGGATGGACGGTTCACTACAACATGGCTGCTGAGCATGAAGACACCCCTGACTCCATGCTAGGTGATAAGCTTGGGGTGGTAGAACCACAAATAGATTCTTTAGAGGGTACTTCTTGCTTAGGAGATGATTGGATGTCTCAGAATGCATATAGTAGCTTATCTGAGCATCCAACCTCAAGTTCAGAGATGGAGGGAGGAGAAATGGATCCTACCCAAGTCATTCATCCTATCCCCTCCATCTCATCCTGTGTCGACATCCCATGACCTTCATATTCATAGTCATATAATGAAAGGTACATTGAGGATGATATGCCAAAGAATTCATCCTAGTGTAGATCAAGACACTTCCAGCACAAAGATGACTTCACTGAGTCGCCAGATTTCACTTCGCTTCTTCGGACTCGGCAGGGCCAACACATCCGCCTATTCTACTCCTATAATGTGGTGGAACCTGTCGGCAAGACACAGGTGACACTGGTCCCAAAACTTAGGATTTGGGACCCCAGTTTCGGTATCATGGGGAAGCCACCCCCTTTTCTCTTACCCACCCTCCCATCCTTTTATTACAATAAATTTTGCTTTTCATGTTCTTATTAGTTAGTTACTTTCCTCTAACTATTTTTATATCCTTGCACCCATTCATCATCTTTATAACTTCAATAATTGTCGTTAAACTCATGCATTCCTGCCTCACTATCTCCAGTTTAACTCTTGATCGAGGACGAGCAAAATTTTAAGCTTGGGGTGGTGGGCTTCACCCTTCTTTCTCTTCACCCTTCTTGCATGCATGTTTATTTCCTGTATTTAGTTTTAAATTTTCAAACACCAAGCTGGTATCACCAAGGTCTATAAGGTGATGTTTGAACCAGGCAACTCTCTGCTGGAGTGGTTCTCCCGTAACCTAAAGCACAAAATGGTGAGCAGGTCCCGATCAACCTGGTTCGCCATGATGGTGGAACACCTGTGGAGGAAAAGGAATGAATTCATCTTCAAGGGCATCCAATGTCCACCAAGTGTCCTTATAAGGAACATCTCGTCCCATGTCAACTGTAGTATGGAAGCCTTTAGACCTGCAAATCAGATGCACAATTGTACAACAAAAGAAGGGTGTCCTCCAATATTGGAGAATACTATCAGAATCAATGTCGACGGATCCGTTCAAAAACGTTTGGGTACAGGGGAAACAAGTTTCTTCATAAGGAATGCACACCAGAAGTGGCTAGTGGGCGGCGCTCAGCCGGAAGGAGGCCTTCAGATCCTAGAAGTGGAGCTACTAACAATATGTAGAGGCCTCGAAGCTGTAATCCATAGACCAGAACATGTACTGTTGGAAATCGACAGCAAACTAGCATGGTCAATTTTGAATTCTAGAGAAATCGACATGCCCAAGTACAAGATTTTTGTCACTAGATTTGAGAACCTCAAGGCACAAAAACCTGGTATTCAAATCCTCTTTGTCAAAAGGGAATCGAATGTAATGGCTGATTGTCTTGCCAAATGGGCAGTCCGTTATGCAACAGAGTCAGTAACCTGGAGTCAACGCCCGACTTCATACCAGCTAAGATCTGGGAGGAACAACGGGCATGTTATGTACCTGTAAGATCTACTATTTTAGCCTGCAACCCGAGAGCAGGATGAATAAAGTTTCTCAGTTATTCCCAAAAAAAAATTCAAAAAATTCTGCTTTTTAGCTCTGCAATTATGGCTATGTGGTGCGAATCTAATAGATAAATGCTTGACTTTATGCCTATATACACAATTTTTATCTTAAAAATTACTTGACCTTTTGCTTGACTTGCTCTTTGACTCTTTCCTTGAGTTTGGTAATAAATCTAAGCTTATGTCCCTTTTTCATAGCTTAAAGCTAAATTCCCTTGATCTATGTTGTGAATGGCAAATCCATGGTAAAGAACCATTGGAATGAGCTAAAACATGATCAAAGAATCCTAGCTGTGGTTTCACAAGCTAGCCTCTATTCTAAGGATTCTTGAATCATAATTATTATCTTTTCACATAGGTATCAAGTAGATAATGATGATTTCTAAGCTTTAATCATGATGAAATGTTTTCCTTGATAGACTATGTGCCTTCTCACATTAGATTGAGTCAAAAAGATGAAAAATATAAAAATATGCAAAAGAGGCTTGGCCGCCCACAAAATCCCAAAATATCTATATAGTTCTCACCCAAGCCTACAAATAGAATGCAGGTGATAAAAGTCTAAGTGTGAATAATAAATGAGTGTTGTTTTCTCTTTTAGGAGAAATGAGGATGGTGCCCAGCCAGAGTATGACTGTGCTCACGAACGTAGGTATGTCGTGCCTGGAAGTATCACTCCAGAAGCTCATTAGAGAGTCACTAGGAACCCCTAGGAGACCTATGAGATCATCTCAGTAGAAGGATTGGTTCGAGCGCAGTACGAGGAGTTCATCTCACTACTCTGGGCCAACTGGCTTGGATTGCAGGGATTGTTGCTCGTTACATGGACCAATCTGATGCAGATCGAGATTCTCGGAAGTCATTAGAGTCTTTTTGCTTTATTTCTTAAGGATGTGAATAAATGAGAGGCGCGTTGTTCCCGATTGGTATGCATGGATTCATGGTGATGGCTCATTGCTCATCACCTTCTTGATCACCTATGTGACAACTCTTTCATGTTTAAATAATCATGATTCAAACCCTCATGGGTATCGGTAGGATGTAGTGAATTTTCTTAATCTTGCATGGACACTCTTTGATCTTGCTTTGGCAGGAATGTGGTTGATTTGATTGGAGTTTGTTCTGAAATGACATGGATCAAGAGTATTGATGCTTTAAACTATTTTTCTTAACCTCGGCATCTATTGTCAAGCTTAATTTGGATGTTATCTTTTTATTCTTAGAGCACAGTCTTGCTAGATGACAAGCAAGTTTTAATCTTGGGGTAGTTTATAACACCCAAATCTACACATTTTATCTATGCATTTCATCTATGGTTTTATGTCACTTTGGCCATAGTATGCCCTCTATTGCTTATGTTTTAGTTCTTTTTATCTTTCCATAGATAGATTAGCTAAGTTGGCCAATCTAGCCAATTTTGGGACTTGCAGGCACCGAACCATAGAAGACATCTATTCTCCAAAGATTTCTCCCTGACACATGGTTTTTGCAGCAGCTACGAACCCTCCACGACCGTGGCCATCCACCCTGACCATGACCATGGCAAGTAGGCACGACCGTGGTACCCATCGCGATCGCATCCTTCAAAATCACGACTGCAGTCTTCGCCACGACTGTGGCCGTCCACCTTCGCCGTGACCGTGGTGATCCAGCACGACTGTGACCAATAAATGTGATCGCGATCCCCAACGCCACGACCGCGATCTTTCTTTCCATAACTGCGACTGTGATTCTTCGCCACGACCATGGCCAATAACTGTGATCACGGTCCCCAACGCCACGACCATGGCCTTTCTTTCCATAACCTCGATCGTGATTCTTTGCCACGACCGTGGCCGATAACCGCGACCATGATTCCCAATAACCATGAACGTGATCCCTCGCCACGACTGTTGCATTCCGCCACGACTGTGGCCAATAACTGCGATTGCGGTTCTGATCCCCACGACTGCGATCTTCGACTTCAACAACTATGACTGTGATCCTCACCACGACCGTGACGATCTACCACGACAGTGGCTGATAACTGCGACTGCAATTCCTAATAATCGTGACCCCCGCGACCTGCTGGCCACAGTTTGCAGTTCGTGCCTATAAATAAAACTACACTCCCAACCATTTAGGGGGGCAGTTCAGATGCCGAGAGGCTACCAGATTGGATCCAGAGCCCCATGGGAGCATCCCAAGGTCTGAGAGTGTTGGGTTTTAGGGGAGGTAGAGAAGGCAGTGGAAACAAAAAAAATTTCTCCCCCAAACCCAGAACAAGGAAACGCGTCAATGTCTATATAATAGGAAAGGATGGTTTGTGGAATCATACCTTGTCCCGAGGCTTGCTCGGCGACAATACCTCGCACCTTGCACGGTCTTCACCTCTGGTCTTGGACGGTGTCTATGCAGCTCCTGGTCGCACCGGGACTGACGACTCCTAGTCTCACCGGGACTGTCAGGATTGACAGTTGTCCTCCGAGCGGCAAAAACCTCATGCCTCTGAAGTAGTCCACACGGACCACCTGGAACTCCAATCTCTTTGTCCCACTAGGAATTGGAAGGAGTCACACCCTCTTGTTGATGTACTAGTCGCCAACACACTCTCCTGCCTCCAGTTGCAACTGCAGTTGTCTTTCCCTTGTTGCGCCTCCCTTTGCGGGTAGCACTTGCTCGGGCTCTCTTGGTTACCAAAACCATAGAGAATGACAACTTTGTAGAGAAACTGGTTGCACTGAGTTGTACTTTGAGAATCCCCCAATACCCCTATATATATAGGAGGGTCATGGGATAGGGTTCTCTATCCCGGGCAATATGGGACTAAAGCAGGAGTAGAAGGGTTCGAGATTTTCCACAAAAACAACCAACTCACATCCTGAACCGATCGTTTCACAACTGAAACAGTCGGTTGGTGACCTGAACCAGTCGGTTGACACCTCAACTGATTGGTTGGGATGCCTCAACCGGTCGGTTCACTTCTAAACCGGTCGGTTGGTGGTCCTGGTCGGTTCCCGATTGACTTTCCTTCTTTTGTTTCTAATTAGTATCGAATACCAATCCTATTTCCCAATCAAATTGGGCAATTGAAACGAAAGGAAAATTCTCACCAATCCTACTTTCCCAACTTGCTCGGTTGCACCAGTTGAATCGATCGTTTCAACACTTGAAGCAATCGGTTCACCCTGATCTTGAGCCGATCGACCCAACACTTGATCCGACCGGTTCACCAAGCTCAGCCGATCAGTTCATCACATGAGTCGATCGGTTGGGAGTGTAGATTGTGAAGAATCAATCAATTGTGATTTCAATCAATCCGATACTCCAATCAATCCATCCAACACCTTGAACATTGAGCTATCAATTGATTGAGTGTTTAATTGAACTACTAAACTCCTTTAGTAATCAATCTAAACATTGTTTGTGGACAAAACTCCTCTTCCAGGTTAAATCCTATGTGTGTGACCCTACAGGTCCATTTCACGTTGGAAGTGAAAGTCCATAACACTTATGACTTCACAAGCAAAGAGCGGTGCCTAGTCACATATCAGTGCTACCCAAGTGAAAGTAGAAAGTTGGAGAACAACTTTCAATCCTACAATCCGTGAATGGTGTTACAGTGAATGTATAATTCCTTTATCACTGATATCCCGAATGAACTCAAGGCATGGAACAGTCATCTTGTCAACGTTCATTCACTTTCTTGATCTCAGAGTAGATTGAACGAAATATGTATGACATCAATATCACATACTGATTCACACATGTGTGTACACGCCTATCTCAATCCTACTCATCAAGTGGCCTTGGATATCAAACTCCCTCAGGAGGGACAAATCCCATATCTATCACTCACCCCTCAAAAGTCCCATGTGTCAAAGCCACCCAATCATCACCTTTATAACAACCCATGTTTCAGGACTGCGTTTGATGATGTCAAAGTGTGCCCAACGACATGTGTTGAGTGTAGTGATTTCAGGTCAAATAATCACACTCACCACCATCACTATGAGTACTGACTGGGACTACCATGTTATGGTTCCATGTGTCAAACTCACGGTGGGTCTGTCTGATACACTTGTTCTCTAACAAGTACCTATGTGTTTGGTTAGATATCTCTATATCATGACTAATGAGATTCTGTCATCAACCAACACCACAATCTAGTCTTGTGTGTCATTGTTGTCTATATACCTTCCACAATGACATCCGACTAGGGACATAACACGAATGTACAAACTCTTAGCATTCGTATGATCTCACCGTTCAGGTCCTTAACCTGAAAGCATACGTCATTGAGTACTATCATTCTCTAGACATTCAATATGTTCTGTCACTATCTTATATGACTGAACCAGAAAGAATTGGAAGCTTGCCTTTGATGTTTATCAAATCAATCTTAATGTATCCTACCAATCATCCCATGATTGGCTCTCAGGGCATACATACCAACAGACTCCCACTTGCATTGTGAGCCAATCACCTTTGAATCATATTCATAGTGATCTTCAAACATGTCCCACATGTTACTCTGCTCTTGTGCAAACATAGTGAGTAATGGAAACACCTTGCCAAAGTCAGTATAAATTGCATGTCTCTCATCTCTTCGTTGTACGTCACACATATGAGATGCAGTTTCCGTAATAGGCGATCTAGTATTCCTTTGCTAACCTTTAGCCACATTGCATGATCAAGGATTCCATACTTGTCATCAATGAGCAGAATATCTATAAGTTCATCTTATGAACTTCTAGATCCATATAGTATCCACTGTTGTTCTTCAACACATAGATACTCGGCATTTACTTTTAAATGGTTTTATTGGAACACTTCCAATTATCAACAACCTTTCACTTTATATATATCCTATATACATTTTTGTGATTAATTTTCTATCCTTTTGGAAGTTCTCATCAATGTAACTCTTTACATTGAACTCTTCCTTATCTCCATAGAACTAGTACTTCCCAAGTACTTATCAAGTTCTCATGGTATTACAGTAACCCTTACTGGAAGTAGACACACATCCACTCGTCATGTCCCACATACGAGTTATCAGGATGAGCACATCATATTGTCATGTCCTACATACAAGATGATGAATGCATTTTGTTCTTGCCATGTCGATACATGCAAGATAATGGGATGATTACATACATGATAGATCCATATCTATTCTTAGTGTTCCCATTCTTCATAAGAATTGGACACTTGGCCTTGGGATACTAACTCCATGTAACATGGACAAGTTTTCTCCCACTGAATCTGTGCATACTGAACCCTTCAGTACAGATTGCCAATGTATGCTTTCTCTTTTCAGGTCAAGAGGTTTTTCGAGAACTATATCTATAGATCTCTATTCCTATCACATAGGAAACATCTCTATCTTCCTTAAAGATAATTTCCACTTTTGGATTTCCATTCTAGAACATTTCCATTTCACATCAATATGTGGAATGTGAACGCGCTCCCACTAAATCACAGATCCCTTCTTTATCTTTGACATATCAGTCAAAACCTTTTGACTATATCATCAAAGTAAAGATCCAATTTTGAGTTTCTTATACTCAATCAATCACATTGATTAGTCCATTGTAACTTATAGACTTCATTTGCATTAGTGGATTCATAAACCTTATAGGTTGTCACATACACATCCTTGTTTTATTCCTCATAGGAATGCGGTTTTAGTATCCATATGCCAAATGTCTTAGTCATTAAGTTGGAATCAACAAGCATCATCCTTCTCAAAATGTTATCATTGTGTCTTAACACTTAAGATTAATTTGCACTTATGGATTTCATCCAATGGGTGCTTCCATCAAGGTCATACCTTATGGTTCACATTAATGTCATTTAGGATGTAATGGTCATAAACCATAACTCAAAATTCGGTTCCTCATCTAGATAGTTGACTCATCACATGAACAACTCCTCACATAAATAATTGAGGTGTATCTGTTAAGAATATAAGAACTCACAACCCTTGTGATTCTTAATTTCTTTATTAGTGTGGGGTATTCTTTTATTAAGAAGAATTCAGTTATTTGATAATCATTCTCTAACTCCTTAGAGTATGATTCCTTCTTGATTTAGACATCACCATGCCTTAATCATGAGTTCACTATGATACACTATCATAATCACTCATAAGGATCTCAAACATTTGGTCCACGTATTTCATTCATTGATCTCATCAAGAATTAACACTTTACCAAATTCTTACTTCATCTATGATATTCTTGAACACTTCAAGATATTCATATTGGTATTTCTCTAAAAACCTTTTGAAGTATTAGCATTTGTTCCAATAGGTATGTAAATACATCACATGCATCATACCTATTAGGATAATCATTCTCCCACTACCATTAGTGAAGATTGATTAATCATGTACAAGAAATTTATGTCTCTTACTGGTTCTCTAACCAAAAGAGTCTAGATTTATCCATCACATGGAAACTAGAAATGAATCTCTCATGATTGATGCTAATTTGATTGTTTGAGTTATCTATAACTTTAGGTATCATTTTATCTTATGCATACCATGTATCACAAGATAAACAAGGCATTGCCTTTAAGATCATATCTTTAAGATTGAAACATCAACTTTATTAATTGCCATCATTGTCATACAATATGCAAAAATAAAGTGTTTCTATCTATTGGAAATATATGAAATAGCAGTTCTCAACTCTATTTCGTGCCCTTTAGGCTGAAATTAACTGAAAGATACTCCTATCTATGGCAGCAACACTTGCTCCAATGATGGGTACTTCTTTCTTGGTCCTTTCACAAAGGCCATCACTTCTTTGCGGATCTTGCATATCATATATGATAGATCCATATCTTGGTATCATATACCTCAGATAAAGAAGCGGTTCATTTCATGATACCTTAGGTGGAGATTTCTATCCCCTCCTTCATCTTCTTTTGTTCTTCCAGATATAGAGGGCAATTCCCTCATACACCCTTTCCCCATGTTCCTTGAGGCTGAAGATGGCTTGGATTGCTGGCTAGCATCAGAACACTTTCTTGCTTTGCCCTTGTCCTTGCCCTTAAGAATTACCTTTTCTTTGATCATATCAAAGATTATGGTTTGTCTTTCTTCATATTTTCCTCTATTGTCCTCAACATGTCCAACAACTTTGTCAACTCTTGTCAAAGTTGTTCATGTTGTAGTTTATCATGAACTGTATGATTCTCGCAACATTTGCAGTATCATACCAATAGCCAACTCTTGGCTCAGAGGGAATCCTTCTTAGTCAGGTCTTTCCACATACCCAATCATATTGAGTATGTGAATACCTTACTGGATCTCCTTCTGTCATGACATACTAGGACAATCTCTTGGAGACATCATATGTCTCATGTTGTCTCTGCAACTCATAGTTCAGAGAACATAACATCAAGCACTCCTCATCAATGTCATCCTTGGTATGCTTCCATAAGCATACTTTCAGCCATTGATGTGGTGGGATCGAGTTCATCTAGTTCTTGTATAACTAGGACTTAGAGCTTTCACTCTACAATTGATAACACTTCTCAATGTCCTAACCAGTCGTGGAAAAATTCCCATTTAATTTTTTGGTCTTAAAGACCGATCGCAAATAAAGTGATTATTGTTGATTAACCATTTATTGTACAAAAGGAAATATATGCAATTTCAGTCCAAAACTCCTTTTTGACTTATTTGATTGATTTGAAAATTTGACAATAAAATTAGGCCTTTAATTAATTATCGCTCCCACTATTTTACTTCAAATTGATAGCCCTCACCATCAATTCGGAAGATTGCAGTGTACAACCTTCTAGTGGGCAAGATCCTAAAATCCTCTAAGTCATGGACCAGCTAGGGTTGTCACCAACAACATAGATCTCTCAGGTAGGCAACTCTTGCCAATTGCATCATATGCAACTCTTGATAAGATGTCATATACAACTCCTTGCCATGATCATATCCATGCCTCAAGGTGCTAGATCCTATCTAGGTCACCTTGTTAAGTCCAACCCAAAGCAAACACGATGAATATGCACCCTTCTAGGATAGACCCACACATTCATCCTTCACGCTTCCACGAGATAGACGGTGCACCATGCTAGGGCGTGCCCACACTTGGTCGATCAAGATTTTCACGTGTGTCGCATTTGGAAGGCATCGAAAACTTAATATTTTAATGAGGGATTTGGTTTTTATATACATATACATATCCAATCACTACAATACATAGTACGTATCATATACATGCTATATCCCACAAAACCATGCAAAATGATAAAAGCGATGATTATGGCCATCCTAATGTGATTCCTCGAGCCAAGAGGAATCACGGTCATCTAGGTCTACATCACATGCAACCTGTACAAGATGAACTATGTGCTATGCCTTTCAAGTAGATCAACTCATCCCATGAATTACTTGCTCGTTCTGGCCCGGTCGTCTGGGTTCCACCAGCCGATCGGTTGGCTCCTCCAACCGATCGGTTCGCCTGGTCATCGTGCATCTCGTCATGGCTGCACACGCTCATCTCGCTCCTCGAAACAGTCATCAACCGATCGGCTCACTCCTTGAACCAATCGTCTCAAACGTCAACCGATCGGTTCACGCCTTGAACCGATCGTTTCAGTTGTCATCTCGATGTCCTCCGTTCTTCGACATAACAGGAAATAAAATTCTATCCTATTTTACATTGTAGAAAGAGAAACCCCGAGTTACATTCGGGGGGAGAAAAGGTAGGAAAGAAATCTCGAATTATTTCGAGTTACATCAGGAATAGGAGAAGGAAGATCAGTGCGCAGACAGAGATGCAAGCAACCACATACAACCATACACAGATAGGGTTTATTGGCCATAAACACACTATACATCCACCACAAAACTCGTTTAAGGGCGACGTGTATCGAGTGCATTAATAATACATATCATATATGTAATTGGGATTTGTGGATTTAGGATTGGACATGCATAAAGCCAATTTTTATTCGCATCGTATGCAATAAATAAAGGCGATAAACCAAAATAGATCATATCGATATTCCTAAAATATAGAGCAGTTGACGTGGCTCTGATACCATTGTTGGGTTTTAGGGGAGGCAGAGAAGGCAGCGGAAATAAAAAAAAATTCTCCCTCAAACCCAGAACAAGGAAACACGTCAACATCTATTTAATAGGAAAGGATGGTTTGTGGAATCATACCTTGTACCGAGGCTTGCTCGGCGACAATACCTCGTGCCTTGCATGGTCTTCACCTCTGGTCTTGGACGGTGTCTGTGCAGCTCCTAGTCACACCGGGACTGACGACTCCTTGTCTCACCAGGACTGTCAGGATTGACAGTTGTCCTCTAAGCGACAGAAACCTCCCGCCTCTGAAGTAGTCCACACAGACCACCTGGAACTCCAATCTCCTTGTCCCATAAGGAATTGGAAGGAGTAGCACCCTCCTGTTGACGTACTAGTCGCCAACAAACTCTCCTGCCTCCAGTTTCAACTGCAGTTGTCTTTCCCTTACTGCACCTCCCTTTGCGGGTAGCACTTGCTCGGGCTCTCTCAGTTACCAAAACCAGAGAGAACGAAAACTTTGCAGAGCAACTGGTTGCACTGGGTTGTACTTTGAGAAGCCCCCAATACCCCTATAAATAGGAGGGTCATGGGACAGGGTTCTCTATCCCGGGCAATATGGGACTAAAGCAGGAGTATAAGGGTTTGAGATTTTCCACAAAAACAACCAACTCACAACCTAAACCGGTCATTTCACAACTGAAACGGTCAGTTGGTGATCTGAACCGGTCGGTTGACACCTCAACCGATCAGTTGGGACGCCTCAACCGGTCGGTTCACTTCTGAATCGACCGGTTGGTGGTCCTAGTTGGTTCCCGATTGACTTTCCTTCTTTTGTTTCTAATTGGTATCGAATACCAATCCTATTTCCCAATCAAATTGGGCAATTGAAACGAAAGGAAAATTCTCACCAATCCTACTTTCCCAACTTGCTCGGTTGCACCAGTTGAATCGATCGTTTCAACACTTGAAGCAATCGGTTCACCCTGATCTTGAGCCGATCGACTCAACACTTGAGTCGACCGGTTCACCAAGCTTAGTCGATCGGTTCATCACATGAACCGATCGGTTGGGAGTGCAACTTGTGCAGAATCAGTCAATTGCGATTTCAATCAATCCAATACTCCAATCAATTCGTCCAACACCTTGAACATTGAGCTATCAATTGATTGAGTGTTTAATTGAACTCCTAAACTCCTTTAGTAATCAATCTAAACATTGTTTGTGGACAAAACTCCTCTTCCAGGTTAAATCCTATGTGTGTGACCATGCAGGTCCATTTCATATTGGCAGTGAAAGTCCATAACACTTATGACTTCACAAGCAAAGAGCGGTGTCTAGTCACACATCAGTGCTACCCAAGTGAAAGTAGAAAGTTGGAGAACAACTTTCAATCCTACAATCCGTGAATGGTGTTACAATGAATGTATAATTCATTTGTCACTGATATCCCGAATGAACTCGAGGCATGGAACAGTCATCATGTCAACGTTCATTCACTTTCTTGATCTCAGAGTAGATTGAACGAGATATGTATGACATCAATATCACATACCGATTCACACATGTGTGCGCACGCCTATCTCAATCCTACTCATCAAGTGGCCTTGGATATCAAACTCCCTCAGGAGGGACAAATCCCATATCTATCACTCACCCCTCAAAAGCCCCATGTGTCAAAGCCACCCAATCATCACCTTTATAACAACCCATGTTTCAGGACTGCGTTTGATGATGTCAAAGTGTGCCAAACGACATGTGTTGAGTGTAGTGATTTCAGGTCAAAGAATCACACTCACCACCATCACTGTGAGTACTGACTGTGACTACCATGATATGGTTCCACGTGTCAAACTCACGGTGGGTCTATCTGGTACACTTGTTCTCTAACAAATACCTATGTGTTTGGTTTGATATCTCTATATCATGACTAATGAGATTTTGTCATCAACCAACACCACAATCTAGTCTTGTGTGTCATTGTTGTCTATCTAACTTCCACAATGACATCCGACTAGGGACATAACAAGAATGTACAAACTCTTAGCATTCGTATGATCTCATCGTTCAGGTCCTTAACCTGAAAGCATACATCATTAAGTATTGTCATTCTCTAGACATTCAATTTGTTCTGTCACTATCTCATATGACTGAATGAGAAAGAATTGGAAGCTTGCCTTTGATGTTTATCAAATCAATCTTAATGTATCCCACCAATCATCCCATGATTGGCTCTCATGGCATACATACCAACAGAGAGGACCAAGGCATTTGCTCTACGCTGCTCTCTACATCCAGTTTCCGTCCTTTCTCCACCCATCCGCCCATTTTTTCCCAGATCTGAGGTGGAAACCCAGATCTAGACCAACCACCATCGTCCTCCACCTCTGTTCACCCACCAAGCTGTTGTTCGGGGCGGATCTAGAGAGAGAGAGGACCAAGGAGTTCATATCTGATCAAGGAGTAGGACCAAAATATGAGATCCAGCCTATACGGAGGCAAAGGAGCGAGAGCTACCTCTCCTCTACAGGAAAAATCTCTTCTTATTCCCCTTTCTTCTCTTGTGTTCCTTGGTTTCTTGTACAATGATGTTTATCAATCCTTGTTCGGTGCCAACTATACTTGTCCATGGCTAGTTGAGCTTCTTCTTGGCTATATAGCCCGATCTGGGCATGTATATGTACTTTTGCCTTTAGCAAGTAGATTCATATCAGATCTAGTATGTTGCATTTCTATTGTCTCTTTCCAAGTTATGATTGCTAGTTTGGTTGATCTCTTACTCGCTTGAACTGTTATTTCTGCATGTATCGAGAGATCTGTTGTAGGAATAGCTAAGAGACGATAGTTTGGATCTGAACCTGAGTGGAGGACGATCCAAGGTATTATGTTCCTAACACCCCAGAATATCCTAAGACCCTAAAGGGAACTTAGCATATTCCGAGGTGTTGATATGTCATTCCTTGAGAGAGGGTCGATGACATATCGCTGATGGTTTTAGTCGTGCGTCGCGAGAGTGAGTGGGACAACCCACATGACAGATGCCACTATGTGACGTCCCCAGATTTTCTAAAACTTAATTTGATGTGTGACCTCCAAATTGAAACCCTCACCTCAACGAGAATCCCAATTTGAGCACCACACACTAGACTAAGAAGAAGAAAATCAAGGGAGTCAGAAGGAAACAATCAGTAGCACATGTACATGAACAATAATAAAAGCATACAACACATGTTCACCATTCAACATATAATTACAACATGAATTGTTACAACATTTGATAATACACATTGAACAACAAACTTATACATATACATGTACTACCACTAAACTACATGATCTTAAGACAGTAGGTCCACCTGTACATCAGCTCGCCACACAACTGTCACTATCCTGGATCTTCAAGAGCATAACCACAACCTAAACAAAAGATTACATGTGGTACACATCAACACAATATTCAAGAATATTGTACTGAGTACGTCTACGTGTATTTTATATACCTCTCATCATATATTGGCAATAAGATAAAACTAATACTTGGCAGTAATAGAAGCATATAACAAAAAGCATTTACTTGAACAAGAATGTTTATTAACAAAAGAGAACACATAACTTTTAGGCATATTTTCCATTATATCATCCATGCATTACTACCAAAGAGTTGAATTCATTAAGGCCTTTATGATCACTACCAAAGAGTTGGATCATATGTACAATGTGACCACTACCAAAGAGTTGGGTCCAAGAACACTACCAAAGAGTTGGTACTTTAATATGTACAATGTGACCACTACCAAAGAGTTTGGTCACTTCCAAGCACACTGCCAAAGAGTTGGTGCTTTCATATAATGGAACTGAATAAATTATGTTTGATGTGTTCGTAGCAATAAGTATGGAAAATCAAGCAACATATCATACAAGAACAATCATTTCAATCAATACCATATGCCAAATCTTTACTACCATATAACATAAGAATATTGTATACTAATCTAAGTAAGAGGTAATGGCGTACCTTCTAAAGAGACATCCTAATCACATATTCCTCATGTCAACTATAACTTTGTTAAACCTGATTAAGACAAGATCATATACTATCATCTGGTTCACATCATCTTAAACCTAATTAATTCATTTTAGGGTTTCACCTAGTTCATTAGGATATGTGCATTATTACTTGTATTCTAGTCTTAGAATTATCTTACTGATGTCATATTCCTTATTATAGTTCATCAACTGGATATACTCATGTGTCACATTATTATGTGAACGTATTTAACATTATGTCACTTTCATTAACCATATCAGGGTTACATCACATGTATTAAGGGATCTCGTCATATAACACAAATTTCATGTATATAACTGATCTCATATTTAAATATTATCTTCCAGTTATAGATATGAGGGTTTTCTGTAAATCTCATCATTTATTGAGCATGCATGTATTAATTTACTACTTTTTTAGGATTGTTAACCCTAATAGCCATATAAAGAAAATTAAATGATTTCATGCATCAACATAATAATTACTGACATCCACTGGATTATAAGCATGAATATAGATTTACTGACACATTCACATAATTTTAGGCCATCATTTGTTATTTATAACACATGATATAAGCATAATACATCTTACATGATATCACTATTATCAGTGCATCAAAAGCCTGATATGTTGTTTTCACATTGTTCTATAGATTATTCTGAGAAAAACGGTACCTTGTTTGTAATTTTCTAATAAGCGGTCAAATTACTACGAATTATTGAAGATTTATGTAATTCTGATATTTTCTTACCTTTTCTGGCCAATACGAGACTGCCACGTGGCTATCAGGGCAACGATTCTTTCTTTGCCTTGCTGGAGTCTGGCCGATCGGTCTAGGCACCTAGACTCGGTTCACTTGGTCTGATTTGAGCATTGACTGGACCTGGTTTAGCTTTTCTTTCTCTCACGTTTGGGCAACCCAGTTCCTCCGTGAATCAGTGTCGCCGTCGCTGCACTCTCAGACCCTTCTTCCTTGTCTCTGCCATGAGTCTCTTCTTCATAGAGTCTGTGTGACCACCGATGCCAGACTTAGTTCTCCGTTATGGGCGTGCGCAAGCTTGCATCCTTTACCTACTCTCAACCTCCGCCAATGCAGGGGAAGATCTACACTGCTGGCGTGGTGCCTTCCTTCGCTGCGGGATCTCATGGTGAGCAAGCTGGTACTGCCGCCTAATCCTTGCCCTTTTTCCCATGTGCAATCATTCTCAAAATCATAGGTCTTTCTATGCACTTTCATCATCTCTAGCGTATCCAAGCTCGACGCTCACGAGAGTGTCTGTTCTCCCTTGACACTGTCACTGTAAAGGAAGGTCTCCAATGGCGGTCAGCCGCCCTAGCTCAACCCTCGCATCTCTACTGTGCCTGGAACATATCCGGAAGGAGAGAAGTGACACTCCTCTCCTCTTTCAATTATGTCGATGCTCCATTCTCTCTGCGTCGGTGCTTGTCAATTAGAGTCGCAGTGTTGTTCCTGAGGGCCTCCTCCATCAGGTTCTCTTCTGGTGAGGATTTCAGATACTCCATCTCTCTCTCTCTCGCATCCTCACTCCATGCGATCTTTGGTCGATGCCTCATGATCATTTGCTCGTCCATGCGCATTGCTCCTGCTCACCAACCTACTCTCAAGCGTCATCACGGCAAGGTGCAGCTTCTCCTCGTAGTTCAACAAACTCGCCAGCACTGTTGTTGCCATGGCAGACCAAGCAAGAAGAACCACCTCCTTCTTGGCCTTTCCTCGAGTAGACCTCCATAGATAGAAGATTTCATCTTCTTCTCCAAAGTCCCTCTTCCACGAACCGGGTGTTGGCGATGACTACCCCCGCTATGAGGTGGAGTCTCCCTTGTGTCGACACCAACTGACTCAAAGGATGGGCCTGCCTATAGGTCTTTGCAAGACAAAGCAACCGTACACTTTGTTTCCTTCACCAGGCCACAACCACGACATGGTGAAATGGTTCGTGGTGGTCGTTGTCCCACGACCTCCATCTTGACCGAAGCTAGGGAATAGATTCCATCCATTAGTTCTATGTATGTGACAACCTCAAATAAGCCACATCACGTATCTATGTCTAGGTGTATGTGTAAACCACCAGCAAGGGAAGCGTGAAAGTCACATATCCAAACTTAGCTAAATGACATGCACCTTGGTCAATTACAATTGATAAAATACATGGTTTTATAGTATTTAAAACTAAGTAACTCTCTCTAGGAATCTTCAAACTTCATGAGATTTTGTCCATGGATCTATCATACGGCAAGATGCAACATGTTCCAATTTGGTGCCAAACATTAATTGTTTGACTTATCCAATTTACACCTTGACATGGCATAAATTAATAGATTTCAGTCACAAAGTCAACATCAACCAACACTCAAAGTTACCAACAACAAAAAAATTGGAACTTCTCATAACAACTTAAGACGCATGAATCCACTTATGTCATTGGACATCTAAGGATTTCCAAAAGTCCACTCCATCACATCCTACATACCTTAAAAGATATTTAGTCCTCAAAATTAAGCCAAAAATCCACTTTATCACATCATATACATCTTAAAAGAAATTTTTTCCTCAAAATTAAGCCATCCCCTTACTCCAAGGATAAACCAAAAGGTCTGCATACACGTCTGTGGCATTATGTAGGTGCAACATTCCCATAAACATCATGTCCAAAACATATATGTACCACTCCTAGGAGGTTGTTAAAGCATCTAGGGGTAACTACCCTTTAAAAAGGGTTTGGAAACTCATGTTAAGTCATGAAATATTTCATATGTTAGGTTGCAACCTTATCTTTTCCCATGAATTAGGGTTCTGTCATCATATTATCATGTTCTAAAGGAGTTAACTAATAGTTAACCAATTATATTGAGGTGTCATAATCATTATGTTGTGCTAACTATCAGACTATATATATTTGTCTTTATTAAGCACTAAGATTAATACCTCATGTAACATGTTTCATTCATATGATCTTATTTCATTGTTCATACTAAACTACATCATATACTAGTGATTTCATCACAGGATTAGCCAACAACTTCACATCATCGTCATTATTAATTTACATGGTTAACCATATATTGATAAAGAGCTTTAAAACATCTATAAGTTTTCCCTCATGTCACATCTATATATCACATGTCAAGATCAAAACATGTTTTTACTTATATTACATCATGGTTGTTCTAAACAAAATTATACAAGAGGCTCATTAGACATGTATTAAAACTTTATCTAGTCCAACTGAGGTTCTCTTGACCCATCTCATGAGGGTAGTATATCATGCTCAGTCTTTCTGAGCTAACTCAACTCTATGAGTTTCTCATATGTGTTACTTTATCTTTCCCCTCTTAGTCTAGGGTTCTCAGATTACCTCATTGGCACTAGTGATAGCTTTGCAAGCTCTAGCCACATAAACACAAACCAAACCACGATATGATATTCTCTTCATTTGTCTCTATCCATGAGATACTATATCTCAAGTCTCTCTTACATGTACACTACTAGAGTCCTACATGGGAACCACCAACCCGAGCATGAGGCTTCATAGAAACCAACACAGCTACCTCCTCTAGGGTCTTGGGCTCTTTCCCTCACCCAGATGGTAGGCACTCATATTAATATTCGCATGCCCATATATAACGAGCCTCTCTCTATCTCTAGGGTTTGGTCCTCCCAAGGACATCTAGGGTCAAGAAACTATAGGAATCATGCATAAAGCAACTCATCTCAATCAGTCTGGAGTATTCTAGTTTAGGACTTATCATATCACATATTTCTCATCATCTCATATCTTGGAGTTTAGGTTCTCTGGCCTTCTTGCAATGGGTCTCACTTTGTCTGGAGTTAACCCTAAAACTTGTCCTAACACTAGAGGTCCACCTTTGTAAAAGAGCTTGAGGATCATGCTGACTCACAACTTGTCTTAACTTAACATATCTTATCTCATAAAAGCCTAGTTTCTTGCATCATCAAAACTTACCTCAAATCCTTAAAACTGAACTTAAGTTCTCAAAGACAAGCATAGATCATTATAACCATCTTATGTCATCTATATAAGACTTACATCATATCATCAAAACTTATATCATCTATTCCATCGATCATATATTCCAACAAGGCTCTAGACATCAAATCTAGAACTACTCTCTCTTCTAGACTGATGTCATTCATTTTCACTTAGGTTGCATGACCACCTCCTACTCGTACATGTGTGGGGACACATTTTTGTAATACATATACATAATAAAATATTATATAGTTTTTCTCCGATAAAACAAGCGTCAGAGAAAACTATTGAGGTTCGATTTGATTGGAATCCAAAACCAAATCCACAAAATGAATGTCCCACACATAGTAGAGAGTATAGTGCCATGAAAACTAGTGAAAATGGTGAGAACAGGATGTAGACTAGTGTAGCTACTCTAGACAACGAGCGCCATATGTCTAGGGTTTCTCTTCCATTGATGCACGTCATTTCCAAATAATGCAACGTCCCATACTGATGCACTATAAGGAAAGGATGACATCTAAGGACCTACTATAGAACAAGCACCAGTCTAGACCTAGTTCTCAGACATCTAGGTGCTAACCTAGAGCCTAGGTCAAATCTGGTCTCTAAAAGATGACTAATCTAACCCTAAATGATTTTTATGTTCAAGGTTCTTTGGTTTTGAGTTGCATAATGAGAAAATGTCAGGATTTGCTATTGTTCATGCTCTGATACCACCTGTGATGTCCTCGGATTTTCTAAAACTTAATCTGATGTGTGACCTCCAAATTGAAACCCTCACCTCAACAAGAATCCAAATTTGAGCATCATACACTAGACTAAGAAGAAGAAAATCAAGGGAGTCAGAAGGAAACAATCATTAGCACATGTACATGAACAATAATAAAACCATACAACACATGTTCACCATTCAACATATAATTACAACATGAATTGTTACAACATTTGATATTACACATTGAAAACCAAACTTATACATATACATGTACTACCACTAAACTACATGATCTTAAGACAATAGCTCCACATGTACATCAGCTCGACACACAACTCTCACTATCCTAGATCTTCAAGAGCATAACCACAACCTAAACAAAAGATTACATTTGGTACACGTCAGCACAATATTCAAGAATATTGTACTGAGTACGCCTACGTGTCTTTTATATACCTCTCATCATATCTTGGCAATAAGATAAAACTAATACTTGGCAGTAATAGAAGAATATAACAAAAAGCATATACTTGAACAAGAATGTTTATTAACAAAAGAGAACACATAACTTTTGGGCATATTTTCCATTATATCATCCATGCATTACTACCAAAGAGTTGAATGCATTAAGGCCTTTATGATCACTACGAAATAGTTGGATCATATGTACAATGTGACCACTACCAAAGAGTTGGGTCCAAGCACACTTCCATATGTACAATGTGACCACTACCAAAGAGTTCAGTCACTTCCAAGCACACTGCCAAAGAGTTGGTGCTTTCATATAATGGAACTGAATAAATTATGTTTGATGTGTTCATAGCAATAAGTATGGAAAATCAAGCAACATATCATACAAGAACAATCGTTTCAATCAATACCATATGCCAAGTCTTTACTACCATATAACACAAGAATATTGTATAATAAGCCAAGTAAGAGGTAATGGCGTACCTTCCAAAGAGACATCCTAATCACATATTCCTCATGTCAACTATAACTTTTTAAACCTGATCAAGACAAGATCATATACTATCATCAGGTTCACATCATCTTAACCCTAGTTAATCCATTTTAGGGTTTCACTTAGTTCATTAGGATATGTGCATTATTACTTATATTCTAGTCTTAGAATTATCTTACTGATGTCATATTCCAGATTATAGTTCATCAACTGGATACACTCATGTGTCACATTATTATGTGAACATATTTAACATTATGTCACTTTCCTTAACCATATCAGGGTTACATCACATGTATTAAGGGTTCTCTTCATATAACATGAATTTCATGTATATAACTGATCTCAGATTTATATATTATCTTCCAGTTACTGATATGAGGATTTTCTGTAAATCTCATCATTTATTGAGCATGCATGTATTAATATACTACATTTTAGTAGTACTACCATGTTTCTTTCACAAAATAATTTAAGTAATGTTAGTTCTGTGGTTTTCCTGCATGAGGAGAGCGGGATGAATAGATGATCTCATGACTTTTCTAAAAATATATATATATACATATATATACTACATTTTATTTAGGATTGTTAACCCTAAATAGCCATATAAAGCAAATTACATGATTTCGTGCATCAACATCATAATTACTGACATCCACTGGATTATAAGCATGAATATAGATTTACTGACATATTTTCATAAATTTAGACCATCATTTGTTATTTATAACACATGATATAAGCATAATACATCTTACATGATATCACTATTATTAGTGCATCAAAAGCTCGATATGTTGTTTTCACATTGTTCTATACATTATTCTGAGAAAAAGGGTACCTTGTTTGTAATTTTCTGATACACAGTCAAATTATTACAAATTATTGTAGATCTATGTAATTCTGATATTTTCTTACCTTTTATGGCCAATACGAGACTGCCACGTGGCTATCAGGGCAACGATTCTTTCTTTGCCTTGCTGGATTCTGGCCGGTCGGTCTAGGCACCTGGACCTGGTTCACTTGGTTTGATTTGAGCATTGACTGGACCTGGTTTAGCTTTTCTTTCTCTCGCGTTTGGGCAACCCAGTTCCTCTGTGAATCAGTGTCGCCGCCGCTGCATTCTCAGACCCTTCGTCCTTGTTTCCGCCATGAGTCTCTTCTTCATAGAGTCTGTGTGACCACCGAAACCGACTTTGTTCTCCATTATGGGCGTGTGCAAGCTTGCATCCTCTGCCTACTCTCAACCACCACCACTGCAGGGGAAGATCTATGCTGCTGGCGTGGTGCCTTCCTCCGCCGCTGGATCTCATGGTGAGCAAGCTGGTACTGCCGCCTAATCCTTGCCCTATCGCCCATGTGTAATCATTCTCAAAATCATAGGTCTTTCTATACACTTTCATCATCTCTGGCGTATCTAGGCTCGAACGCTCACGAGAGCTTCTATTCTCCTGTGACACCGTCGCTGTAAAGGAAGGTCTCCAGCGGCGGTCGGCTACCCTAGCTCAACCCTTGCATCTCTACTGCACCAGGAATAGATTTGGAAGGAGAGAAGTGACACTCCTCTCCTCTTTCACATATGTTGATGCTCCATTCTCTCTGCATCGGTGCTCGTCAATCAGAGTCGTAGCGCTGTTCCTGAGGGCCTCCTCCATCAGGTTCTCCTCCGGTGAGGATCTCGGACACTCCATCTCTCTCTCTCGCATCCTCACTCCATGCGATCTTTGGTCGACACCTCGTGATCAGTTGCTCCCATCCGTGAGCATCTCTCCTGCTCACCAGCCTACTCTCAAGTGCCGCCGCGACAAGGTGTTGCTTCTCCTCGCGGTTCAACAAACTCGTCGGCACTGTTGTTGCCATGGCAGAGCAAGAAAGCAGAACCACCTCCTCTTTGGCCTTTCCTCGAGCAGACCTCCATAGATAGAAGAGTTCATCTTCTTCTCCAAAGTCCCTCTTCCACGAACCGGGTGTTGGCGATGACTGCCCCCGCTGTGAGGTGGAGTCTCCCTTGTGTCGACACCAACTAACTCAAAGGATGGGCCTGCCTATAGGTCTTTGCAAGACAAAGCAACCGTACACTTTGTTTCCTTCACCAGGCCACGACCACGACGTGGTGAAGTGGTTCGTAGTGGTCGTTGTCCCACGACCTCCATTTTGACCAAAGCTAGGGAATATATTCCATCCATTAGTTCTATGTATGCGACAACCACAAATAAGCCACATCACGTATCTGTGTCTAGGTGTATGTGTAAACCACCAGCAAGGGAAGCGTGAAAGTCACATATCCAAACTTAGCTAAATGTCATGCACCTTGGTCAATTACAATTGATAAAATACATGGTTTTATAGTATTTAAAACTAAGTAACTCTCTCTAGGAATCTTCAAACTTCATGAGATTTTATCCATAGATCTATCATACGACAAGATGCAACATGTTCCAATTTGGTGCCAAATATCAATTGTTTGACTTATCCAATTTACACCTTGACATGGCATAAATTAATAGATTTCAGTCACAAAGTCAACATCAACCAACACTCAAAGTTACCAATAACAAAAAATTCGGAACTTCTCATAACAACTTAAGACGCATGAATCCACTTATGTCATTGGACATCTAAGGATTCCCAAAAGTCCACTCCATCACACATTGTGCGTACTAGATGCTTGCTTGGGTGTTTGAGGGTTGTCTATGCTCGAGAACGAGCGCATAGACTGTCCCGTTTGTGGTTACATAGCCAGGAACTCTCTTTCTCTAATTAGTAGAACCACGAGCGTTGTTTTATTTTCTTTTCTTTATTTTATTTTAAATCGTGACAACCCGCTAGACTAGTTCTAGCACTTACTTTTATTGACTATCGTTTTTGGCTTATCTGACTCGAGAATGAAATATGTGGCAACTTAAACATCACCACATCACTGTGTTCGACCCCGTATATCTACTTTGACCCTGTAATAAAAGTTGTGGGGGCCTAGAAGGTTTCAGGTTATAAATTTAAAAGCTTGATTCCTTCCTTTGTCTCGCGTTCATATCCAGACATGAGAAAAAGGCTCATCAATCATCTTAATGAAGTGGTGGCTGACACAACCTCCCTTACAGAGCTTCTTTACATCCTGATACTGGCTATGGTGGTTATCATCACATCTTTCATAGGGCAAGAACTGTCTCCATGTATCACCCTGAATGAGCACACATGCTCTCATCAGACCCTCTAGTCTGAATCACACTAACCACTAGTTAGGGGTGATAAGTTGTACTACTATTGAGTTCTTCATGTATCTATTTCCACCTTATGGAGGTGAATCTTTAGGTCATACTCAAGAACTTTTGAACTTGCATCATAGTGTAGTTGAACCATACCTCTTTCTCTTACATGTAGTTCAACCGGATATGTCCCTTGATAGTACCCTCTCTTTCTCTTAGATTAAGACATCTAGGTAAGACGATCTACCATAACCCATATTGCATCTTGACCTTCCTTGGTCTATGGGAGACTTACCACAACATCCATGGTGATGAACTCCCATTCCCTCTCATGGACTCTTTATCCTCTATATCAACTCATTGGGTTACTGGTGGTCGTCCTTCACATCCTGCTATCATGACAACATGCCACATGCAACTTTATACACTTTTCATCTTAGGCATCAAAGTACTGCTACCACTTATTATCTTAGTAGTACAATGGTGTATGATGAACTTAAAATCATGATCCCCATATGTCATGATTCCTCAAGGTTGATTGCTCAGAAACCTTAAACCACTCTAGTCGTGGGTTCCATCACCTTCTTTCCCAGAGAAGTGCATTTGAGGTTCTACAACCATCCTTTTATTACATCAAGGCCTAGGTTGGCTAACCAAAAAACTACTAACTTGATCAACCAATATCGTTACATCTGAGTGTTAGCCAAACTTATCTCTTTTTCAAACTTAGGGCCAGCCTAACAACCTCTTCTAGCCTCTAGCTAAACTAGGCAGCTACATCTCAACCAAAGCATCCATTACCACTTCACATCCTTAGGTATAAGGCAATGTTGAATACATACACCTCCATGTATTCCACTTATCATATCATCCCAAACTCTAAATCTATCTTCATCAAGAAAACTCAGATCTCATCTTCTTCGTTATCAAACTCAACCTTGTATAACTCACAAATTCCACATAGCTCATGATAAAAGCATCCTCATAAGATGACTACCTTAGTTCTCTTGATGTTTGTAAACCATCTACATATTGTTTACTCCACAAGGGTTTGTTATCATCTCTGTCCTCATACCTCTTAGCAATGTTTCCACTCACATCATCTTTATTCCTGGTGTATGGTATGCGTACTGTCCTATCTCTCACTCCTATAACAAGAGGAAATAAGCATTTGGTGGCCGTCCAAACACAAATTTCTTCCTGTTCCAAGAGTTGAGATGGTACATCCCACATTGCCAGTACACCTTCAAATCTAAGTTGAAATGTGCAACATATGTCTCTACATCACAATCATCTCGATATCAAAGTTACTTCCATGGAAAACTAATCTCGAACCCACTTAGGTCACCACACAATCCTTGGTCATCTCCTCTAGGTATGTAGGGCGCTGGCACTTTTGGGGTCATCCCTCTTCCCTTATGCATCCAGAGAGTGCCCTACTCATCTGCCCTTTGGGTCCCATGAGTTCATGAAGGTGATCAATCTCCTAACCCATGGCCCTCAGGCAATGATAGTTGTTACCTCCCGACCCTATGGTCATGTGCAATTAGGGAATCAGGAAACTCCTACTTCCAACAGTCTTATCCCTATAGACCCTAGGATAGACTTAGGATTCTAACATAGTACATGTCCAACTTAGAACCTTACCCAAGTCTCCATCATCTCTCTCTATATACATGGGTTGACTTTCATCCTTTCATAGGGGTCATGGCGACCTGCCTACCTTGGTCAGGCCCCATACTGATTACCCCCATGGTAGCACATCCACATGCACTTAGAGATGGTTATCTATGGGTCTACAGGTTCATTCTCATACTATGTACTTTTCACTTAGCTTCACAAGAACCTATGTGACCTCTTTAGGTTACCTTAAAACCAACAGAACTGGTATACACCCAACAAAAGGGTCCCTCCCCCAGGATGGAAGGAAACTACATCTTGATAACAAAGGTCACGAACGTCCTTATGTCTAGGGTTTACATCCACATGAGCATGCTTAAACCTAGAGAGCTACTAAGGCACAAGCCAACCACCTACTAAACCATGCTTGGTCACACTTATTCTCATCCTCAACATTGGACCAAGAACAAACCTTTCCATGTCACCAACTTAGCTGTGAGGGGTTCATCAAACATACCTTAAACTTAAGGGGTTTCCCTTTCCTCTAAACATGAGGAATTCCATGCTCGAATCTATAGAAATTCAAATCTCATCATGAGCATCAGGTACACCTCTTCCCCTCTTAGGCCTAAGAACCCTAGGGTCACCTCTTCATGAGACAGCTGTCCAACTGCATGCTCAACCTTTCTAACCACAAACCAAGCATGTACAAGGTATGACATGCACTTCCTATTAGCCTTCTACTCTAGTAACACCTCAAATTTGAGTCCTCCTCAAGGACAACCAACTAGGTATAAGGCCTCACAACTTGTTACTAAACCTTTTCAGGGTCTAAGGAACTCTTCTTCCTAACTCAGAAGGTAAACACCTATATACATAGGTATCAGTAGTCTCAACCTCTCTCTAGGGTTTGGTTCCTCTAAGGACAACCAAGATACCATCAGCCTCCAGGGATCATGCATGAGGCAACCGCAACCATCCACTTAGGTCGCATCATCTTCAACTCCCCATTGTTCCTCATATCTCGGAGTCTAAGCTTCTAACCTTCTTGCTTGGGTCCTGCTCTCTCTCTCTAGAGCTATCCCTACAAATAGCCATACTACTAGAGGTCCTCTCTATGAAGGTGGATCCAGCTCACAAGAACACCCCTACATGGGTGAAGCCTATGCTCAACTTATGTTCGCTCCAGATTATCCATAGCCCTTTATGCTTATCTCATAAACTATCCATCATACTCTCCTGGACAGGGTGTTAGCTACTATCAGCACTGCTGACGTACTCTGGGTGCACGCTATGCCCTACTTTCATAAGCCCATAAGGTTTCTATATGTTCTTCTCTAACCTCATCAATGAAGGAGCTATCCTTCGCTCTAACATGCACGACCCTTTCCAGGGTTGGGTCGCCAAGGTACTAGGTCGTCCAACCTCACATGGCTCATATCATCATGGACATCCCAAAATCATGTGCACCCACATACCTGGTCTACAATGACATCTAGCTCATCGTGTCATCTCTCTCTCTCTAACCACCACTTAGGGTTAGGGTTAACATCGTCCCCAAAGGATGTGCCAGGTCTCCACTTATAATGGAGGTCTCTACCTCCAAGGCTAACTTTCTCCACTCATCCTCCTGAAAAGGAGGTCTAGCCTCAGGTTTCTCCTAAGGGCATGACAACATATGTCATACGACCTAAGCATGTATCTATTATTTAGTTTATGCTTAAACTATTAAGGTTATGTCCATGACATCTCATTTACATGTTTTTCATTAATTTGGTGGAGGATTCCTTAAACATTATCAACCTTACCCATACCTCAAGAGGGTAAGGAAGAGAGAGAAAATTCTAAACCTTATAATCCTAATAGAATTAGGGTTGAGAAGGGATGAACCAGATGAGAGAGTCCTAAAGGTATCTTATTTTGAGTCAGATCCTAAGCCATTTTCCAGGCAGTTGCATAAATCCGGGAGTCCTCGTATTCCGAATAGCGGTGTGGAGGAAAATATTTCCAACCCCTGGACGTCATCCTTTTCTAGACACCTCTGTCTTTCGAAAAATACTCTAATAACTCCCTCGATTCTATGGAATTTGTAAAATTTAATAATTATTAAAGATTAAATGAGGAACCTATGCTCTGATACCAAATGTAACGACCCCGCCTCCCAGTAACCCCCAATTAAGGAAGACCAAGAGGTAAGAGCCATTATCCCAATTAACATGATCAAAGGTTCAACAATTAATCAGTAATAATTATGAAATTCTACCGAACTAAACTGAAATCTGGTATAAAATAAAACTTTGCATACCTTTTTCAAAAACTTGGATATCTACTTCTATCCACATCTAGATTCTATTCTAACTAATCCTCCTTTGTACTTTAATTCTTATTTAATTCCACATAGGCCACTTTACTGTTTGTCCTTTTCAATCTTGTACCTAAAATGTCAACAAACAAAAAAATGTCAATCAGCATAAATGAATATGTTGGTATGTGGGGACAACCAAAATTTTGCAAATATGGCTAACAATCTAAATATCACAATCAAGTTAATTAACAAGCCAATTATTCTTTTAGTGTGACATTCTCCACCGCTTTTGCCCTAACCATGGCATACCCCCTTTCAGGTTTCTCTTTTGCCAATGACTTAAGGCCACCTTCTCAATCCCGAGCTTGGTGCCTGGGGTCACCTCTCATAGTGCCCATTAGTCATTCTATAAAGACCACCTTCTCAATCCCTAGCTTGGTGTCTGGGGTCAACACTCATGGTGCCCATTGGTCGTCCCTCCTGGGCTTGACCTTTGGCATCATCCATCAGGGTGGCATGTAGGTGTGAGAATACACACTTCTATTATTATTATGATAATCATAGTGACTTTATGATTTGCAAGTATGAACATCCAAACTGATAAGTTGCATTCAATACGATGAATCATCTGGGAAACTCTTCGGGAAACTAATGCGATTAACCATAATTAACCACATACCTGTCAGGCTGATTTGATACAGAATTAATCCAATCAATGAAAGAAATCCAATAGGCAAGCAAGCACACAAAGAGATCCTGAAATATGCATACAATATCCTATCATTGATCATGCCATCAAGATCTATTAAACCTTGCTCGCTTCCTAGGGTTTCTAGTCCACTTTTAGGGTTTCCATTGCAATTAGGGTTTCACTTCATTTATACTATTTTAAACCCTAATTTTATACAATTACTCACAAACCCTAATTATCTCATCTATTCTTCACAAAAGATATTAAGGTTACCTTTTAACAACATATAACCTTAATTTCATATTAAAGGCACACTTAGCCATCAATTAAGTCCATTATGCCTCTTTTATATTAAAAATACCATTTTTATCCTTTTAATTCATGAAAAGATCATTAAGCCTAATTATCATCTTTGGTTCCTTCCGGATTAACAACTCATAGTTCATTATGATCTAATTCACATATGAACTCTCTTTATTGCTAATTCCACCTTTATCTACTAAAAAACCCTAATTACCAAATTAAGGGTATTTACCCACAATTAGGAACTTTTATACTCGAAATAGCTTAGGACCATCATATCTCAGCTTTATTCTTGTATTTGCACAATTAAATCCATTAAGAGTCGCAATTACCAATATTAGGATTTTAAGGCCCATTAAAGCATATTCATGTACATGGAACCCTAAATTAAACCAATTATGTACGACGATCATTCCTTTAGATCAAAATCATCCTTTTTTAATAATAACAGGTTAATGTCTCTTAAAACCATGCACATCAATTTACTAGATCCCCTAACATTAAAACTAGGGTTTCTAATTCATTAAAGTTACTAACTTCACACTTTTCAAACTATAATCTAGTATTTTTATTGGATTCCTTATATTTTTAGATCAACTTTCATGTATAATATGCTTTAATCTGAGTTACCAAACTTTTGTTATGATTTTTGCAAGACACCTACCTCTAGACCAATCGTGAAGCACCACTTGTCATTTTCTCACTCTTTTTTCCTTTATGCCTATCCTCCTCTGGCTCATGGATCTCAGTGATGGATCTGTCACCTATTTGACCCGATGACCTGCTCTCAACCCTCTCTGCACAAAATGCCCACGCACAGACTTTGTTTCCACAGGGGAAACAGAGTGCTTGCTGCGTCGCCTTAGCTGAGGGAGTTGGGGAGGCCAAGGCCCATGGGAAGCTCCCCGGGCAGTCGTACAGCTCCGACTAGGTCCCTTGGACCCCTATTTCCGACGAAGGTAACCTTCTAGCACAGCCATGATGACACCATAAAGAACACCGAACCAGTAGGGATGCATTACAGGTTGATCTCGGGGCAACTAGAAGCAGTAGGGGGGTCTTCCTCGAGTTCGCACGGTCTCCTTGTATCTCTCCACCCATCGTGAGGAGGGGGCGGAGCCCCTTTTATAGGTGTGGCTCACAGGTCCGCAGTCATGGAATTTGAGTCCATCTAGACTTTGGGGAAATCTCGAATCGCTCTCCAAAACTATCCAAACTCAGGCTCATTCTACTCGAAACGGGATCCTAATTGCAATGGGAACGATCACATTGACGCTCGATTATTGATTAGCAAGGATATCTAGTCCCAAAATTATGTGAGTTTGTTCCTCCTTTCCTTATATTAGGCAAACTAAAGCCACTGTTGGATCCAAATCCAATGGCTGTCGGGCCCCATAATAGAACATGAATTAAAATCGAATTATGATACTTAATTTATCCCTCTTACTTTAGGAAAACGTACAAAATTCATATCTCCTAAACCATTTATCCTTTTGATCCCAAATTTTGAGGGAATCTTATTAATGACTTAAAATATCATCATGATAAGTTTGGACCCATTATATAAAAGAAAACGTGCTTTTTCTTTAGGTGCAAGATATCACTTAATTATATATATTTCTCACATATTTTCTCTTACCCTTGCCATTAAATTATTATTCTGAGTTCCTTGAACCTCAAGGAACCTTAATGGCTCGAAATCCCATCTTGGGAATATACCTTAGCCTTTTACCTATCTTTTATCCATTTTCTATTTATTCCTTTATTCAATTGATTTCCTTTTTTTCCTCTTTTCATATTTCTTTTATTAGAAATCATATGTAAACGATTTGTAATTAATTGTTGCCATTAATGCCACTTGATAGATATTTCCAATTATTTCTTATAAATACTTTGCTTAATATCCATTATCTTGTATCTTTTTCTAATATTTGGACTTTTCTTCTTTTCTTCTCTTTTATATCCATTATTGATTAATATAATAGTAGGAACCACGAAATTCCTATCCAAAGGAATGTTTACAAAGAAACCCATCCTTTGAAGCAAAGCTTGCAACCTTTTCAATTAAGTCCATATTCATGAAATTATTAAATTTCAATTATGAAAACATATGCAAAAATTGAGGTTGTAACATTCATCCTCTCCATGGTGCTTCCATAGAACCGTTATCATCTCTATCTTTTTGTTTATGAGTTCCTTCACCTTAGTATCTAGTACTATCACATGTGATTCAGGGTATGTCAGACTCCCCTGGAGCTCGATAGGTTCAATACTCAGCACATGGCTTGGATCATTCACATATCACTTCAGAATGGACCCATGGAACACAACATGCATCATGCTATACTGTGGGAGTAGGGCTACATGGTTTGCAGCTTCACCAATCCATTCTAAAATTTCAAACGGACCCACATAGTGGGGACTAAATTTTCCTATATTCTTGGCTATATCTCATAGGAGCCAGATCTCTAGGAACACATGTTCACCCATAGTGAAATGTAAATTAGTGCACTTTACATCTACATATGACTTTTGTCAATCGTAGGCTTTCTTCAGCCTCTGTCTGATCAAAGTGACTTTGTCAATATAAACCTGAAGTTCCTCTGACCTCAACAGGGTCCTCTCACCAACCGAGTCCCAGTGAAGTGGTGACCAAAACGGCCTCCCATATAGCACTTCATATGGAGGCATCCCGATACTAGCTTGGTAGCTATTATTATAGGCAAACTCAGCTAATGGCAAATACTACTCCCATGATCCACCCCAATCGAGCACATAGGCTCTCAATAGGTCTTCTAAAGTTTGGATCGTTCTCTCTGACTGTCCATTAATCTGGGGTGGTAGGCGGTACTAAATTTCAACCTTGTCCCAAGTTCTTCATGCACCTGCTTCCATAACTTTAAGGTGAACTTAGGGTCATGATCAGATGTAATCGAGCTCGAAATACCATGAAGGTGGACTATTTCTTGAATATACAGATCAACTAAGTCTGACACTTTGGCGATAATCTTCAAGGAAAGGAAGTGTGCCGACTTGGTTAAGTGGTCCACCAAAACCCATATAGCATCATGATTTTTCTTGGTCTTCGGGAGACCCACCACAAAGTCCATGGTGATATGGTCCCATTTCCACTTAGGAATCTCAATGGATTGTAGTAATCCTCCAAGTCGCTGGTGTTCAACCTTCACCATTTGACACGTGAGACAATTGGCCACATATTTCGCTATGTCCCTCTTCATCCCCTGCCATTAGAAATACTACTACAAGTCCTTAAACGTTCTTGACGGTGCTAGGGTGTACGGTATATTTAGAACCATGAGCTTCTTGTAGGATATGGGTCTTCAAAGGTGACTCTTCAGGAACCCAAAAACAATTTTTATATCGGATCCCGCCATCCACACCCAAGGATAGGTGCATTTGAGGTTTCCCCAACAAACCTCTCATCTTCTCAAGCTCTGGACTTTCCAGTTGGGAAGCTACTAACTCGGTTAGCAAGTCAGGTCTTATCTGAATGTTAGCCAAATGAGTCTTGTCTTCCAATGGTTGCAAGGCCCATCTGGCATACTCCTCCAACTTCCTCCACTGGGTGGACAAGATAGTTGCACATCTAAGTTGCTTCCGGCTAAGAGAATCTGCCACCACATTGGCCTTTCCCAGGTGATACATGATGGTGAAGTCAAAGTCCTTCATATATTCCATCTAGCGTCTTTGTCTTAGGTTGAGGTCCTTCTGAGTCAGTAGGTACTTCAGACTCTTGTGATCGGTGACAATTCCAAAGTTAGCACCATACAAGTAGTGTCACCATATCATCAGGACATGTATAATTGCAGCTAGCTCTAGGTCATGTGTCGGATAGTTTACTTCATTTGGCTTGAGCTTCCAGGATGAATAATAGACCACATGCTTGTTCTTCTCTAACACACATCCCATTCCCATCTTGGACGCATCGGTGAAGATCATAAAACCTTTGTTTCCATAGGGTAGAGTCAATATATGCACTGTGGTCAATTTCTCCTTTAACTTTTGCAAACGGGCTTCACACAACTTAGACCATATGAACTTCTCATTATTTTGAGTGAGCTTGGTAAGGGGTAGCGCAGTCTTTGATAAATCTTGGATGAACCACTGGTAATACCCTAACATTCCCAGGAAGTTGTAGATTTCTGAAGGATTCTTTGGCGTCGACCAATCGTGAACAGTGGACACCTTGGCAGGATCTACTGAGATCGTCCCTCTAGAGATGATGTGTCTGAGAAACATGACGTGATCAATCCAAAACTCGCATTTCAAGAACTTCCTATAAAACTTATGCTTCCTCCGGATTTCAAGGACTCTAACCAGGTGGTTTTGGTGTTGGCCAAGGTCGTCCGAGTATACCAAGATGTCATCTATGAATACTATGACGAAAGAGTCAAGGAATGGTTGGAACACAGTGTTCATGAGGTTCATAAAAACACTTGGGGCATTGGATAGTCCAAACAACATGACTAAGATTACATAATGGCCATAACATATATGGAAAGTGGTTTTCGGTATGTCTTCATTCTTAACTCATAATTGATGGTACCCAAACCTTAGATCAATTTCGGAAAAGACTCGGCCTGACTTAAGTTGGTCAAATAGGTCGTCGATTCTGGGTAAAGGGTATTTGTTTTTTTATGGTATCTTGGTTTATCATATGGTAGTCAATGCACATACGGAGTGATCTGTCCTTCTTCTTTACAAAGAGGATTGGAGCTCCCCAGGGTGAGGTACTAGGCCTAATGAAGCCCTTGTCTAGCAATTCTTGTAGTTGCTTCTTTAGCTCTAACAGCTCAGCAGGGGTCATCCTATATGGTGCCCCGGAGATAGGGTTTGTTCTGAGAGCTAACTCTATGGTAAAATCTATCTCTCTCTCTCTCTGGAGGAAGACCAAGTAAATCATCTGGGAACACGTTCGCATAGTACTGAACTACCTCTATCTCTCCTAAGGGTTTAACCTTAGGTTCTGGTTGTATGACAACTTCAAGGAAAGCCTGACAACCTCTACCTATCATTTGCTCTACTTTTAAGGCTGATACGTAGATACTGGTGGTCGCATCCTTCCTCCCCTTAATGGTCAAGGGTGGGTGTCCATGTCTCTTTATCAAAATCTTTTTCTCCCTACAGTCAATATGGGCTCTATAGGTATAAAGCCAATCCATGTCGATTATCACATCAAAGTCATTCATGTCCAACAAAATAAAATCGGTAGGGAAATCATGACTTAGATATTTAATAGGTAAAATAGGGGTTTTCACAAGAGATGTAAGGATTCAAACGCTTGAGGTAGTGACATCCAACACGTATCTTAAATCTTGAAATACAAACAAAGCATAGTCACAATGTTTCTCGAAAAAAAGTATTAGTTGATCCACAATCATAAAGAGCTTTCACTCTTTGTCCCATAATCTCAAGTGTGCCTACATAGTTTTCATGATATCAAACATCCATTACATTGCATAATCAAAGATGGAAAAACTACTCTAAGGGTTATTACCCTCTATGAGACAATTGGCATTAGCTTGGGCTTCCTCATTGTTGTTGGTGAACACTCGAGCCTCTCGATGATATCCTACAGATGGGACTGGTGGGCCTGTTACTATTGGTTGGGCCACTGGCAGTGGTGCTGCCACTGAGGCTTGTCCTCTGGGATCACTAAGGGGGCAATTATCCTGTAAGTGTCCTTCTAGTTGGCATCGAAAACATACCCTCCTTTCAAAGTAACACTCCACAGGATTATTTCTCCCACATTTACAACATCTGGATGATGCCCCTTATTGTCGTTGCTCATTGTGGGGCTTCCATTTCCTTCCCTTGCCATGATGATGACCCTAGTTCTTCCGGTTGTTATTCCTGGGGACAAAACTTCCCTAGGTGAAGCTGAGGTACCCCTTAAGGCTGGTTCTGCTGGGTCATGACTACCTTCTCCATGTCTAGGGTGAAGTTGAGAACTTCAGAGAGAGTCTTGGGCTTACTTCCCATGACATGGGGCTTAATGGAAGGGTGAAGTATGTCCACAAAATGTTCCATCCTCCTTTCTTCTGTCAGCATGTAGCCAAAATGCTCCAAGAGGCAAAATTGGCGTGCGTAGCCGACCACAGACAAGTTCCCTTGGATCAGGAAGGTGAATTGTTTTTTCTTTTCCTTCTTGGCTGCTAGAGGTATGAATCTTGCAGTGAATAGGGCATGGAAATCTGGCCAGTCCATGGGTTCTTGGCTTAGGTTTCGACCCATGATATGGTTCTCCCATCATATCTTTGATGCTCCCTCCAAAAGATGAGCGAAGAAGAGGACCTTCTTGCTTGGTTGGACCTCCAAAATGTGGAGCCCATTTTCCACAGCCAAAAGCCATGCGCCAGCCTTGTCTACTACTTCTGTTTTGTCTTCCCCCCAGAACTTCTCAATATTCTGCTTCACAAAATACAAAATAGTGGCACCGAGGCGGGGACAGACGGGTACAAGTTCATCATTCTCATTACAAGGAACATCTCTAAGAGTGAGGGCGTTGATAGCCTTGGTCAGGTTCTTTTGCTGCTCTAACCAGAGCATCTTGGTAGCCAGTGTCACAATCAGTTCGACCATCAGTCCGGAATCAGTAGCATCTTTGACCTCATCCTCAGACATGGGTTCTCCTTCATATTTAGAGCTCTCTTTAGGGTGGTTGATGTGGAAGGAGACATGTTTAGTCTCAAGACCTTTCTCTCCAGAAGCTTCATGTTCTCTCTTCATTTTCTCAGTGGACTCACCTTCCGGGAGCTTTCTCTTTCTAGAGGAGGGCCTCTTCTTGTGTACAGGCCTCGTCCCGGGGTACTCATTGGCAGTGTCTCTTGGGACAACAATATTTTTTATACGGGCCATGTTGTAACACAAATAACTTTATTACTATAGTTTCATGACTTATGATTATCTTACATTTGTGACATTTTATTTACATGCATTTTATTGTTTAGTGGAGGATACCCTAATACTTATCATCAATAACCATATTACACAAGAGGAGGTGGAGAGAGAGAAACCCTAGGCTCTTAGAATTTGTTAACAAAAGGGGCAAAGAAGAGATGAAAGTAGATGAGGAATCCTAGAGGTATCTTATTTCGAGTCAAATCCTTGGATTTCGGCCAGGCAGTCACATAGATTGTGACACCGGCTACTGAGATGCTCTGATACCAAATGTAACGACCCCATCCAAGCAAGTCAACCTGAAATATAATGACCCCATCCCCCAACAACCCCCAATTAAGAAAGGCCAGGAAACTAGAGTTGTTATCCCAAAAATAGAATCAAAATGGTTTTGTGCATAATTAAAAATAATTAATAAATTTTTCAAAATTACTATACTTGTTGCAAGATCATAAATTTTTCTTTTTCAAATTTAAAATAGGTTCTAGAATTTACCGATATTAGACTATCTATATATATTTTTTCATGGCTTGCTTCATTTATTTTGCATCAGTGCCTTGTTCTTTGAATATAAAATTTCTAGCAAGAGTAACCTAAAATGTCAACAATCAAAACATCGATTAGTATGACAAGTCATACCGATATGTGGGGGAAAAAATTCACAGATAAGGCTAATAACATAATTCTTCAATTATTGTCTTAACAAACAAAATTAACAAATTTTACCATGGCTATCCAATCTAGGTTTCACCACATTTGTTGTATCCCCTCAGGGCCTTATACTATAGTATTCATTATCCTCCCCTATTCAGGAGGAGGATTTCATCATGTCTCCCCCTATCCAGGCAGGTGACTTCTCATCTCTCCCCCTATCCAGGAAGGTGACCTCTCATGTATCCCTATCCAGGCTAGTACCAAAACTTTCCTTCCCCTATCCAGGTGGATGGCCTTTTCATAGAAGAAGTGGTGGCCTAGACTTGGACTAGTCATGTTCATATATAATGTGATAATCATAGTCACTTTACAGTTGGCATGGAATGGAATAAACATCCAAGCATATAATTTCAACCATGCGAGAAAACATTCGAGAAACTACGTGAAACTAAATCGGGTATTCTTAAATGTAACCACATACCTGTCTCAGGAGAATTTGTAGCCCAAACAGAAATAGTAGACTAAATCACAATCAAGCAAGTCAACCTAAAATCAAAGGCATACACCCATGTGTCACTATATGAGTCTAAATCCCACCAAAGGACTAACTAGATTCTCAAATTAGGTTTTTATGTCCACTTTCCTATGTCTTTATCTCTATTACTCTTTTCTCCAATTATTGCCCTTTTTCCACTTCCTAAATCCACAAACCCTACTTTTAGGCTCCATATACACAATTGTTCTACAAAAGGTATCTTTTATGCAAAAGTCTTAATTTTACCCTCTTCAAGACAAATTAGGGTTAGAGAGGTGAAAAGATGAATACCTAACAAATTTATGTTTATTGGGTTGACAAACCCTAATACCATCATTTTATACTTCTTTTATGCATAAGAAACCCTAATTTTACAAAACATAGATTTTAGTATTCAAATGAGTCCAAGGTTATCCTTCCATTCATAAAAGATCAAACTTTGGTTAGCAACATTGACTAAGTCTATTAAACTCATTAATATTCACAAATTAGGGTTTTGGTCCCATTAAAGTATTAAAAGCATCAACTTTGCACATCTTTCGAATTAGAAGCAGATACTGACCAATATTATATTTTTATCATGTAGCTTGCTTCTGATCAAAATGCATATATTATATGTAATTTTTGGCCAAAGGACTGATTTTTAATCAATTTTACAAGATAAAACCATTTCTTTGAATTTTTGATCAGAGAGATGACTTACCTTTTTTTTTTACTATCGGCCGTTAGAATTGGGTCTCATTTGACCGGACGAGGATTGAGTGGCTCGAATCTCTCACGCCCACTCAATTGGTCTCCAACATAGGGTGAGTCTGGGTTGTTGATTCCTTCCTGAGTCTGTGGCTGACTCTGATCAAACGGCGCCTGCTCCCACTCCTTCCTTCGCTTCAACAACCATACTCACAGTGGCAAGCTTACCGGAGGGAGGGAAATCCATGTGCTAGAGAGAAAGAAACAGAACAAAAGTTAGTCGTTCGAAGTTGTGGGACTAGGGCGAGGTTAGGGGTGTCCTTATATATAGGATTTAGGGGCTAGATCTAAGGTTTCCAACCCTTGTAGCCGCTGGGATTTTGGGCAATTTGGGCATTTACTGTAGAGGCTTCTACACCCCTCAAAATCTAGGTCAAGATGGTTAAGAATCTCCCCCCGAATCCAACCCAACAACTTCCTTGCTTGCTCACTCATTAGGCTGCAAGAAAATTGAGATCAAAGATCTCATTTACCCTGTGCAAGCCCTTCTCCTATTAGAACTAGGTGATGCATGTATGATGTTGGATCATAGATTAAAAAAGGTGACATTTAATACATTTCCAACTTATACACACATTTCATGGATTTTTGTAAATTCCATATCTCCCAATTTGTTAGGCTTTTTAATCCCATAGTTTGAGAGAAAGTTCTTGATAGCATAATCTATCATTGGGCATAATTTGGGATTAAATCTCGAAAAGAATACCTCTTTTTCTTCATATGCAAGTCTTGTACCAAAAAGGCATATATGTATATATATATGGTCGTTTATTCATTGCCTGCGCAGGTAGCCTGGAGTTTCGCTACCCGGCAGCCAAAAAAGTAACCCTTCTGGCCACAAAAGTAACTTTGCTATCAAAAAAGTAACTATGGTGATAAGAAAGTAACTACACGACTAAAAAAGTAACTATGTACAAAATATACAACATATATATATATATAAGGACAGGTTTTTTGATTTTGGAGGAGGGGCAAATGATATTTTTTTTGGATGAAATTTTTTGGAGAGCTAGATAAAATACTCCTCTCCAATTGCGAATTTTTTTTTTGAAAAAAGGTGGTGGGAAGGGTGGGCGGGTAGCTACCCGCACGGGCAATAAATATGGGACATATATATATATATATATATATATATATATATATATATATATATATATATATATATATATATATATATATATACGATTATCTTTAATACTCGTGCGGGTAGCTACCTGCGTGGGTAGCTACCCGCACACCCTTCCCATCATTTTTATTTATTTTTTTCGCAATTTTAGAGGAGCATTTTATCTAGCTCCCCAAAAAAATTGATCCAAAAATAATATCATTTCCCCATCAAAATCAAAAACCCGTCCATATATTTACTGAAAGTATATTTTCTATGCAGTTACTTTTTTCGTCACATTGTTACTTTTTATATCAATATAGTTACTCTTTTGATCAGAAGAGTTACTCTTGTGTACCATATAGTTACTCTTTTGGATGTGCGAGTAGCCAGTGGGTAGCGATAATCTGGCTATCTGCGCGGGTAACGAATGAAAAGCCTATATATATACATATATATACATATATACATATATATACATATATATATGTATATATATGTATATATATTTATATATATATATATATATATTTATATATTGTTTTAAACTCATATTTCCTCTTTCTTTCTTTTCTATTCTCTTACTTCCGAATTTTCTAGATATTAGAAGGCAAGTGGTAATAAAACCATCCTATTGTGGCCACTTATGCCACCTTATATGTAATTCCACATTTTCTTAAATAAAACATAAGTAATTTACTCCCTTCTTGTTTTTGCCTTTCTAAGGATTCTGCTTTTTGTTCTTTTATCCATCCATTGACTTATTAAAATAGGAAAAAGCATGGAATTCATAATTCATGACCATTTTGTAAAGAAACCCAAATTGTAAAAAATGCACACAAATTGTCAAGCAAACCCTTTTGTTACAACCTCAATTTTACATGTGTTTTCATACATGAAATGTAATAACTTTATGAACATGGACGTAAATTGAGAAGGTTGCATGCTTTGCTTCAAAGGATGGATTTCTTTGCAAATCTCACTTTTGATAGGAATTTCATAATATCTACTATTTTGTTAATCCAATAATGGATATAAAAGAGAAGAAAAGAAGAAAAGTCCAAATAATGTATATAAAGCAATGTATTCGTGAGGAATAAATAGAAATCTCTAGAAAGTGGCATTGATGGCCACAATTGAGTAAATTTTGTTTACATGTGATTTCTAATGGAAGAAATAGGAAAAGAGGAAAAAGGAAATAAAAGATGAAGAGAAATCCTTGAAAAGAAATCTTTTAATTAAAAGAATAAATAAGATAATGGGAAATAAAGGATGTAGATGCATATAGAAGGATAATAAGTATCCTTAAAAAGGGATTTCGAATTCCTAAGATTTCTTGGGGTCCAAGGAGTCCAAATTGATAAGATAAGAGTAGAAGAAAGAGAAAATACAAATAATAAAACCCTTAATATGGGAATAATGTGGCATATACTAATGGACTTATGTAGTGCCTTTATGGTGTTGCCAAATCGAACTACTACTTTGTATGAGGTAGTATATCCTTATGATCAATGGATTAAATGCCAAGCAAAAAAAAGGAAATATAATCAATGTCTCTTTGGATTTACCAATTAGGTAAACACTTTAATATTAATTAGGTTGTCATGACCGAGAGACATATACAGGGAGAAAGGGTTCCTTGTTAATCGTGGAACGTGTTTAAGGAAAAGATGTGATAAAGGATAAATTACATGCCAAGAAAGGATACTAGATCTTTGCGGACAGTAGGTCTCATTTCCTCATTGATAAATAGACTCTTGCGTATGCTAAATCTCTTTATCCTCGGCTATATAAGGGCTTGGACCGATGCCTCACATCCAGGGGGTTCACAGACATCCTGCAGACCTTTTATCCCTTCTGCCCATGACCGGAAGGGTTTGTGCAATCCCAGAAGTGGTGTGAATCCAAGGAGGGAGTTTGAGGGGAAACGGGATGTGCCTACAGGGTCTGGCGGCGACGAGGATGCATGTACATGAGAGTTGTCCACCTTGTCCGCCAGCGATACGTCTGCAAGCAGGCTGCTATTCACAGACCTGGTTCCGTGAGCCATGCCGCCGTGGCCACAACCTAAGGGCCTTGTCGTGGGCGGAGGGGTGCGGAGAAAGTGAAGGAACTTCCCTAGTGGTTGTTGGGGCCTGGGAAGGGGGGGCGGAGCCGCGCCTGACCCCTGTTGTGGCGGTAGTCAAGGGTTGCGTGAGGAAGAAGACGACTAGAGTCGCCCAGACGAAAGTGCCCTCAAAGGCATGCAGAATCAGGTCATCACTAGAAGGGTAAAATAGTCATTGTGTTATGTTTTAAGTTGGCTGAGAAGAGCAATGCATGTGACGGCTGACGTGTCACCATCTTATTGGTCCAAGTGAGTAAAACTTGCAAAATTCATAATTAATTATTCGTAACTCTGATGGTAGCAAATAATATATGAATTTTGATCAAAAAAATGCGAGGAATGTAATAAAAATATAGTTGAAGCCTAATTCTTCTTGCAATTGAAAATTAGTTAAAGTTGTCAACTTTAATGCATTTATGATTAAGAAACCCTAATATTGATGTTAATGAGATTGAGAAAGGTATTACAGGTGTTTTAAATCGATATTAACCTATTGTTAATAAAAAGAACAAATTATATCCAAAAGGATGATCTTTATGTGTAGTCGGATTAATTTAGGGTTCCATGTACATGAATATGTTTTAATGGGCCTTGAAACCCTAATTTTGGTAATTATGAGTCTTCATGGTTTTAATTATGCAAATCTATGAATAAGACAGAGATATGTTATTCCAAGGCCATTTTGAGTATAAAAGATTCTAATTGTGGATAAATACCCTTCATTTGGTAATTAGGGTTTCCTAGTGTATAAAAGTGGAATTAAGTAAAGTTAACTGATTATATCAAGGTGTCAAAAGCATTATGTTGTCCTAACTGTCAAATTATAATTTTCATCTTTATTAAGCACTAAGATTAACACCTCATGTAACATGTTTCATTCATATGATCTTATTTCATTGCTCATAATAAGTTGTAACATTTATTAGTGATTTCATCATAAGGTTAGCCAACAATATCACATTATCATCATTATTCATGTATATGGTTAACCATTTATGCATTTCCATCTATTAAATCATCTCTAGGTTTCCATCTTATCATGTCTATATATCACATCTCGAGATTAGATCACATCTTACATATCTTATATCATGGTTGTGCTAACAAACTTATACAAGTGGCTCATGAAACATGTATCAAAACTTTATATAGTCCAAATGAGGTTCCTCCAACCCATACCATGAGGGTAGTGTCGTGCTCAGTCCCTCTGAGCTAACTCATCTCTGTGAGTGTCTCATAAACAAAAACTTATCTTCCCTCTCTTAGTCTGGGTTCTCATATTAACTCATTGGCACTAGTGATAGCCTTAAGAGCTCTAGCCACACAAGCACAAACCAAAGACATACTATGACATTACCTTCATAGGTATCTACCCATGAAACATGCTTACCCAAAGCTCTCTTAGAAACACCTCTACTAGATTCCTACAAGGAACCACCAACCCGAGCATGAGGCTTCAAAAAACTAACACAGTTGCCTTCTCTAGGGTCTAGGGACTCTCTCCCTCACCCAGATGGCAGGTTCTCATATCCATGTTCACATATGCACACATAACCATCCTCTCTCTGACTCTAGGGTTTGGTCTTCCCAAGGACATCTAGGGTTCAAGAAGACTATAGGAATCATGCATAAAGTGACTCAACTCAATCACTCATGAGTATTCTAGTTTAGGACGTATCATATCACATATTTCTTATATTTCTCATATCATGGAGTCTAGGTTCTCTGACCTTCTCCTTGTGGGTCTCGCTCTCTTTTAAGCTAACCCCAAAACTGGTCCTAACACTAGAGGTCCTCCTTTGCAAAAGAGCTTGAGGGTCATGCTGATTTACATCTTGTCTTAACTTAACATATCTTATCTTATAAAAGAATGCATACTTGCATCATCAAAACTTATCCAAAATCCTCAAAACTGAGCCTTAAGTCCTCAAAGAAGAACATAGATCATCATAACCATCTTATATCATTTATACAGGACTTACATCATATCATCAAAACTTATATCTATTCCATCTATCATATATTCCAATAAGGCTTCAGACATCTAATCTAGAACTACACTCTCTTCTAGACTGATGTCATTCACTTTCACTTAGGTTGCATGACCACCTCCTACTCGTACATGTGTGGGGACACATTTTTTTAATACTTACATATATAATAAAATATGATATAGTTTTTCTTCGATAAAATATGTGTCAGAGAAAACTATCTCAGCTCGATCTGATTGGAATAAAAAACCAAATCCAAAAAATGAGTGTCCCACACATTGTAGAGAGTATAGTGACATGAAAACTAGTAAAAAGGGTGAGAACAAGGGGTAGACCAGTGTATATACTCTAGACAATGTGCGCAATATGTCTAGGGTTTCTCTTCCCTTGATGCACATCATTTCCAAATAGTGCAAACTCCCATACCACTTCACTACAAGGAAAGAATGACATCTAAGGGCTTGCTACTCAACAAGCACCGGTCTAGACCTAGTTCTCGGACATCTAGGTGCTAACCTAGAGGCTAGGTCAGATCTAGTCTCTAAAATATGACTAATCTAACCCTAAAGATTATTTAGTTCAAGATTCTTTAGTTTTGCGTTGCATAATGAGAAAATTCTAGGCTTTTCTATTGTTCATGCTCTGATACCACCTGTGACGTCCCCAGATTTTATAAAACTTAATATAATGTGTGACGTCCAAATTGAAACCCTCACCTCAGTGAGAATCCCAATTTAAACATCACACACTAGGGTAAGAAAGAGAAAATCAAGGGAGTCAGAAGGAAACATAATATCACATGGACATGGATAATAATAAAACCATACAACACATGTTCACCATTCGACATATAATTACATAATGAATTGTTACAACATTTGATATTACATATTGAACAGCAAACTCTACATATACATGTACTACCACTAAACAACATGATCTTAAGACAACAGGTCCACCTGTACATCAGCTCACCACACAACTATCACTATACTGGATCTTCAAGAGCATAACCACAACCTAAACAAACGATTACATGTGGTACACGTCAACACAATATTCCAGAATATTGTACTGAGTATGCCTACATGTCTTTTATTTACCTCTCATCTTATCTTGGCAACAAGATAAAACTAATACTTGGAAATTATAAACAAATATAAGAAAATCATATACTTGCACAAAGATGTTCATTAACAAAAGTGAACACATATTTTAAGCATATTTTCCATTATATCATCCATGCATTTACTACCTGAGAGTTGAATGCATTAAGGCCTTTATGATCTACTACCAAAGAGTTGGATCATTTCATAATGTGATCTACTACCAAAGGGTTGAAGTACTTATTTTCCAACACTTTACTACCAAAGAGTTGAAGTGCTTAGATATAATGGAACAAATATATTATGTTTCATGTGTTCATAGAAATAAGTATGGAAAATCATGCAACATATCATACAAGAATAATCATTTCATCCAATATCATATGCCATGTATCTTACTACATGTATAACACAAGCATATTGTATAATAAGCCAAGTAAGAGGTAATGGTGTACCTTGATTAAGAGACAAACTAAACCACATATTCCTAGTGTCATCTATATCCTTGGTCAAACCCTGATTAAGACAAGATCATATACTATTGTCAGTTTCTCATCATCTTACATCTCATCTTGACCCTAATCGTGTTCATATTAGGGTTTTCTTATCTCATTATGATATTCTCATGATTACTTGCATTCTTGTCTTAGATTTACATTACAGATATCATATTCTAGATTATATTTCATCAACTGGATATACTCATGTGTCACATTATTATGTGAACATACTTAACATTATGTCATTCATTACCCCTAGGTTACATCATTAACCTAGTTTAGGGTTTCATATCATATATCAAGTCTCAACTTCATATAACATGGATTTTGTGCATTTAACTGATCTCAAATTTTCATATTATCTTTCAGTTATTGATATGAGGGTGTTTTCATCATTTCTTGAGCATGTATGTATTTATTGCATATTAAATAGGGTTATTAGCCCTAATTATCCATATTAAGCAAATTACATGATTTCGTGCACTCAACATCATAATTACTGACATCATATGGATTATAAACATGATTTACGATCTATTGGTATTTTCTCATAATATTATGCCATCGTTTGGTATTTATTATCCATTAAACAAGAATTACACATATTACATGATATCACTGAGATTAATGCCTCAAAATCCTAATATTATGCTTTCATTGTGTTCTACTCATTTTTCTAAGAATTTTGATGTATTATATTTATTTTTTCTGATATATAGGCTAAATACTATGAATTATATATGAACTAACCAAATTATGGGTTATTTACATTTTCTCAACCAAAGGGAAGTCGCCACGTGTCTCTGTGGCTTGTGTTGGCTGGTTCGGCCGCTGGGGTTGGGACCCGGTCTGGATCTTGGGTTAGATCCATAGACTCACCAATCCACTAGCCTGATCACGCTCCCCCGTTCTTTCTTTCTCATGCAATGCAGACTCCTGTCTGCCTACTCTATTTTTTGAGGGCACCGCCACCTGGGCATCCTCCGGTGAGCGATGTAGTGACGTGTCTCCCACCTTGTCAACTGAAACCACATTCAAAATCTTTGAAAATATGATCGACACCTTCCCGGCTCATCAAGAAGCTTCATTAGATGTTGGGGTTGGTTCTCTGCTAGGGTGTCGCTGCCTAGGCTGGCTGTGGCAGAGAGAAGAGGCAAAGTTCCTCTGTTCCTCCCCGCACCCATCTAAAGCTCCAGAAAGCTCCGCAACATCTCAAGGAACTTGTATTTGTCCTTAAACAACGCCAGCCCCATCTTATAGACCACCCCCGAGCTTTGACTTCAAATCCGGCCAAGATCCACCTCATCAACCATCAAAACAGGCATTAGGGTCCATAGAACCCGTCGTATTCAACTATCGTGACCTCGACCTTCTATTTCCTATGCTCATTACCTTTCGAACTGCCTTCTACCTTTGACTCCTTCTCCCACCCATGGTCTGTGAGTTATGGTGGAGAGATTGTGTTGGAGGCTGCTCCGTTCTCTCTGTGTGGGTGACGGTTTGCCTCAAGTGAGGGCTTATTCATACTATATTGACTCATCGAGGTGCACTGGAGGCATGATCTCATGATTGACCCACGATCCTGGACGTGGTGGTGATCCTTCGTGAGCAGGACTTCCACCCCCACGTTCTATGTTGTCACCGGAGGTAGGACGAGAGTTGTCTGCCATCCAATCTGCATCATCTAAGGGCTTTGAAATACTAATGTGTGGCCTCCTCAAACTAAAGGAATCAGCTGCCCAAAGGGTGTGTGACACATCCAAGCACAACGAGACCTAAGCTAAATAATCAATCCTTGGCAAGCATATACACCAATAATCACATTATTACATGGTATTCAAACCTAAATATCTCCATATAGAAAACTCCAATGGCCACCACACTTTAACCATAGATTTAATACTTCTCAAGCTACATTCGAATCGAATTTGGTGACAAAACTCAGCTATTAAATAGTTCAATTAAATACTTCAAAAAGGTATAAACTTAGATATCTTAATCATGATATCAACATCAATCAACACTCCAACTTCACTAACACACTTGGAATTCTCAAAACAACTCAACATGTATGACTTCACTTGTGTCATTGGACATTTAGAGGTTCCAAAAGTCCACTCCATCACATCCTACACACCTTAAAACAAATTTTGTCCTCGAAATTAAAGCAAAAACCAATTTGTCATAGTGTCCCACATACATGATGTCATAGTAACATTTTTCCTCAAAATGCCCACCAAAAAGGTCTTAGCTACTAAAAGTACAAGAAAGAATAAAATAAATGGTAGAAGAAAAGGAAAAATCCCTAAATTTAACAAATACTTATACTTCTTGTTCACCTCTAACGATAGCTAGCACCCTTCCTTCACTCGTCCAAGTGTGGAAACCATGAAAGTGTGGATGGAGGTAGTTAAAACCCTAGCTTCATAGGGTTTTAGAAGGTCGGAGAATAAGTGGTACATGAAAGTAAGTGGGAGGGAGACCAAGGGGAGTACATGAGTATAGAGGGCTAGCCCTTGACCCTAGACACCACCTGTGTATGTATAGTTGTTTAGAAAGACTATGGTTATGTGGGGGTAGAATGGTAAAATAGTGTTGGGTAGAACAAGTGCTAGGTGGGTAGCATAAACGTTCTATGTAGAATGATCATGGTGGATATGTTAGGAATGGACATGGTAGATGAGACTGGTCATGGTGGAGGTGGAGAAATATCAAAGAAAAAGTGGAGAAACAATGTAGGCATTATGACTATTCTAGGTTGAATGCCCCTGGTATATGAGTGTGGCACGAATGTGGTATGTACCATGGACATGGGAGGGTAGGAAGGAGATCATGGTGTCTAGAATGGGATTGTCCTTGGCCTGCAGGGATGATAATGGTGAGTAAAATGACTACGGTGAGCTTCACTCACCACAATCATTTTAAGGAGCATGATCGTGTTGTTGGAGTCCATTTCCTTGCTTTTCTTCAAGATTTCCCTATGACTTTAGCTCCAGTAGCACATAAATTGTGGATGTATACCACTATCATTTTGAGGGGTTTTCTAGTAGTAGAATTTTAAAGTTGGCTAACTATGGTACTTTCTACTTAACTTGGATCTTTGGTCACTTGGTATCGGTTGGGAGTTCTCTTGGTCTCGCTTTTTTGCCTATAAGGTTAAGTAGGTTCTAGGATCAACATTGTTTTCCCTCTTCCGTCAATTATTTATTCAAGTAATTGAAAAACCATACCATAATACTGAACAAGTGCATTTGATATAAGATAAGGTTTATTGTGAAATACCATGCATTGTGAAAATCTTGATCTGAGTAATTGGAAAAAGTCATAGGGTGAGGACTCAATTAAGGGTTCCATCATCATTAAAAGATAAAAATACTTGTCCTCAAGTATGCTCCAACAATATCTCATTTTCAATTTAATCAATCAAGAAGGGAAAATGTACTCATTATGGAGACTATTAACCTAACAAGCCCATATTAGAATATAGATGTCCAATATACCTCTATCCTCTCCTCTAATACAATCCAAATGCAACAATAACACAAATCACATGGATTTTCACATACAAGGCATCCAACAATCATGCAAGACACATAGAATTTTCCTAGCTCAAGATAAAACTCATTCATATGAGGAATATTTCAACTTAGTTAGGAATGTTTTTTAACTTTTACACATTTAACCTTATGATCCTATCCAACCTAAGTGACCCATTTTCCTATGTATGGGGGCATGACAGGATAGATTATATGTTTCCCTAGACTAATGGGTGTGCAAATGGAATAAAGGGTTGTGCAAGCTGATTGGATCACTGTTATATAGGAGAAATAAGCCTTTCTTTTCTTTATTGAGGTGTTATTACATAGGATCACCTATAATTTTATTTTTTATTTTTTATTTTTTTATTTTATTTTCGTTTATTATTTTTGTATTTAGGAATAAAGGGTGTGTGATAATGTTTATTTTGGCACAATGCTAACCAAAGTACTCTATTTCCTCGCATTTACTTTAGTTTTCTCACTCTTAAAAGTTTTGATGATTCAATGACTCTATGATAAATTTTAAGGTGAAAATCAACACTTTGAATAAAATATATAGTCCTTACCTCTTAAAACCCTAGTTTGAAAATATTCATAATATTTAGACTTATATCTTGATAAAACATAAAAATTTGACTCTAAAACATTGCATAGATGATCTACCCTCTCTGATGAATCTATGGTCAAAATTTTAGATTAGTTCGACCTTACTATAAATACATAGGTGTTTTCTATGTTTGGGACACAATGCCCTTTCTTCACCCATCTTTGAGTTATGGAGTCGATTTTTTCCTTATTCTTCATCCATCTTTGTGTTATGGAGTGGATTTTTGCCTTAATGAGATGCTAGTAGTGTGACCCATACCGGGAGCCATGCCCCAGCCAACTCGTCAAGGGATCAACCAAATCTAGCACTCAGATTTCAAATTGAACATGATTGAGATCAACCTCTACCTTAGGGCAGTCGGGGAAGAAGTTGCCTAATCCAGAAACCCTAGGCTCTATATCTCCCACCTTTCTATTCATTTTGACTTGATTCTCACACTAATGTCCGCCTATTAATTCCACATCTTCACCCATGTTTTCTAGTTATAATTGATCCTATTTAAAAATCTTTGAGAACCACATCCTATGTAATGGAGCATGCACCACAAAATAAACCTAACCCTAGATCCTCCTACCTATAAAAAGATCCCCAACCCAGTCTGTCTTGCACTTACAAACAATCATTTCCCTAGTTTTCTCTCTTCTTCTCTCTCTCAATTTCCCTTAAACCCAATAAATGGAATTCCACCATGGTTGTACTAGGCTTCTTCTCTTTCTCTACATCATAAGGTACTACATACATTCTCCCTCCTCTAATGTAATTTCTTCTAATCTTGTAAAATCATTTCTTTCTAGTCCTTTATCCAAAACATACAATCCAATAGTCCATTTCAATATCAAAATCATAAGGAATATTATAAAATTAGTTTTGAATCCTAATTCTAATTTACTTTGCGCTGATATCCCTAAAACTCAATCTATTGATTACCTAAATTATGTAATGTATGTATTATGATTATTGAATTTTCGGAACCCTAAAGTTGAGTCAAATGATTGATTTTTCTACTCTAAACCATGATGTGTTGATCTGTACTACTTTGGAGTAAAAAGCTAATCATGATGTGTACATGACATTATAAACTAATTGATAATATAAGTTCATTTATATGATCGTGAAAATGTTATGGATCTTGATAATGGGTTTGAACCCTTAATTTTTTATATTTAAATCTATGAGTATAAAATCTGATCATCTCCCCTCGATAAACATGATCACCATGTTATGAACACCTTTATCTTGACCCTTTGACTTCATTGAAAAATTAACTCCTTTGATATGGTTTAGGGAGTAAGTTACCATTATGGATTAGGTGTGCACCATCCCTCAATTTTGATAATGAAAATGATGTTGGAATATGATGTTCATCTTGAAAGGTTGATAATACAAAATCTTATTCGTCGATGAGATATCATACCTAAAAACAATAATAATACTTAAAAACCATAATTAGGTCCTTGTGAGCCCCTAAATATTAATAACTATAATATGTATACATATATACCCATTTGTAGAAGGACCTTGATTCTGATCTATTTCACTTCCAAGATATCTTACTCTAATTTTAAGGTACTCTTGTTATCCTCTTTGACTTACATATGGTAGTGTGTTATTGTATGATATAATTTAGTATTTTCTTGAAATATAGTGTTACTTGTTTGAACTAAACGATGTCATGTGATATGATGTTCGACTTTTCAACTATACATATATTTTAAGAACAATAGACATAAGGTAAACCTACAATCCATTATACTTCTACCTCAAATTTCATTATTCAAAAACACACTCACCATTGGGTGTAGCCATGGTTTGAAGTATGGTTACAAACAAGCCTTCACCAAGGGGTGATGAAAGAGCCTAATCTACATCAACACAAAAAGATCCACACCTATGGTGCTGTAAATGGATCAAATATGGAGGTAAGAAGACCCTACCATTTTGGTGTAGACATGGTTTGTACCTGGTGCATTTCTACCAATGGTGTTACACACCACTCAATTAGAATTTGAATAGATGCAACCCCATGTACAGACACACATGAGGGATAAATTTCAAAATTTATAAAGGACATAAACCTACACACCTAATATTGGATTTTAGGTGGTCGGAGTAGGCAGCGAAAACAAAAATTTTACTTGACCATAAACCCATAACCAGTAGATCGCATCAATACCAATGTATTGGGAAGGATGGTTTTAGCGAGATATACCTGGTCTTGAGGCTTGCTCAATGACAACACGTTTCAGCAAGTGTGGTCTTCTACCTCCTAGTTTTGACAACATCTGTACAGCTCCTGGCCTTGACCCGAACTGCAGTTGAATGTTGTCCTCCTAAGTGGCAGAAGTCTCCCGCCTATATAAATAGTCCACACAGACCATCGGGAACTCTAGTCATTTGTAAGAATGAACTAGAAAGAGTTGTCCCCTTCTATCAGCGTACTAGTCACCGATACACTCTCCCACAACCAGTTGCTTTTCTACAGTTGTCTTTCACTCGTTGTTCCTCCCTGGACGGGTAGAACTTATTTGGGCTCTCTCGATTACCACAACTAGAGAGGACAATAACTTTGTAGGGAAAATGATGTTCTAAGTTGTATCTTTGAGAAGCTCCTTGTACCCCTCTATTTATAGTAGAGGGTAGGGTCAGGATTCCCAAGCAATGCATGAGTAGAAGGGTTTTGGAATTTCCATGAATAATTTGCATTGCGGCAGGCAAACCGGTCGTGTCATAAATGAAACGATCATTTGGCAAGGTGAGTCGATCAGTTCACTAATGAACCGGTTGGTTGGGAGTGTGAACTGGTCGGTTCACTTAGTGAACTAGTCGTTTCACTTCCTAGACTTGCCCACAATTGACTTTTCTTATTCGTTTCTAATTAATGCAAAGATTTATTCTTGTCCCAATCAAATTGAATAAGTGAAATGAAAACCCTTTTTCTCATGAATCGAGAAAATCCAACATTGTTCGTTTGGACAAGTGAACTGATCAGTTCACCAGAGTGAACCGATTGGTTCACTAGAGTGAACCAATCATCTCACTGGCAATGAGTCGATCAGTTCACCCAGTGAACCAATCAGTTGGTGGACCAGGTTGTGCAGAACATAGTCAATTCAGTTCTCAATCAATTTGATGCTCAAATCAGTTGGTTCAACACTTGAACTTGATGATTCTGAGTCAAGTTTATTGATTGAATGTTTGATTTAGTACCTAAATGTAGGGTTTTGTGGAGAAAACATGCACGACGGAAGCAACTAAATCCATGCACCCGTAACAGGATCTCGTCGATAACAGCGTATTCAGAATTAGGTTTATTTGCGGGATATACCTTATCGCGGAGCAAGTCCGGCGATGTCCCGTTGTACGACGGTACAACGCTGCTTGTCAAACAAGGACGGATCTTCTCTCCCGTTCGTTGTGGCAGGTTTATCCGGCGGCGCTCCTTTGCGGCGGTGACGTAAGCTATTCGCAACACGTACAAGTGGTCGTTGACGTCCTCCGAACGCAGGCGTCAATGCGTCTGCGTCTCTACTTCGTCCATGCAGATGGACGGAACTCCACGCCGCGCTTCCTAAGCCGGCAGGAAGGAGTATGTCTCTACGGCAGCGTGCTAGCGGCACGTTGCTCTCCTTTCTCTCCTAAGGATGATGACAGCTAGGGTTTACGTGTGTGAGCATAAACTAAAAGCGTCTATCTATCTTATATAGATATCAGCCGTCAATCCTCCTTTAAACAGGATACGAAGGGAAATAAGGTTTCCTAAACCCATCGGTAAATAGAAACATTGCATTAATTAAAATGATCGTGGATTAATTAGAATATTCCGGAATTCATTAATTAACCAGATAATCACATTAATTGGTTAATTAATATCTGACTCCATGCAATCACTTGGGATGGCTCTACGGGCATACATATACCAACACTAAACACTTTAGTAATCAATCCAAACATCATTCATGGATAAACTCCTCTTCTAGGTTAATCCTTTGTGTGTGACCCTATAGGTCCAATTTCACATTGGCAGTGAATGTCCATAATTAACTTATGACATCAAAATAAAAGAGTTGTGCCTAGTCACACATCAGTGCTACCCATGTGAAAAAGAAAAATTGGAGAACAACATTCAATCCTAAAGTCTGTGATTAGTGTTTTAGTGAATATATAATTCCTTTGTCTCTGATATCATGAATGAACTCAAGACATGAAGTTGTCATCCTTTCAACATTCATTCATGTTTCTTGAACTAGAGCAGTCTGTCTAAGATATGTGTGACATCAATATCATATATTGATTCATATGTGCATGCGCATGCCTTTTTTAGTCTCGCTTATCAAGTGGCTTGGACATCATACTCCCTTAGGAGGGAAATATCCCATATATATCAGTCACAGTCTATATCATGCCTCAAAGCCACCCAATCATCACCATTATAACGACCCATGTTTCAGGACTGCGTTTGATGATGTCAAAGTGTACCCAATCACATTTGACGAGTGCAGTGATTTTAGGACTAAGAATCACTATGAGAGATGATTCTGACTACCATGTCATGGTTCCATGTGTCACTCTCAAGGTGGATCTGTACGATACACTATTCTCCAACATGTATTTATGTGCTTGGTTTGATATCACACATCATGACTAATGAGACATTGTCATCAACTAACACGCACTCTAGTCTTGACGTGTCATTGTTGTCTATCAACCTTCCACAATGGCATCTGACTAGCGACATAACAAGAATGTATATACTCTTAGCATATGTATGATCTCATTGTTCAGGTCCTTAACATGAAGGCATACGTCATTGAGTATTTTCATTCTTTAGACATTCATTATGCTCCATCATTTATCTCATAATTGATTGAGCTAGAATAAATTGGAAGCTTGCCTTTAATATTTATCAAATCAATCATGACGTATGACAATCCAATCATCATATGATTGGCTCTCAGGGCATGCATACCAATAGACTCCCACTTGCACTTAGAGACAATCACCTTTGAATCATATTCTTAGTGATCTCTAAACATGTCCTACATGTTTCTGTTGCGCTAGTGCTAATCCAATGAGTTAGAAACACTTTGCTTTGGTCGGTATATTGCATGTTTCACATCTCCTCGATGTACGAAATTTCATAGGAGATGTAGTTGTCGTAATATGCTATCTAATATTCCTTGCCTAACAATTAGCTCCATTATTTGACTTAGTATTTAGACTCTGTCATCAATGGTTGGAATATCTATAAGTTCATCCGCATGAACTTCTAGATCCATATAGTATCCTCTGCTGTTCATAACACAAGGATACTTGACATTTATTTTAGAATTAAATGGCCTTTTAATTTTACTCAGAACGTTTCCATTTAACAACTCTTGTTCACTTTACAATTGATTATAACTTTTATATTATGTATTTTGTGATCATTTTCTATCATTACGGAAGCTTGCATCAGTGTAACTCATTTACACTCAACTCTTCCTCTTATTACCATAGAACTAATCCTTTAATACTTCACAAGTACTCAAATAAGTTCTTTATGGTATTCCAGTGACTCTCACTGGAAGTAGACAGAAATCCACTCATCATGTCCATAACATATGAGATAACTGGATGAGTATATCATATTCTCCTGTCCAATACATACAAGATGATGAATGCATATGTTATAACCTCAATTTTGGTTGTATTTCTATGCATTTATTAAATAAAAAGGTGTAACGACCCTGCCTCCTGGTAACCCGCAATTAAGGGAGACCAAAAAGGTCAGAGCCATTATCCCAATTTTACGGATCAATGGTTCAACAAATAATCAATAATAATTACTAAATTCTACCAAAACTATACTGAAAAGCTGGAATAAAATAAAACTTTGCATACCTTTTTAAAATCTTAGATTTCTAAACTACTATCCACAACTAGATCTATTCTAACTAATCCTCCTTGTAATTTAATTCATATCTTCACATTGTATCAATTTACTGTTTGTCATTTTCTCAATTTTGTACCTAAAACGCCGTCAAATAAAACGTCAGTTAGCATAAATCAATATGCCAGTATGTGGGGGAAACAATAATCGTGCAATTAACTGTAACAACATATTGTAAGCAATTATGGTTAACAAGTAAACTTTACATTTTAAACATAACTACTCAATCCAACATATTGCAGTGGACATGGATACTACCTCTCATAGGGTAGATCCCAAATAACTCTGCATGATCCTACCTAACAGGTAGATTAATATCTAGGGTTGAAGAGTCACATGGCACTACCCATAGGTAGCCCAATCACTAACTCATTTGAAGAGTCACATGGTAGTACCCATAGGTAGCCCAATCACTAACTCATTTGAAGAGTCACATGGCACTACCCATAGGTAGCCCAATCACTGACTCATGATAACCTGATGGTTCTACCTAATAGGTAGACCATGTACTAGGCCACCCTTTTCATCATTAGAAAAGCCACAGAGGGGGACCAGGATCTGAGCCAGTCATGTACACATACTTATGGTGATAGCCATAGTCACTTTATAGTTGCATGAAATAAAAGTCATCCAAGCAACCGACAAAACTTCAGGAATCATCGTGAAACTAAAGAGATTTAACCATAAGTGTAACCACATACCTGATCCAGAGTAACTTGATGTCCAAGCAAGAATAATCAAGAATAATCAATCAAGCAATCAACAATATCCTGAAATTAATGTATAACATCCATGTGTCATTGTTTTATCCAAAACATTCTCAAGATTGACTTGGATTCCACCTTAGGATTTCTAAGCCAACTTTAGGGTTTTAGCCTCCATAATGCATTTATCACTTTTAATGCTCTTTTGGTCCACAAACCCTAATTTCAACATCATAGGCACGATTGAATGTCAATTAAGTCTAATATATCTCTTTTACACTAAAACTACCATCTTTATTCTTTTAAGTCATGTTAAGATCATTAAGACCAATTATCATGTTCGAGTTCTTTTTGAATTAACAACTCATATTTCATTAATGATTATAGTCCAATTCACATATGATCCTTATTTATCACTAATTCCACTTTTATACACTAGGAAACCATAATTACCAAATGAAGGATATTTATCCACAATTAGAATTTTTAATACTCAAAATGGCCTTGGAACAACATATCTCTATCTTATTCATAGATTTACACAATTAAAACCATTAAGAGTCATAATTACCAAAATTAGGGTTTAAAGGCCCATTAAAACATATTCATGTACATGGAACTCTAAATTAATCCAACTATGAATAAAGATCATCCTTTTGGCTCTAATTTGTTCTTTTTATTAACAACATGTTAATATCATTTTAAAACACCCATACTACCTTTCTCAATCTCATTAACATCAATATTAGCATTTCTTAATCATAAATGCATTAAAGTTGACAACTTTAACTACTTTTCGAATTTCAAGAGGAATTAGGCTTTAATTATATTTTTATTACATTCCTCTCATTTTTCTGATCAAAATTCATACATTATTTTCTACCATCGGAGTTACAAATAATTAATTATGAATATTTCAGTTTTACTTACTTGGACCAATAAGATGGTAACACGTCAGCCGTCACATGCATTGCTCTTCTCGGCCAACTTAAAACATAATGCAAAGACTATTTTACCGTTCGAGTGATGACCCACTTCTTCACACCTTTGAGGGCACTTTTGTCCGGGCGACTCTAGTCGACTTCTTCATCGCGCAGCCCTCCGCTGCAGCCACAGCAGGGGTCAAGCGTGGTTCTGCCTCCCCTTCCCAGGCCCCAATGGCTACTAGGGAAAGTTCCTTCACTTCCTACGCACTCCTCCGCCCACGGAAAGGCCCTCAGTTCATGGCCACGACAGCTAGGCTCATGGAACTAGGTTCGTGAATAGCGGCCTTCTTGCAGACGTATCGCCGGCGACCAAGGTGGACTTCTCTCAGGTACACGCATTCTCGTCGCCGCCAGACACTACAGGCGTGTCTCGTTTCCCCTCCAACACCCTCCTTGGATCCGTACTGCTTCTGGGATTGCACAAACCCTTTCGGTCATGGGCAGAAGGGATAAAAGGTCTGCATGATGTCTGTGAACCCCCCTGGATGTGAGGCATTGGTCCAATCCCTTATAAAGCCGAGGATAAAGAGATTTAGCATACGCAAGAGTCTATTTATCAATGAGGAAACGAGTCCTACTATACGCAAAGATCCAATTTCCTTACTTGGTATGTAATTTATCCTTTATCACATCTTTTCCTTAAACACATTCCTTGATTAACAAGGAACCCTTTCTCCCTCTATATCTCTCTCGATCATGATAACCTAATTAATATTTAAGTGTTTACATAATTGGTAAATCCAGAGAGACATTGATTATATTCCTTTTTTTTCTTGGCCTTTAATCCATTGATCATAAGGATATACTACCTCATACAATGTAGTAGTTTGATTTGGCAACACCATAAAGGCACTACATAAGTCCATTAGTATATGACACATTATTCCCATATTAAGGGTTTTATTATTAGTATTTTCTCTTTCTTCTACTCTTATCTTCTCAATTGGGACTCCTTGGACCCCATGAAATCTTAGGAATTCAAAATCCCTTTTTAAGGATACTTCTTATCTTTCTAGATGCATCTACATCCTTTATTTCCCATTATCTTATTTATTCTTTTTATTAAAAGATTTCTTTGTAGCCCAATCTCTAACTCTTAATAACCTGATGGTCCCACTTAACAAGTAGACCCTTTACCAGGTTACCCTTCTCATCATTCGCAAAGACACAGAGGTGGACCATGATCTGAGCCAGTCATGTATGCACATTTATGGTGATAATCATAGTCACATTATAGTTGCATGAAATAAATAGTCATCCAACATTTATTTTCAAACAACTGATAAAACATTTGGGAATCACCGTGAAACTAAAGCGATTATTCATAAGCGTAACCACATAACTATCAGGCTGATTTGAGATAGAAATATTCCATGCAAGTCAGAAATCCAAGCAAGCAAGCACATACAACAAGATCCTGAAATAATCATGCAATTCCCTTTTATTACTCATTTCATCAAGATCTATTAAACCTAGCTCGCTTCCTAGGGTTTCTAGTCCACTTTTAGGGTTTCCATTACAATTAGGGTTTTTACTTCATCTTTTACTATTGTAAACCCTAATTACTCATAAACCCTAATTATCGTATCCATTCTTCCCAAAAGATATTAAGGTTATCTTTTAACAACATATAACCCTAATTTCAGAAAAAGCACAATTAATAGTCGATTAAGCCTCTTTTAAATTAAAGGTACCATTTTTATCCTTTTAATCCATAATAAGATCATTATGCTTATTTATCACCAATTCATTGTTCATTATGGTCTAATTCACAAATGAACTCTATTTATCATTAATTCTACCTTTATTCATTAGAAAACCATAATTACTACATTAAGGGTATTAACCCATAATTAGGAATTTTTATTCTCGAAATAGCTTAGAATCATCATATCTTAGCTTTATTCACAATTTTGAATAATTAAAGCCATTAAGAATTACAAAAACTAATATTAGGGTTTCTAGGCCCATTAAAGCTTATTTAAGCACATGAAACTCTAAATTAATCTAATTACGTGCAAAGGTCATCCTTTTTGTTCCTAATGTACCTTTTTACAATTAACATGTTAATACCAACTTTAATCATCCATTAAACCCTACTAAATACATTAATCATCTCAAAATAGGGTTTCTTAATCTTTAATTCATTAAAGTTGATAACTTTCATTACTTTTCGAATTGCAAAAGGAATTAGCTTCTAGACTATTTTTATTGGATTCCTCTCATTTTTCTTAGCAAAATACATATATTGCTTGCTACCATAGGAGTGACTAATATGTAGATATGAATTTTGCAAAGATTACCTTTTTGGACCAATGGCAATCCACCACGTCGGCCTCTCCCATGCAACATATGTTTTGGGAAACATTTTGAAATGTCCGTTTTACCCTTGGTAAGTTGAGCGTGTCTTCAGCCCGTGGAGGGGCAGAACCGTCCAGCGAACTACTGATCATCTTCCTCCTTGGATCAGCCGTGACGCTGCTGCCCTAGCTACCCATGGCGCGGCTCCACCTCCTGATCTGAACCCGTCAGCCACCATGACTCCTACCCCCTCTCCCGTCGTGCCCTCGTGCAGGTGGGGATGCCTTCGATACGTGGTCGATCGGCCGGGATCGAGCCCAATAGGTCTGTCACCATGGATGACCTGCAGCTATCCTGCGGCCAACCTGCGACATTGTGTAGGTGTAGGGAGCCAATGCGACGGTCGTCCAGCCTCTGTGATAATGTAGGAGCGTCGTACCCTCCTCGTACGATCCTCACTGCTCCAGGGATCGATCTACAACCTCTATTAGGGTTTTTATCAAAGAAGATGAAGAAGAGAAGGAGAGAGTCATGTAGGATTTCTTTGGAACTCGAACGAGGGTTCCACTCTTTATATAGGGGTGGGCAACGAAGCCCTAGGTTGGCTAACCACAGATCAATGAGTTATTTTCCCAGTAGGAAACGATTTCCCTTAATTAAGAAGCAACTTTCTCTCTCTTCATCATATTCTTATATAACTATATTCTTTTAGGAATACGAAAATCCTCTCCCTTACTCTCTTTATTCTTTCCTTTTAATTAATTGGCCATGAAATTTATATTTCCTTAAGTAGAAAATACTACCTTTTTAACAATACCACATAATCCATTAATTATGTATTCACATTATCTTCTTATTTTCTATAATTGGTATTTTCTCTTTATTTTTCTTCATTTGGACTCCTTGGATCCCAAGAAACTCAAATATTTCGAAATTCCTTCTTAAGGATACTTATTATCCTTGTAGATGCATCTATGTCCATTATTTCTCATTATCTTATTTATTTCTTATTAAAATATCTCTTTTTGAGGATTTCTCTTTTATTTTCCTCATTGGTATTCCTTTTAACATTAGGAATCCTTGGGATACGAAATTCCACCAAGGATAACTCAACTATACCTCTTTTCCATTTATTTCCCATTTTTTCATTGTTTTCAATGTCTTTCTTAATAAAGAAATACTTAATTATTCTTTTCTTTTCTTATTGCCTTTTCTATGAAACTTTGGACTCCTTGGAACCCAAGAGGCACGAAATCCATCTTTGGATTACATCCCTTTGCCTTCTAGAGGTTTCTACCTCATTCTTTTGTCCATTTTCTCATTTACTTATTTAATAACTAAATTTCCTTTTTCATTTCCTTGTTATTGGGCCCAATAGCCAATAAAGCCCACAAAACAACCATCAAGGTTATTGTAAACAAAATCCATTTATTTAAAACAAGTTGTATCATTATTTGTCCAAATATCTTTAATATGAGAAATTACATTTCTCAACAAATGAACCCAAAATTTGGGGTTGTAACATCCTTCCCCTCTTTGAGGAATTTTGTCCTCAAAATTCCATCAAACAAACAAACAATTCAGGATAATACTTTTCCATGTCCATCATTGGCCCCTATGTGGCTTTACCTTACCCATGGTGCTTCCAAAGAACCGTTATCATCACATATTCTTTTCTCTGAGTTCTTTCACCCTGGCATCTATAAACAACACAGGTGACTCAGGTCATTTCAGCCTCCCTTGGGGCTCACTAGGTTCATTGCTCAGCACATGGTCTGGGTACCTCACATAGTGCTCTAAATTGGACACCAGGAACTCATCACACATTACTTTATCCTGAGGGGTAAGATCAAACTTAACCTTCTCCACCAATCCATCTCATGTGAATCCATGTATCAGGGACTCAACTCTCTTAGCTATAACTTAGAGGGGTCAGAATTTCATGTCACATATTCCCCCATAGTGAATTGCATGTCAGTCCACTTTGCATCCGCTTACAACTCATGTCATCCGTGGGCTCCTTTCAGCCATCATACGATCAAAGCGACTTTATCTGCACTCACTGTGGTCCTTTTCAGGCCTTCATAAGGTCCTTTCACCAACATCATCTTAATGAAGTGGTGTCTGACTCAACCTCCTTTACAGAGCCCCTTTACGTCCCGACACTGGTTATGGTGGTTATCATTACAAGAAATGTCTCCATGTATCACCTTGAATGAGCACACATGCTCTCATCAGACCCTCTAGTCTGGATCATACTAACCATTAGTTAGGGGTGATAAACTGTACTAACATCGAGTTCTTCATGTATCTACTTCCACCTAATGGAAGTGAAACTTTAAGTTATTCTCAAGAACTTTTGAACTCGTATCCTGGTGTAGTTGAACCATCTCTCCCTCATAAGTAGTTCAATCATATCTGTCCCTTGATAGAACTTTTTCTTTCTCATGCCATCTAGGTAAGGTGATCCACCATAACTCATATTGTATCTCGACCTTCCTTGGTCTAGGGGAGATTTACAACATTCATAGTGATGAACTCCCATTCCCTCTCGAGAACTCTTTATACTTTATATGCATGCACTGGGTTACTAGTGTTCGTCCTTCACCTCATGGCTTCCAGGGCCACATGCAACTTCATCTTAAGCATCCAAAGTACTACTGTCACTTACTATATTCGTAGTACCACGGTGTCTGGTGATCTTAAAATCATGATTTCCTATATGTCATGATTCCTTAAGCTCGATTCCTCAGAAACCCTAAACTACTCTTATCAGGGTTTCATCGCCTTCCTTTCCAAAGAAGTGTATCTGAGGTTCTACTACCATCCTTTCATTACATCAAGGATTAGGCTGGATAACCAAAAAACCATTAACTTGATCAATTGATACATATGAGTGTTAGCCAAAGTTATCTCTTTTTCCAAACTTTAAGGTTAACCTAACAACCTCAACCTCTTCTAGCCTCTAGCTGAACTAGGCAGCTATATCTCAACCAGAGCATCCATTTCCACTTCACATCCTTAGGTATTTGGCAATGTTGAAGACATACACCTCCATGTAGTATATCTTCATCAAGAAACTCTGAGCTCATCCTCATGGTGATCAAACTCATCCTTTCATAACTTGCCAAATCCACATAGCTCCTGCTAAAAACATCCTTATAAGAAGACTACCTTACTTCTCTTATCATTTGTAAACCATCCATGTATCGTCCACTTCACCAGAGTATATTGGCATCCTTGTCCTCATACCTTATGGCAATGTCCCAACTCACATCATCTTTATCCTTGGTGTATGGAATGTGTATTGTCCTATCTCTCACTCCCATAACACGAGGAAATAAGCATTTGGCTGCAGTCCAAATACAGAGTTCTTCCTATTCCAAGAGTAGAGATGGTACATTCCACCTTGCCAGTACACCTTCAAATCTAAGTTGAAACGTGCAACACATGTCTCTACATCACATTCATCTCGATATCAAAGTTATCTCCATGGAAAATGGGTCTCGAACATACTGGGGTTTACACACATCCCTTGGTCATCTCCTCTAGGTCCATAGGGTGTCGACACTTTTGGGGTCATCCCTCTTCCCTTCCGCATCCAGAGAGTGCCCTATTCATCTGCCCTTTGGGTCCCATGAGTTCATGAAGGTGATCAATCTCTGAACCCATGGCCCTCCAACAATGATAGCTGTTACCTCCCGACCTTATGGTCATGTGAAACTAGGGAGTTAGGCAACTCCTACTTTCATCAGTCTCATCCCCACCTGACCCTAGGATAGACTTAGGATTCCATTATAGTACATGTCCAACATAGAACCTTACCCAAGCCTTCATCATCTCTCTCTTTGTATACATGGGTTGACTTTCATCCTTTCATAGGGGTCATGGCAACCTGCCTACCTTGGTCAGGCTCCATACCGATTACCTCCATGGTAACATATCCCCATGCACATAGAGATGGTTATCTATGGGTCTACAGGTTCATTCTCATACCATGTACTTTTCACTTAGCTTCTCAAGATCCTATGAGACCTCTTTAGGTTTCCTCAAAACCCACACAACTGGTATACACTCTACAAAAGGGTCCTTCTCCCAGGAAGGGAGGAAACTACACCTCAATAACAAAGGTCACAAATGTCCTTAGGTCTAGCATGCTTAACCCTAGCAAGCTACTAAGGCACAAGTAGACCACCTACTAAACCATGTTAGGTCATACTTGTTCTCTTTCCTCAACACAGGATCACGATCATACCTTCCTATGTCATCAACTTAGCCGTGAGGGTTTCATCAAACATACCTTAAGCGTATGGGGGGTTCCCCTTTCCTATAAACATGAGGAGTACCATGCTCAAATCTCGTCAGGAGCATCAGGTACACCACTTCCCCTCTTAGGCCTAGGAACCCTAGGTCTACTTTTGGGTGTCAAAGTACATGCTCAACCTCTTAACCACGAATCAAGCATGTATAAGGCATGACATGCACTTCCTGTCATCCTTCTACTCGAGTAACACTTTAGATTTGAGTCCTCTTCAAGGACAATCAACAAGGTATAAGGCCTCACAACCTGATACTAAACCTCTCCAGGTCTAAGGAACTCTTCTTCCTATCTCAGAAGGTAAACATCTATACCATAGGCACATAGGTACCAGAAGCCTCATCCTCTCTCTAGGGTTAGGTTCCTCTAAAGGCAACCAAGATATCATCAGCCTCCAGGGATCATGCATGAGGCAACCACTATCATCCACTTAGGTCGCATCATCCTCACCTCCCTATTGTTCCTCATATCTCAGAATCTAGGCTTCCAACCTTCTTTCTTGGGTCCTACTTTCTCTCTCTAGAGCTAACTCCACATCCAACCTTACTACTAGATGTCCTCTCTCCATGAATGATCAAGCTCACAAGCATACCTCTACGTGGGTGAAGCCTATGCCCGAACTTATGTTTGCTCAAGATTATCCATAGCCCCTTATGCTTATCTCATAAGCCATCCATCCTATCCTTCTGGCCTCAGTTTTAACCTACTACTCGTACTACTGATGTACTCTGGGTGCATACTATGCCAAGATCATATAAGCTCATGGGGTTTCCATAGGTTCTTCACTAACCTCATCATTGAAGGAGCTATCCTTCACTTTAACATGCACAACCCTTCCCAGAGTTGGGTTGCCCAAGACACTAGGTCATCCATACACTCATGGCTCATATGGCATCCAAAGGCATGTCCATCTTCACACTTGGTCTATCATGACATCTAACTCCTCATGTCATCTCTCTCTAATCTTCACTTAGGGTTAGGGTTAACATCCCTCTCATAGGAGGTGCCATGTCTCTATTGATAATGGATGTCTCTACCTCTAAGGTTAACTCTCTTTACTTATCCTCCTGACAAGAAGGTCTAGCCTTAGGTCTCTCCTAAGGGCGTGACAACTTATGTCATACGGCCTAAGCATGTATCTATTCTTTAGTTCATGCTTAATCTATTAAGCTTTTTTCCATGACATCTTATTTACATGCTTTTCATTAATTTGGTGGAGGATTCCTTAAACCTTATCAACCTTATCCATACCTTGAGAGGGTGAGGAAAAGAGAGAAAACCCTAATCCATAAGGTCCTTAGGAGAATTGGAGTTGAGAAGGGATGAATCAAGATGAGAGGGTCCTAAAGGTATCTTATTTTGAGTCAAATCCTGAGACTTTGGCCAGGCAGTCACACTAATCCGGGAGTCCTCATATTCTAACTAGCGTTGCGGAGGAAAATCTTTCCATCCCCCGAACGTGATCCTTTTCTATACACCTCTATCTTTCAAAAAATCCTCTAATAACTCCCTTGAGTTCTACGGAGTTTGTAAAATTTAATAATTATTATAGATTAAATGAGGAACCTATGATCTGATACCAAATGTAATGACCCCACCTCCCAGTAACCCCCAATTAAGGGAGACAAAGAGGTCAGAGCCGTTATCCCAATTTTCGGATCAAAGGTTTGACAAATAATCAATAACAATTATTAAATTCTACCAGACTATACAGAAAAGTTGTAATAAAATAAACTTTTTACATACCTTTTAAGACTGAGATTTCTAAACTTCCATCCACACAGATACTAATCTAACTAATCCTCCTTTGCACTTTAATTCTCATTTAATTCCACATATGCCACTTTACTGTTTGTTCTTTTCATTTGTAGCTAAAACGCCGATAAACAAAATGTCGGTCAGCATAAAGCTGGTATGTAGGGGAAACAATAATCTTGTAATTAACTGTAACAACATATTGCAGTCAAATATGATTTAACAAACAACTTTAAATTTTTAGCATAACTGCTCAATCCATACAAACCCTAACCTCTATGTTGTCCCTGGAGTGGACCTGGATGCTACCTTCCTCATGGTAGATCCCCATTTAACCCCGCATGATCCTACTTAACAGGTAGATCAATATATAGGGTTGAGTTGCATAGAACTACCCATAGGTATCCCAATCCCTAACTCATGGTGTGCTAAAGAGTCGCATGACACTACCCATAGGTAGCCCAATCTCTAACTCATAATAACTTGATGGTCCCTCTTAACAAGTAGACCCTTTACCAGGTTACCCTTCTCATCATTAGCAAAGCCACAGAGGTGGACTAGGATCTGAGCCAGTCATGTATGCACATTTATGGTGATAATCATAGTCACATTATAGTTGCATGAAATAAATAGGCATCCAACAGTTATTTTCAAGCAACCAATAAAACGTTCGGGAATCACCGTGAAACTAAAGCAATTCTTCATAAGCATAACCACATACATGTCAGGCTGATTTGAGATAGAAATATTCCATGCAAGTCAGAAATCCAAGCAAGAAAGCACATACAACAAGATCCTGAAATAATCATGCAATTCCCTTTTATTACTCATTTCATCAAGATCTATTAAACCTAGCTCGCTTCCTAGGGTTTCTAGTCCACTTTTAGGGTTTCCATTACAATTAGGGTTTTTACTTGATCTTTTACTATTTTAAACCCTAATTACTCATAAACCCTAATTATCTTATCCATTCTTCACAAAAGATATTAAGGTTATTTTTTAACAACATATAACCCTAATTTCAGAAAAAGCACAATTAATTGTCCATTAAGCCTCTTTTACATTAAAGCTACCATTTTTATCCTTTTAATCCATAACAAGATCATTATGCTCATTTATCACCAATTCATAGTTCATTATGGTCTAATTCAAAAATGAACTCTATTTATCATTAATTCTACCTTTATTCATTAGAAAACCATAATTACTACATCAAGGGTATTAACCCATAATTAGGAATTTTTATTCTCAAAATAGCTTAGAATCATCATATCTTAGCTTTATTCGCAATTTTGAATAATTAAAGCCATTAAGAATTACAAAAACTAATATTAGGGTTTCTAGGACCATTAAAGCTTATTTAAGCACATGAAACTCTAAATTAATCTAATTACATGCAAAGGTCATCCTTTTTGTTCCTAATGTACCTTTTTACAATTAACAAGTTAATACCAACTTTAATCATCCATTAAACCCTACTAAATACATTAATCATCTCAAAATAGGGTTTCTTAATCTTTAATTCATTAAAGTTGATAACTTTCATTACTTTTCGAATTACAAAAGGAATTATCTTCTAAAACTATTTTTATTGGATTCCTCTCATTTTTCTGAGCAAAATACATATATTACTTGCTACCATCGGAGTTCCTAATATGTAGATATGAATTTTGCAAAGATTACCTTTCTGGACCAATGGGAATCCACCACGTCAGCCTCTCCCATGCAACATATGTTTTGGGAAAAATTTCGAAATGTCCATTTTACCATTGGTAAGTTTAGCGTGTCTTCAGCCCGCGGAGGGGCAGAACCATCCAGAGAACAGTTGATCGTCTTCCTCCTTGGATCAGCCGTGACGCTGCTGCCCTAGCTGCCCATGGTGCGGCTCCACCTCCTGATCTGAACCCATCGGCCACCACGACTCCTACCCACTCTCCCCTTGTGCCCTTGCGCAGGCGGGGATGCCTTCTATATGTGGTCAGTCGGCCCAGATCGAGCCCAACAGGTTTGCTGCCATGGCTGACCTGCAACTAACCTGCGGCCAACCTGCAGCATCGTGCAGGTGCAGGGAGACAACGCGATGGTCGTCCAGCCTCTTTGACAACGTAGGAGTGTCACACCCTCCTCGTACGATCCTCACTACTCCAGGGATCGATCTACACCCTCTATTAGGGTTTTTATCAAAGAAGATGAAGAAGAGAAGGAGAGAATCGTGTAGGATTTCTTTGGAACTCGAACCAGGGTTCCACTCTTTATATAGGGGTGGGCAACGAAGCCCTAGGTTGGCTAACCATAGATCAATGAGTTCTTTTCCCAGTAGGAAACAATTTCCCTTAATTAAGAAGCAACTTTCTCTCTCTTCATCATGTTTTTATATAACTATATTCTTTTAGGAATATGAAAATCGTCTCCCTTACTCTCTTTATTCTTGCCTTTTAATTCATTGGCCACAAAATTTATATTTCCTTAAGTAGAAAATCCTTCCTTTTTAACAATACCACATAATCCATTAATTATGTATTCACATTATCTTCTTATTTTCTATTATTGGTATTTTCTCTTTCTTTTTCTTCATTGGGACTCCTTGGATCCCAAGAAACTCAAATATTTTGAAATTCCCTTTTAAGGATACTTATTATCCTTCTAGATGCATCTATGTCCATTATTTCTCATTATCTTGTTTATTTCTTATTAAAATATCTCTTTTTGAGGATTTCTCTTTATTTCTCTTTTATTTTCCTCATTGGTATTCCTTTTAACATTAGTAATCCTTGGGATACGAAATTCCACCAAGGATAACTCAATTATACCTCTTTTCCATTTATTTCCCACATTTTTCATTGTTTTCAATTTCTTTCTTAATATAGAAATACTTAATTAATCTTTTCTTTTCTTATTGCCTTTTCTATGCAACTTTGGACTCCTTGGAACCCAAGGAACCCAAGAGGCACGAAATCCATCTTTGGATTACATCCCTTTGCCTTCTAGAGGTTTCTACCTCATTCTTTTCTCCATTTTCTCATTTACTTATTTAATAATTGAATTTCCTTTTTCATTTCCTTGTTATTGGGCCCAATAGCCAATAAAGCCCACAAAACAACCATCAAGTTATTGTAAACGAAATCCATTTATTTAAAACAAGTTGTATCATTATTTGTCCAAATATCTTTAATATGAGAAATTACATTTCTCAACAAATGAACCCAAAAATTGGGGCTGTAACTCTTCATCATATTATGTTCTTACATATGAGTTCTCTCTCACCTTGGTGTCTCGTACCCTTACAGGTGACTTAGGAATTTTCAGCCTCTCTCAAAGCTAAATAGGTTCATGGCTCAGCACATGGCTTGGGTACCTCACATAGTGCACTAGATCGAACTCGTGGAACACATCATACATCACATTATCCTGATGGGTAAGACAAATAATAAGCATCTCAACCAATCCATCTCAAATGGACTCAGGTATCGGGAACTCTTCTGTCTCAGCTATAGCTCAGAGGGGTCAAACATTCATATCACATATTCTCCCACAGTGAACTGCATGTCAGTCTTCTTTGCATAAGCTTACGACTCATGTCATCCCTGGGCTCTCTTTCATCCATCGCACGATCAAATTGACTTCCTCTGCACACACTGTGGTCCTTTTTTGACCTTCACGGGGTCCCTTTATCAGCATCATCTTAATGAAGTGGTGAACGACATAGCCTCCCTTACAGATTTTCATATCTCTCGATAGTGACTATGGTGGCTATCATCACAACTCTCATAGGACAAGAAATGTATCCATGTATCACCCTTAACGAGCACACACACTCTCCTCAGACTCTCTAGTCTAGATCATACTAACCATTAGTTAGAGGTGATAAGTTGTACTAGCATCGAGTTCTTCATGTACCTACTTCCACCGCATGGAAGTGAACCCTTAGATCACTGTCAAGGATCTTTGAACTCGCATATGGTATAATTGAACCATCTCTCTCTCTCTCTCTTATATGTAATTCAACCAGATCTGTCCACTGACATCACTCTCTCTTCCTCTTAGAATATGTCATCTAGGTAAGGTGATCTACCATAACCCATATTACATCTTGACCTTCCTCGGTCCAGGGGAGACTCACCACTGTGTCCATAGTAATCAATTCCCATTCCCTCTCGGGGACTCTTTATCCTCTATATCATCTCACTGGGTTACTGGCATTCGTCCTTCACCTCCTGGCATGCATGGCGACAATCCACATGCAACTCTGTACGCTTTTCATCTTTGGCATCCAAAGTACTAATGCTACTCACTATCTTAGTAGTACTATGGTGTATGGTGAACTCAAAATAATGATCCCCTGTATGTCATGACTCCTCAAGGTTGATTCCACAAAAATCCTAAAACACTCTAGTTGTGGGTTTCATCACCTTCTTTTCCAAAGAAGTGCATCTGAGGTTCTACAACCATCCTTCTATCACAACAAGCCTATGGATGGCTAACCAAGAAACCACTAACTTGATAAATGGATCTCGTTATATCTGAGTATTAGCCAAACATATCTCACAAACTTAGGGTTCACCGAACCACCTCTTCTAGCCTTTCCACTAGCTAAAACTAGGCATATGTGTCTCCACAAGAGCATCCATTACCACCTTTCATCTTTATGTGCTAGGTAACAGTGAAGACATGCACCCCTAGGTATTCCACTTATTATCTCATCTCAGACTTTAGGTCTATCTTCATCAAGAAAACTCAGAGCTCATCCTCTTGGTTATTAAACTCAACCTTGTATAACTCATAAATTCCATACAACTCATGATAAGAACATCCTTATAGGATGACTACCTTAGTTCTCTTGATGTTTGTAAACCATCTACACATCGTAGACTCCACACGGGTACGCTATTATCTCTATCCTCATACCTCATAGCAACGTTTCAACTCACATCATATTTATCCTTAGTGTATGGCATGCGTACTACCCTATCTCTCACCTCCATAACGAGAGGAAATAAGCATTTGGTGGCCGTCCAAATACAAAGTTCTTCCCATTCCAAGAGTATTGATGGTGCATCCTACCTTTCCGGTACACCTTCCAATCTAGGTGAAATGTGCATCACATGTCTCCACATCATGAATATCTCGATATCAAGTTTACTTCCATGGAAAACTAATCTCCAACACACTTGGGTTGTCACACAATCCTTACTCATCTCCCCTAGGTATGTAGGGTGCCGATACTTTTTGGGGTCATCCCTCTTCCCTTATGCAACCAGAGAGTGCCCCCCTCAACTGTCCTTTGGGCTCCATGAGATCATGAAGGTGATCAATCTCCTAGTTAATGGTCCTCAGACAACGATAGTTGTTACCACCCGACCCTATGGTCTTGTGCAACTAGGGAATTAGGAAACTCCTGCTCCATCGGTCTTATTCCCACCAGACCTTAGAATAGACTTAGGATTCTAACTTGGCACATACCAAACTTGAAACCTTACCCAAATCCCCATCATCTCTCTCGACATTCGTTGTATGACTTACATCCTTTCATAGGGATCATGGCGACCTACCTACCTTGGTCAGGCCCTATACTGGTTACCTCCATGGTAACACATCCACATGTATTTAGAGATGGTTATCTATAGGTCTATAGGTTTGTTCTCATACTATGTACTCTCCACTCAGCTTCTCAAGATTCTATAATACTTCTTTAGGTTACCTGAAATCCAAACAAAAATAGGTACATACCCTACAGAAGGGTCCTTTCCCAGGATGGGAGGAAACTATCTCTCGATAACAACAAAGGTCACCAACATCCTCACGTCTTAGGGTTTATGTCCACATGAGCATGCTTAGCCCTATGAAGCTACTAAGGCACGTAGCTAACAACCAGACCACCTTCTAAACCATGCTAGGTCTCCATGGTAGGTCCTACTTGTTTCTATTCCTACACATTGGACCATCATCATACATACATATATTGCCAACCTATATGTGAGGGGTTCATCAAACATATACCTTAGTCTAAGGGATTTCCTTTTCCTCTAAACATGAGGGGTGTCATGCTTCCATGTGTAGGAACTCAAGCATCCATGTGAGCATCAGGTGCACCAGGTACTACTACTTCCCCTCTTAGGTCTAGGAACCCTAGGTTCACTTTTCTACAAGAGATGTCCAACTGCATGCTCAACTTTTTAACAACGATCCAAGCACGTATGAGGTACATCATGCACATTCTATTATCCTTCCACTTGAACAACACCTCAAACTTGAGCCCTTCTCAAGGACAAACAACTAGGTATGAGGCCTCAAAACTTGCCACTATACCTCCTTAGGGTCTAAGGAACTCTTCTTCCTATCCCTAGAAGGTAAGGTAGGCATCTACAACTTCCATAGATCGGTTCAAGAAGTCTCTTTCCCTTTCTAGGGTTTGGTTCCTCTAAAGGCAACCTAGATACCACAAGCCTCCAAGGATCATGCATGAGGCAACCTCAACCATCCACTTAGGTCGTAACATACCCAACTACTCAAGGTTCCTCATATCCCAGAGTCTAAGTTTCCAACCTTCCTGCTCGGGGTTTGCTCTCTCTCTCTCTAGAGATAACCCTACAAACAACCTTACCACTACAGGTTCTCTCCCTAAGAAGGTGGATCAAGCTCATATACAAACACCTACATGGGTGAAACCCATGATCGATCAAAGATCATCCAAAACTCTATGTGCTCACCTCATAAGCTATCCAACATGCCCTTCTGGCCTAGGTCTCGACCTACTACCAGCACTACTATCATGTCATCTCACATAGGCACATGCCTCATCCTGGCTCATATATACCTATAAGGGTTTCTATATGGTCATCACTAACCTCATTAATGAAGGAGTTATCCTTCACCCTAACATGCACGACCCTACTAGGGTTGGGTTACCAAAAGGTACTAGGTTAGCCAACCTCACATAGCTCATACTCCTTATAGGTATTCAAAACCAAAAGAATGTCAACCACGCACATGGTCGACCATGACATCTAACTCATCATGCCATCTCTCTCTATCCACCACTTAGGGTTAGGGTTAGCATCATCCTCAAAGGATATGCTAGATCTCTACCTCTTCCTAGAGATATCTGCCTCCCAGACCAACTCCCCACTCATCCTCTTGACAAGGAGGTCTAACCACATGTCTCTCTTGAGGGCACGAAAACACATGCCATGCAACCTAAGCATGCAACTAATCTTTAGTTTACGCTTAAACTATTAATCTTATGTCCATGACATCTTGTTTACATGCTTTTCATTAATTTGGTGGAGGATTCCTTAGCCTTATCATGCATACCCTATCCTCAAGAGGGTGAGGAAGATAGAGAAAACCCTAAACCTTAGAATCTTAACTGAATTAGGGTTGAAAAGGAATGAAAATAGGTGAGAGAGTCCTAAAGGTATCTTATTTCGAGTCAAATCCTCAGACATTGGCCAGGCAGTCACACTGCATCTGCGAGTCCTCATGACCGACTAGTAGGGTGAAGGAAAATCTTTCCAGCCCCCATACCGTGATCCTTTTCTAGACACCTATGTCATCAGAAAATCCTCTAATAACTCCCTCGGGTTCTACAAAGTTTGTAAAATTTAATAATTACTAAGGATTAAATGAGGAACCAATGCTCTGATACCAAATGTAATAACCATGCCTCCTATTAACCCCCAATTAAGGGAGACCAAAAGGTCAGAGCCATTATCCCAATTTTATGGATCAATGGTTCAACAAATAATCAATAATAATTACTAAATTCTACCAAAACTATACTGAAAAGATGGAATAAAATAAAACTTTGCATACCTTTTTAAAATCTTGTATTTCTAAACTACAATCCACAACTGGAGTCTATTCTAACTAATCCTCCTTGTACTTTAATTCATATCTTCACATTGTATCAATTAACTGTTTGTCCTTTTCTCAATTTTGTACCTAAAATGCCAACAAACAAAATGTCAGTCAGCATAAATGAATATGTCAGTATGTGGGGGAAACAATAATAGTGCAATTAACTGTAACAACATATTGCAAGAAATTATGGTTAACAAACAAACTTTACATTTTAAACATAACTACTCAATCCATACATACCCTAGCCTCTGCGATGTCCCTACAGTGGGCATGGATACTACCTCTCATATGGTAGATCCCAAATAACCTCGCATGATCCTACCTAACAGGTAGATCAATATCTAGGGTTGAAGAGTCACATTGCACTACCCATAGGTAGCCCAATCACTAACTCATTTGAAGAGTCACATGGCACTACCCATAGGTAGCCCAATCACTAACTCATGATAACCTGATGGCCCTACCTAATAGGTAGACCATGTACTAGGTCACCCTTTTCATCATTAGAAAACTCACAAAGGAGGACCAATATCTGAGCCATTCATGCACACATACTTATGGTGATAGCCTTAGTCACTTTATAGTTACATGAGATAAAAGCCATCCAAGTAGTTATTTCCTAGCAGCCAACAAAACTTCGGGAATCATCATGAAACTAAAGAAATTTAACCATAAGTGCAACCACATACATGATCCAGAGTAACTTGATGTCCAAGCAAGAATAATCAAGAACAATCAATCAAGCTATCAACAATATCCTAAAATTAATGCATAACATCCATGTGTCATTGTTTTATCCAAAACATTCTCAAGATTGACTTCGATTCCACCTTAGGATTTCTAAGCCAACTTTAGGGTTTTAGCCTCCATAATGCATTTATCACTTTTAATGATCTTTTGGTCCACAAACCCTAATTTCAACATCATAGACACGATTGAATGTCAATTAAGTCTAATATATCTCTTTTACACTAAAACTGCCATCTTTATTCTTTTAAGTTATGTTAAGATCATTAAGCCCAATTATCATGTTCGAGTTCTTTTTGAATTAAAAACTCATATTTCATTAATGATTATAGTCCAATTCACATATGATCCAAGGGAGTAACCCTAATATATGAGATATGTAATGACATAACTTAAGCTTCTAAACCCTTGTTTGAGCCTTCTATGAAGTGAGGTTTCACCCTAGATGCTTTCAAAACCTCCTAAGAGTGGTTTGGATATGAATATGGATATTATGCTTTTGGATATGTTGCACATAGAGTATTGCCCTACATATGGAAGAAGATCCTTAGTTTTTCCTTGGAGTGTGAGTATGGTTTACTTTCGAGGACGAAAGTTCTATTAAGATGTATATGACGTGACAAAGTGGTTTTTGCTTTATTTCGAGTATGAAATTTGTTTTTAGGTGTGTAGGATGTGATGGAGTGGACTTTTGGAACCTATAAATGTCCAATGACACAATTGAAGTCATACATGTTGAGTTGTTTTGAGAATCCCAAGTCTATTAGTGAAGTTGGAGTGTTGATTGATGTTGATATCATGATTAAGATATATAAGTTTATGCCTTTGTGAAGTATTTAATTAAAGTACCTAATAGCTTAGTTTTGTCACCAAATTCGAGTAGAATGTAGCTTGAGAGGTATTAAATCTATATTTAAAGTTTAGTTGCCATTGGAGTTTTCTATATGGAGATATTTAGGTTTGAATACCATGTAATAATGTGAATATTGGTGTATATAATTGCCAAGCTTTGATTATTTAGCTTAGGTCTCGTTGTGCTTGGATGTGTCACGCACCCTTTGGGTAATTGATTCCTTTGGTTTGAGGAGGCCATGCATTAGGATTTCACAACCCTTAGATGATGCAAATCGGATGACAGACAACTCTCGTCCTACCTCTGATGACAACATAGAACATGGGGGTGGAAGTCCTACTCACGAAGGATCACCACCACATCCAGGATCGTGGGTCAATCGTGAGATCATGCCTCCAGTGCACCTCGGCGAGTCAAGATAGTATGAATAAGCCCTCACTTGAGGAAAACCATCACCCACACAGAGAGAATGGAGCAGCCTCCAACCTTGTCTCTCCACCATAAATCGCAGACCATGGGTGGGAGAAGGAGTCAGAGGTAGAAGGTAGTTTGAAAGGTAATGAGCATAGGAAATCGAAGTTCGAGGTCACGGGAGTTGAAGACAATGGGTTCTATGGACCCCAGTGCCCGTTTTGATGGTCGAAGAGGTGGATCTTGGTCGGATTTGAAGTCAGAGCTCAAGAGTGGTCTGTAAGATGTGGTTGATGTTGTTTGAGGATAAAGACAAGTTCCTTGAGGTGTTGCGGAGCTTTTTGGAGCTTTGGATGGGTGCGGGGAGGAATAGAGGAACTTTGCCTCTTCTCTCTGCCGCATCTAGCCCAGGCGGCGGTGCCCTAGCATAGAACCAACCCCAACGTATGATGAAGCTTATTAATGAGACGGGATGGTGTGGATTGTCTTCTCAAAGCTTTTGAATGTGGTTTCAGTAGACAAGGAGGGAGATGCATCAGTCGATCACTCACTAGAGGATGCCCAGGTGGCGGCGCCCTCGAAAAATAGAGCAGGCGGACGGGAGTCTGCATTGTGCGAGAAAGAAAGAACGTGGGAGCATGATCGGGCTAGTGGATTGCTGAGTCTTTGGATCTAACCCAAGATCTGGATCGGGTCCCAACCCCAGCAGGCAACCAACAAACACAAGCCACAGAGACATGTGACGGCTTCCATTTGGCTGAGAAAAGGTAAATAACCCAGAATTTGGTCAATTCATATATAATTCATAGTATTTATCCCGTATATCATAAAAATACATATAATATACCAAAATTCTCAAAAAAATGAATAGGACACAATGAAAGCATAATATCAGGCTTTCCAGGCATTGATCTCGTTGATATCATGTAAGATGTGTAATTCTTATTTAATGGATAATAAATACCAAATGATGGCATAAAGTTATGAGAAAATACTAGTAAATCGTAAATCATGTTTATAATCCATATGATGTCAGTAATTATGATGTTGAGTGCACGAAATCATGTAATTTGCTTAATATGTCTAACTAGGTCTAATAACCCTAATTAATATGCAATAAATACATACATGTCAATAAATGATGAAATTTACAGAACACCCTCATATCTGTAACTGAAAGATAATATGAAAATCTGAGATCAGTTAAATGCATGAAATCCATGTTATATGAAGTTGAGCCTTGATACATGTTATGAAACCCTAAACTAGGTTAATGATGTAACCTAGGGGTAATGAGTGACATAATGTTAAGTATGTTCAAATAATAATGTGACACATGAGTATATCCAGTTGATGAATAATCTAGAATATGACATCAGTAATGTAAATCTAAGACAAGAATACAAGTAATCATGAGAATATCATAATGAGATAAGAAAGCCCTAATATGAACACGATTAGGGTCAAGATGAGATGTAAGATGATGAGAACCTGACAATAGTATATGATCTTATCTTAATCGGGGCTTGACCAAGGATATAGATGACACTAGGAATATGTGGTTTAGTTTGTCTCTTGATCAAGGTACGCCATTACCTCTTACTTGGCTTATTATACAATATGCTTGTGTTATACGTGTAGTAAAATACTTGGCATATGATATTGGATGAAATGATTATTCTTGTATGATAAGTTGCATGATTTTCCATACTTATTTCTATGAACACATGAAACATAATATATCTATTCCATTATATCTAAGCACTTCAACTCTTTGGTAGTAAAGTGTTGGAAAATAAGTACTTCAACTCTTTAGTAGTAAAGAACTTGGAAGTGATTCAACTCTTTGGTAGTAGATCACATTGTGAAATGATTCAACTCTTTGGTAGTAGATCATAAAGGCCTTAATGCATTCAACTCTCGGGTAATAAATGCATGGATGATATAATGGAAAATATGCTTAAAATATGTGTTCTCTTTTGTTAATGAACATCTTTGTGCAAGTATATGATTTTCTTATATTTGTTTATAACTGCCAAGTATTAGTTTTATCTTATTGCCAAGATATGAGTAGAGGTAAATAAAATACACGTAGGCGTACTCAGTATAATATTCTTGAATATTGTGCTGACGTGTACCACATGTACTCTTTTGTTTAGGTTGTGGTTATGCTCTTGAAGATCCAAGATAGTAAGAGTTGTGTGGGGAGCTGATGTACAGGTGGACTTGTTGTCTTAAGATCATGTTGTTTAGTGGTAGTACATGTATATGTAGAGTTTGTTGTTCAATATGTAATATCAAATGTTGTAATAATTCATGTTGTAATTATATGTTGGATGGTGAACATGTGTTGTATGGTTTTATTATTGTTCATGTGCATGTGCTACTGTGTTTCCTTCTGACTCCCTTGATTTTGTCTTTCTTAGCCTAGTGTGTGATGTTTAAATTGGGATTCTCTCTGAGGTGATGGTTTCAATTTGGATGTCACACATCAGATTAAGTTTTGGAAAATCCGGGGACGTCACAGGTGGTATCAGAGCATGAACAATAGAAAAGCCTGACATTTTCTCATTATGCAACACAAAACTAAAGAATCTTGAACTAAATAATCTTTAGGTTTAGATTAGTCATATTTTAGAGACTAAATCTGACCTAGCCTCTAGGTTGGCACCTAGATTTCTAATAACTAGGTCTAGACTGGTGCTTGTTGAGTAGCAAGTCCTTAGATGTCATTCTTTCCTTGTAGTGCAGCGGTATGGGACATTGCACTATTTGGAAATGACGTGCATCAAGGGAAGAGAAACCCTAAACATATTGCGCATGTTGTCTAGAGTAGCTACACTAGTCTTATCCTTGTTCTCTCCCTTTTTACTAGTTTTCATTGCACTATACTCTCTACAATGTGTGGGACACTCATTTTCTGGATTTGGTTTTTGATTCCAATCGGATCGAACCGAGATAGTTTTCTCTGACGCATGTTTTATCAAAGAAAAACTATATCATATTTTATTATATATGTAAGTATTAAAAAATGTGTCCCCACACATGTACGAGTAGGATGTGGTCATGCAACCTAAGTGAAAGTGAATGGCATCAGTCTAGAAGAGAGTGTAGTTCTAGATTAGAAGTCTAAAGCCTGGTTGGAATATATGATAGATGGAATAGATGAAATAAGTTTTGATGATATGATGTAAGTCTTATATAAATGATATAAGATGGTTATGATGATCTATGTTCTTCTTTGAGGACTTAAGGTTCAGTTTTGAGGATTTGGGATATGTTTTGATGATGCAAGTATACATTCTTTTATGAGATAAGATATGTTAAGTTAAGATAAGATGTAAATCAGAATGAGCCTCAAGCTCTTTTGTAAAGAAGGACCTCTAGTGTTAGGACCAGTTTTGGGGTTAGCTTAAGAGAGAGTGAGACCCAGAAGGAGAAGGTCAGAGAACCTAGACTCCATGATATGCGATTTTCAAGAAATATGTGATATGACACGTCCTAAACTAGAATACTCCTGAGTGATTGAGTTGAGTCACTTTATGCATGATTCCTATAGTCTTCTTGAACCCTAGATGTCCTTGGGAAGACCAAACCCTAGAGTCAGAGAGAGGTTGGTTATGTGTGCATATGTGAACATGGATATGAGAACCTATCATCTGGGTGAGGGAGAGAATCCCAAGACCCTGGAGGAGGCAACTGTGTTGGTTTCTGTGAAGCCTCATGCTTGAGTTGGTGGTTCCTTGTAGGAAATCTAGTGGAGGTGTATATAAGAGAGTTTTGGGTAAGCATGCTTCATGGGTAAATACCTATGAAGGTAATGTTTTGGGTAAGCATGCTTCAGTACTTAATAAAGATGAAAAATATAATTTGACGGTTAGCACAACATAATGCTTTTGACACCTTGATATAATCGGTTAACTTTAGTTAACTTTTGTGGAACATGTTAGTATGATGTTTAATAATAATGCATGAGTTAAGATATGGGAGCAACCCTAATATATGAGATATGTAATGACATAACCTAAGCTTTTAAACCCTTGTTTGAGCCTTCTATGAAGTGAGGTTTCACCCTAGATACTTTCGAAACCTCCTAAGAGTGGTTTGGATATGAGTATGGAGCTTATGCTTTTGGATATGTTGCACATATAGTATTGCCCTACATATGGAAGAAGATCCTTAGTTTTTTCTTGGAGTATGTATATGGTTTACTTTCAAGGACGAAAGTTCTATTAAGATGTATATGATGTGACAAAGTCGTTTTTGCTTTAATTTCAAGGACGAAATTTGTTTTAAGGTGTGTAGGATGTGATGGAGTGGACTTTTGGAACTTCTAAATGTCCAATGACACAAGTAAAGTCATACATGTTGAGTTGTTTTGAGAATCCCAAGTATGTTAGTGAAGTTGGAGTGTTGATTGATATTGAAATCATGATTAAGATATCTAATTTTATACCTTTGTGAAGTATTTAATTGAAGTGTCTGATAGCTAAGTTTTGTCACCAAATTGAACACAAACCCCAATTAAAGTAGAAAACCCATAATTATTTATCTATAGAAACCAAACATTTTTTTCTTATTCCTCTACTCCATATGAATTCGAGCCTGACTTGCCACATTGATTTCACTACATCACAAGCACATGTACTTGTAAATCACTTCCATAAGAGTGCATTGACAAGATAATTTTATAGGCCCAAGTGTGGTGACACATTGGGAACAACATGATGAAAATTTTAAGATAGTCGGTCTACCAAATGTGTACTCTCTAATACCATCTTGTAAGGATTCTGACTAGAGAGGGGTCTACGTCTTACTTCTTATGAGAAAGGACACACTAAAACTATGTTAAGGAAACACAACATAAAATTTTCATATACAAGGGGTGTGTGGCAATTTATCAATATGCGAGGTAATGAATATAGAGTATTGTAGGAGCATAATTTAACTTGACTATTCCAAAATGGAGCATTGTTCATCAACTCTTCCATTTATAACAAACTAAAAATGAAAGGGAAGTCCTGAAACTAAAATAGTAGAACTTCAACAAGCCCTGATGTAGAGGTTGCATGTCCCCTAGGTGGGTTAGGAACAACAGCTAGAAGAAGGAAACACAAGAGAAGTATGACTTAGTACAATCTAAACATGCACAATATGGAAATATTGGGCATTTAAAAGGAAAAGGTAAAATGGTGATAAAGTTCCCAATCAAGAGGGGTTATTATAATTTAGGTAAGTACAAGAGAAGGTGAATTGAAGAGTATTCAGATCAGTAGATGAATTATGTTCTTTGGCAAGTCATAAAATCAATAAAGAGTTCTCCAAATACTTCAATATGAGATAAAAATATTTATGTGTTTATACATGACATATTACAAAACATGTAGGTAGGAGATATAAAATTTACCATCCATATGGGGTGAGTAGGAAAAGTATACATGTTCTCTATTATATAATGTGGGCAGGAAAGGTACACATTTACTCTATAATATGGGTTTAGCTGGTAATGGTACCCATTTTGTCAGTGAAGAACTTGATACACATATGATCTTTAAATATATTTATAGGAATTATCATTGTTGCACAACTATGAGGTGTGAAATTTATCATGAAGGAACAAAATCCTCATAACAATTTATTCTAGTAAGTAACCACATGATGCATAATAAAAGCTTATGCTAGTTCATTTCAAATAAAAGGGGATGAGAACATCAATATTGCATCAAGTGGTCAAATGACCCTTGAATAATGATTTCACAATTTTATGTAACAAAAGATAGAGAAAATATCACAATATATTTGAAAATATTATTGGATATAAGAAAAAGAGATCCATTTTATAATATAAGACTCATATAGGAATTTCAATTATTTATTCTTTATGATTCCCAAAATATAATAGGTTATATGCTCATAGCTTAACTTCAATCCTAATTCAAAGTAAAATTACTACATTGAACCAATAAGGGTTTCCACACACCTATATACATTATTTCACAAATGAAGATTCATTATATATAACACTATATTGAATTATTGAAAACCATCAAATTAAATCGACAAAACATTATATATGAAAAGATCTTGTTTGTTTGTTTTCAAAACCTTATCATTTTATAAATTTCTTATATTTGTGTAGTTAGTCATGCATTATTTAAGATATATTATCTATTAGTTTGTAAAAAATGGGGTAGATGATCAATACACCCCATGCAATCAGTTATTGATTAACCAAGCATGATGGGCATATCTGTCTTTGTGACCTATCCAAACCCACATGTTTAAAATGAAGTCATACACAATATTTTCCATTGCACCCTTGATAGAAAAAGAGACCACTGAGTCTCGAGGGACAAAATAAAAGAATAAATATGGTGTTTGTTCTCCACTTCCTATCCTACCACAAGAAAAAAATTCATTTTCAACCCACGCTCAACACCCCACTACGCCTGACCTCACATCTAGGAAGGAATATTAGCATTTTTGCATGAATGAGACAAATTCAAAGATGATTTAACCGCAGAAAACTTTCAGTTAGTTTTATAACCTTTCTTAGCTTTTCCCTTACCCTTGGATTTTCCTTTTCCTTTCCTGACCATCAACACAAAATTGAGTCTTTCATTTTACCTGTGACCATTCTCAACGTGCCAAGTAACTGAATCTATAGCTAATCAAAATGTTATATATTATAATTCATGATGAATTGGTTGTATGAATTCAGCAATGATTGTAGGATAACATTTATGGTCAACTCTTGACCTAAAGGAAAACCCAGTCTTGCAAGACTTTCCATATAACGAATTAACTCAAGTACATGGGGTCGAGCTAGATCACCATTTTCCATTTTGCACATAAGCACGGACTTGGAGACATCATACCTCTATTTCCTTGATTTATCTTGATACATGATCTTACGACGGGTTATCATCTCAATAACATCAATGCTCTCATGTTGCTTCTAAAGATCACGATTCATGGAGAACATCATTAGGCACTTGACGTCTATAGCGTCATTATAATGCTTTTTGAAAGAATCCCTTTCCACTCTAGGCACATTCACAGTTGGTTCATTAGGTATTGGTGTGTCTAGGACATAGATCTTATGCTTATACATTAGAACAATTCTCAGCATTCTAAACCAGTCATTGAAGTTATTGCCATTAAGATTTCTTTATGAAGGACAGATCATATTGAAAATGGATTGTTTCTAGTATTCACCATTGATCTACATAGAATATAATTGCACAAGTCAATTGATTTGAAAGTTAATTTGATTTCAAATCTAGTTAAGGGAATTAATTTTGACTTTAATTAAATACACTGACTTTTTTTTCAAATTAATAGCCATCACTATTTATTTGAAGGATTACATCGAGAATCTTCTAGCGAGACAAGATCCAAAAGTCTAGGTCATTGCTCAACCATTTTCCAATTCCCATAACTTAAACATTAATGTATGTAACAATTACCAATTGTATTATATACAATTCTTAGATAGATGGTTGCACAATTTTGTGTCAATAATTCATCATTTGAATTACATGCCATCCTTATGCCTCTAGGTTCTTAATCCTTTTAAGGTCACCTAGTCAAGTCCAAACCAAGGCCAATAAAATTAGTATGCACCCTGCTTGGTGAGCCCACATACTTATTATGACATATCCTCGAGGTAGATGGTATGCCACACTTGGCATGCCCACACTTATTCGAATAAGGTTTTCATATGTATCACACTTGGAAGGCATCTTCAAAATTTATCTTATATTGAGGGATTTATATAAATATCCATATGCATCCAATTACAATTACATATAAATAATTATACATATGATATACTATAACAATCACCACATGTGATAAAACTTGATATGGAAACTAGTACAACAACTTGAGCCAACAAGTGTTGTAGAAAACCAACCAAGACATTCACATCCAATATGTAATAATTACTTTATTTTTTAGGCTTTTCTGCTAGTCAGGAAAGCTGATCAACGAATCAGAAACCCCAGACATATCTTTATTAGGGTTCCTGATCGCCTTATTAGATAAGATTATCGGACGATTAGAAGTCCCTGACAAGGGCATATCTTGTATTGTCTTAGATATGTCACTTTGTCTTGTTCATGAACCATACAAGGACCTCTCTCTTCAGCAAGAGCGTATGATCTACTACTCCTTTCCACCATACATGATCGATGATTAATTACATAATTGCATAATTGAAAATTATTACATGGAGAATGATAGAGAGAGGCAAGGCATACAAGCCATATACATGCCACATAGTCTTTTGATCAAATCAAAACCACTACATTACATATTTTAAATCATACCACAAGTGACCTAGTTTCCATATCCACATATCCACCAAACAAAATGATTTCAAGGCATCACATGGTTTATGTATATATATACATATATACACATACATATATATACATATATCATATCGTATATGATATTAGGTGATTGTAATGTATACAATATTTCATAGTATTTTTCCAAAGAATTGATGTGTTTCAAAACCAAAACCAACTTAAAAATCTTACAACCTTGGCTCTTATACAGCTGTTGGGTTTTTGAAAAGAGGGCACTTTATATAGGAATGAAATGGGCTTGGAAAAACCTAATTCTAATCCTTTTACTATTCACAATTCAAAAAATAGATTACAACTGAAAACTCAGACATGATTTAGAATTCCCCAATCACATCTTGTGATCACCCGGTCAAAGTTTGTGATTGCTCGATGATGTGGAATATTATCGCACTAACAAACTCACTCAGGGTTGAAATCCCCAAGCTTTTACCAAGACCATGTGCAATAATACCACCCGCAAGCGGACGGGTCTTATCACAGTATAGTTGAGGATCGAATCCCAAAGGACAACATTTTTAAAAATCTTTGTTAGTCAAATCTAATTCAAGTAAGAATAATATTTAGAATGATTGATTGATTTGAGGTTGATTAAACTAATTGTAGGAAAGTAAAGAACGGAATTAAAGTTGATTTTAGATTAATGATATGGAATCACTAGAATGGTCCCGAGTTTCACCACCACTACACATGCAAACACATCCAATCACCAAACATCCAGGCAAGATATAACTATCCAAATAGAGCTACTACAAAACCCCCCATATGGGTGTTAGGTTAGCGTAAGCATCACCTTAGGCATCAGATGTCTCGTCACCATCCAGATCACACACTTACGACTCCGAAGATACAGAAATCCAACTAAGGTTGTGGGCACCCTATACAGGCGTTAGGCACATAGAAGCGTCACCCTAAGCTAGATGGCTCGTCCCCTCACGGATCACACACTTATGACCTCAAGGAATCATGTCAGAAGTTCTCATCAAGGAGTCAACCATGCTAATTGACAAGCAAGTAGGTGATTAATCTACAAGCAAACATCAATGATTAACAAAGAAGATACATATATCCAACTAAGGTTGTGTGCCCCTTATACTGGAGTTAGGCACACATAAGTGTCACCGTAGGCTAGATGGATCATCCCCTCACGGATCATACACTTACGACCTCAAGGAATCCCATTCTGTTTCTAGTTGGGAGTCAACCTCGTTAATCGACATTCTTCCCTACATATAGAAGTTCTCACAACATAGGGAAGAACAAGATGAAAACAAGTAGGTAATCAAACTACGAACATTAACGATTAACAATGAAATGAAAAGTTATATGCATTGCCATGGAGTGTTTAACAAGATAACATGCTTGCATGGGCAGCGGGGCTAGTCCCCACACCCCAGTGAAAAGGAACTACTCGCTCATGATGCAAGAAACAAGAAGAATAAGAGAGAGGGAAGATTCCACCATGAGCATGATGCAGAAGGTAGTCGTAGCTCGGTGAAGATGATGCGATCTTCTACATCGTGTCGGAGAAGATATGGACGAGGAACGAGGGATGCCAAGACAGACTGGGCAGTCTTTCTCACTCCTCCTTCCTTCTCTTCTTGGTATCCTTGACTACAGCTGGAGCAGTAGGTGAGGTGATATTGGCGCGAATGGCGGATCTGGATTGAATCTTGTGTTTGGGCAGCCTGGAGGCATCCTGAATCCGATGCCCCAAATGAGGACCCTGCTGGTCCTATTTATAGCTCAGATGGGGTCTTGGCATTTTGGGCCTTGTTGCAATTTTTGCAGTTTATTTAGATGACCAAACGGTCTTGCATTAGTTTTCCTCCAAACAGTTCGGCTTTGATCGGTTTGGTATGTCCAAATGGTCTTGGGTACATGATATCTCCAAATGGTTTTGCTCCTAATCTCAAACGGTCTTGGATATATGACCATACGGTCTTGCGTTAATTTCTCCAAACGGTCTTGGTTGTGGCTCCACACGGTTTTGGTGATGAGGCCTGAGCGGTCTTGAGTCTTGATCGGTCTTGAAGATAGTTGCCCTAGCAGTCCACTCTATCTTCAGTTCCTCATGTCCAACTGGTCTATAGTATATTGTCCAAACAGTCTCACCTTCAGCGATCGGTCTTGGACTTTTTGTTCTAACGGCCTTGCAGGATCCTAATCATCCTAACGGTTTGCAAACTGATAGCACATCCAATCGGTCCTCGTGCCTGATCGGTCTTGGGTTCTTTGTAAAAACGGTCCCGCAATCTGCAGATGTCCAAATGGTCCTCATAGCCCTAACGTTCTCTTCTCCCAAACAGTCTTAGAGACCAATCAATGACCAAATGGTCTTGAGGATAGATCACTGCCAAGCGGTCTTGAGTTTGTAACTTCCAAATGGTCTATTGCGGTGTGAGGAGGTCGACCATGGTGTCGTCGTGATGCTGCTGAAGGCGGCGGAGGTGCAGGAGGATCACGCGGCAGGTGATGGTGGTGCTCAGGTTTTGCACTGCTAGCGAGGATGAGGAGGAAGGTGACATTGGGTGGTGGTGGTGCTAGGGTTATAGGTCAGGTGGAAGGAAGAAGAAGAAGAATGGAAGTAGGTGCGGGAGCACTGCTGTAGTGATTTAGGGTTTGCAGGAGGTGAGGGAAGGAAGAAGAAGAAGGGAAGTGGGAGGTGAGGTCCTCCAAGCGGTCTTGAATGTGAAGTTTCCCATACATTCTTTGAGAAAGGACCGCTACATGGTCTTGAGACTGGGAGATCTCATGCGGTTTAGAGACTGTGTAGAGGGTGAAGCAGCAAGATCGTTAGGGCATTTGAAGCCTAAATCGAAAGAAGGGGGTGAAGGAGGACCATAGATCAGGAATCTGGTGGTTTGAAAGGCTAGCGCCTGAACGGTATTGAAGTCATGTTAGATCCAAACAATCTTCATGATCCTATGGCTGCCCATACGGTCTCGTGAGGATGTTGCTCATGCAGTATTGAGACTAAATGGATGAATGGCTAAGACCAATAGGTCGAAACTGAATGGGTGAAACTGTATGGATGAACTGTATGGATGAAACTGAATGGTCAAGACCGTATGGATGAAACCGTATGGTCAAGACCAAGGATGAGTGAGGGTGATCAAAGGTTGAGAAAGGTGGGTCCCACTCAAAAGTGTTTGATTTGGATGATGGTTGATGGAGATAAAGATGGAGTGAAGCAAGGGGTAGTGATGATTATGTTGAAGGTGGATTAGGGTTAAATGGAGGTGGGTGCTAGCTGATTGTTCAACCTCATCATGATCTGCATAAATTCAACATAAACTCAGTTAATAATTCTGGTAATTGAACCGATTAAGGAATTTTGTATATTGTGATAATTAGTAAATGAAATTGGATGTATTGAGTCAAATTGGTCCCAAAAAGGTGAGTGAAAATCATGATGAATATACATTCATCAAAATACCCCAAACTTAAACATTGCTCATTCTCGAGTAACACAGAATCTGAAACAGTCGCCAAATGAATACTTTCCGATCATGTGATTGCCTCCTCTTCACATCACGATTGTTTTCTTTTTTGCTCAGTATGACTAAGCATCTCAACTTCCTGAGACCACTGAACACATCTTACCATGTCTTCGTTCCTGAGTTTGCTTTCCAACTTCACTTCCTCCTCACTTTTTCCAACAACAAGTATGTCAAAGAGCTTTGTAATAGTACAGAGATACCTGCAGAACAACAAGTGTGCATCTGATCTGACACTGGTGTATTTCAGGGTAGTGGAGGCATTTATTGTGCCTTTAGGTGGAAAAGGGAGTGAAGGGTGGTATGGAAGGAAGAAATTAAATCTCTCCTCTATTCAACTCGAGATTTTTATTATATCATTTGCAATTTCATTTATTGCATGTTTTTGTGTGAATCTCTCCTCTATTCGACTCGAGATTGCATTTTTGTGTGCACTTTGGCATCTTTTCTTGGTGGTACACCCCTATTAATTTGCGAGGGGTATGGAAGAAGCGAATATAGAGGGGAGTGGTGTGCCACCCCAAACTTTAGGGTTTGACACTATTTTGGCTATTTTTTTTTCTTTTTTATGAATGGAGGGGTACGAAGATGATAGAAGAAGTGTAGAAGAGAGTTCAGATCAGAATGCAACTTGATTTACAATTCAGTGCATCAGGTCATTCTCTTTATCGTACTCTGCTCAAATAATAACTTGATGAGGATCCGATGGAGATTCCATGTTATTGTTCCACTAGTCAGTTAGGAAGCATGATGTGTTTGATCCCTATCAGCTCGACAGACACTTGTCATTTTTGCATAAGTATGATGATGTTAGGAATCATAAGCTTCACAAGATGATTTCAATCAAAAGGCTTGTTTTGAAAGGTGGTCTTTTTGAGGATCTGCTTCGAATAAGGAGGGTATAATGATTCAAAATGCATAGCTGGCAAGATAATGGTTTTTAATGAAACAGAAAGCATCAAAACTTCATCAAGTATCTGTTCAATTTCTTTGAAAAACTTCTTAAAACTTTGAAAATTTTATTTGAAAATTTTGGTCAAAAATGCAACAATGAAATCTTAAGTCGGAAATAGATGGGTGAAGGTGGAAAGTAAAGTACGCACCACCCACCCTCTACCCCAAACTTAGAATTTTGCTCGTCCTGAGCAAACTCTAAATCTGAGATGGAGGGGAAAAGTCATGCTGGTTAGACAACCAGATGTGGTTGCATTCCAATCAGCGTGCACCCTCCATCTAAAAATAAAAAATGAAGATAAATCAGAACTCAAGATCACATCTCGCGATGCAATTATTATTTGATGCAAAATTATCTAAAAAGAAAAAAAAACAAAATTAAGAAAAAATTCTAATTCAAAATTAAAACCAAATACGAATTTATTGATCGGGTGGCCTCCTGACAAGCGCCTTTGTTATATGTCAATGGCCTGACTTGATTCCTTTATCTCTATAGTGGATCCATAAGTTCCAGCATTGCTTCAGTGCCTATGTCAGTTGAGGTGAAATATCTTTTCAAACGTTGACCATTTGCCACAAATTCACTTGACTTTTCACTCCATAAAGAGAAAGAACCATGTGGGGAGATGCTCTTGACAATGTAGGGTCCAGAACAACGAGAGCAGAGTTTCCCTGGGAATAACTTTAGTCTTGAGTTCAAAAATAGAATTTGGTCTCCTACTTGTATGTACTTTCTTTTCAGATGGCTATCATGCCAAAGTTTTGTGCGTTCTTTGTAGATACATGCATTTTCAAAAGCTATCATCCGGAGTTCATCCAGCTCCTGGAGTTGCAGAATCCTGGCTTGACCCGCTTTCTTCATATCAAAATTTAGTTGTTTTATTGCCCATCATGCTTTGTGTTCGATTTCAACGGGAAGGTGGCAAGACTTTCCATATATTAAACAAAATGGTGTAGTTCCAAGGGGAGTCTTAAAAGTGGTTCGGTAGGCCCACAATGCGTCATTGATTTTTACTGACCAATCTTTTCAATTGCAGCCTACTATCTTTTTCAAAATAGCCTTGAGTTGACGGTTAGAAACCACTACATGTCCACTTGTTTGTGGATGGCAGGGCGAGGCTGCCTTGTTTGTTACACCATATTTCCTCAGCAATGCTTCAAAGCTTCTTTCAAGAAAATGAGAACCTCCGTCAGATATCACAGTGTGTGGAACACCGAATTGGGGAAAGATAATATCTTTGAACATATTAATGATGGGTTTGGAATTTCTAGTAACAGTTGGAATGTCTTTGGCCCATTTCGAAACGTAATCAACCACGATTAGGATGTAGGAAAATGCATGTGAGGATGGGAATGGACCCATGTTGTCCACTCCCCAAACATCAAATATCTTGACTTCTTACCATAGTTTAAGTGGCATCTCATCTCTTTTCGTAATGTTACCCATTCTCTAACACTTGTCACATGATAAAACAAAGTTGTAGGAGTCTTTGGATCTAGTTGGCCAAAAGAAACCACATTACAAAACCTTCAAGGAAGTTTTCTTGGAACTCATATAGCCTCCAACTGGTCCTGAGTGACATTGTTCTAAGATGAGTTGGGCTTCTTCTTCAGTGAAACAACGTCTATAAAGACCATCAGCACAGAGCTTGAAGAGGTACGGCTCATCCCAGTGATACTGCTTCACATCATGCATAAATTTCTTTAGTGTGTTTCTGATGCATTCAGGGTGGATGACACCTGCGGTGAGGTAGTTCACATAGTCTGAGTACCAAGGGGTAGCTTCTGAAATTTTCATAAGTTGGTCATCCGGAAGAGAATCATTAATTGGAATCTTTTCGGTATCCAAAGCGTGGATGCGACTGAGGTGGTCTGCTACAACATTCTTTGTACCCTTTTTATCTCTTATCTCTAGATCAAATTCTTGCCATAAGAGAATCCATCTAATTAACCTAGGTTTAGCATCTTTCTTTGCTAGGAGGTAACAGATAACGACATGATATGTGTAGATAATGACTTTTGTACCTATGAGGTAGTGACTGGCCTAAATCGCGCGTCCTAAAATTGGAGGCGGATTTGAGGTAGTCGAGCTTTTACACTTATAAACCTGAATCCTTTTAGGACCCCGCAACTTTGTTTACGGGGTCTAAGTAGATATACGGGGTCGAACACAGGGACAAGGGGGGTAGTGTTGAGAACACGGAATCAACACGCTACACTTCGGCAGGTATAAAGAGAGATAAATTCCCAAAAAGGGAAGCAGTAAGATGTCACAAATAAAACAAAGAAAACTATCTCCAAGTGGAGCTACGAGAGAGATATAAGATTTTAGTCATTTAGTAGTTTTAGGGGTTTTCATGCAATAGAAATAGAAAGATATTGCTCGAGCTAAAGCGAGGTACGAAGGATAAAACTCCAGTAAAACAAGCGGCGGTAGAACCAGTCTTGTACCCCTCCTCTCGAAGCGGGTACCTCTAAAAAGGCATCAGTGCCCCTCTCGAGGTCACCAGACTAAAATTAGAGTTGGAAAGGACACTAAAGCAACTCCGTTCCAGGCACTCTCGTACTCCAGAATCGGACCAAACACTAGAGCCACAACACAACTCTTAAAGCTGTTGCGACGGGAAAACATGATTCGTTAGCTAAGCAAAACATGATCCAAACATGCAAGCTAGAGTTCGGATATCAAACATAGCAATCATCCAACAGATTGTACCAAGCACAGAGCAGCAAGTAATTAAGCATCTTCTATTTCCATAGCCAAATAAAGGGTATTAATTACAATGCATAAGTAAGGAATTAAATGACAGAAAGTAAAGATAGGTGTCGCCTCCTTGATGTAGAAGGACGATAGGGTGTTGTAGCTCTCCTGCCCGATATCGATCAGAGGCCTAGCCCGATACAGAGGTGTCGGGCGGCACGCACCGACTGTCGACCGTATCGCTCAAGGACCCTGGACGATACGCTCATGTCGGGCGGCACGCTCGACAAGCTAAGTGTATCGGTTTGATATCGTGTCGGGCTAAGAGCTATGCATTGTTGTTGTCGGGCACTTGTGTCGCTCATCTACGTCGGCCGATATCGGCCCGTAGTGTCGCCCGTGACGGTCCTAAGTGAACTGTCCCCTCCCTCTCGGGATGAGGAGAAGCTCACCTAGTGTCTCCCGAGACAAGCATTGGGGCACGACACGTATGCTCTCGCAGTCTCCTCGGAAGATAGCTCAACTCCCAACTATCCAAATTCTAAAACTCCGAACTGTCTTTTCGGCTCCCTAAAGCTGCTATTTATAGTCAGCTGACCGGGAGGAGTTATGGTGCTCGAAGCGCCACGTGGCCCCCTTAAGCGTCGATCGATGGATGGCCGATACAGGTATAGCTCGACGCGGAAGTGTCTACTATTGGTCACGTGACGGGCGGTGCGCCTGTAGGTGGGTGACTGTGTCGCCCGACAAGCTGGGTTGTCGGGGCGAGCCGGGCTCCCTGTCGGGTAGAAGGCGTGTCGTCCGTCAACTTCTTCTCGCGCGGCACCTCTTTATCGAGCGTCTTTGTGTCGCCCAACCCTTATCGGGCAGGGTTGTTTCGGACATCAGGGAGGCCGAGACAGGCTTGGACTTATTCATGGGTCGGAGCGGCCTTATCGCCCAAAAATGAGGAAAACACTGCAAAAGATAGGAAAATTGGATTAAGAGCATTACTTGGCCAATTATTGCGAAAGTGCATACAAAAGAGAGGAAAATAGCTAAAAAATGGCAGTTTTGATAACAGAAAAACAGTCTAAAATATCACAAAATTTGGTGTTATCAACTCCCCCAAACTTAGCATTTTGATTGTCCTCAATCAATATTTAAATTATATTTTGTGATGCTTCTTCTGCTCGGGAAAGCTTTCTTGTTCAAAAAGTGAAACAAAGATCGTAATGCCTTAAAGATAATGCTGTCTCAATACGAACAAAAGACTTATTGTTTAAATAAGATTTTTCTCTTCAGCTTCGGCGAGACTTTGTTGTACGATTCCGAAGTTAGCTTACACACCAAACAGCTTTATTTTTGGGGCAGAAAGTTGTGTATAGGGTAGGCTAAGGCTTTTTGGGTTTTTCATTCTTGTCTCCCATCAGTCCATCCAGGTAAGGGTCCATTAGCGGGCAAGTGGTCCTTGCAGTCCAAGCCAGTTGGCTTTAGAGCAGTGATTTCACATCCTACGTACAAATGCCCCGGATCTACCATGCCTAAAGATGGGTACTTTTGGAAAACAAGTGGTGTATATATATATATATATATATATTTTTTTTTTTTCTTTTTCTTTTATTGGGCACAACTCTCATGCTTTTATTCACGCTCATAAGGCTTCTCTCTCTTTTGGGATTTTTGTTGGGTAAGGGGGAACAAAGAGATTCCTACTGTTTGGGCAGCTTTTTCCTTCTCCATACTCGTCTCTTAACTGTTTGTGAGATTATTGTATTTTTCGAAATTTTTGGCAAGATAAAACATATTCTTTTGTTTGTTTGAAGCAACATTATCAAAAAGATATAACAAAACTTGCATCTCATTAAGTACAAAGAAAACAAACTTTGCAAGAAGTCGCAACAGGATTTTACTAATATAGCAACTTTGTACATATGCATGGGAACAAAATAAGCAAAATTTTCAAAATTTTTATATGAGCAAGGGTACAAGTACATGATATAGGGGAAAAGCAAAATGGCACAAGAGAATTTTATACCTCCTTCACTGGTACATGGGTACCCCCCCCAAACTTATCCAATACTCTGTCCCAGAGTAGTGAAGATGAGGGTGAGTTCATGTTAGTCCAGTGAAGGTTATTTAGCGGGTTCGCTTGTGCCTTATAGAAGCTGCAATATGCTTCTTTGCTGCCGCCTCCTTCTTTCTCATTTGGAAACAGCTTCAACAAGTGCGGACACTTGTGGCTGCTTCCTCTTTATTAAGTAGCTGGAACCGGGATGCCCAGGTTTCATCTGGAGGTCACCGGCAAAGCACTTTCCAAGCTCAGCCTCCGCTTTATTTCCCAGCTCAGCCGGAACACACGCAATAGCTCATGGTAGACAGAGAGCTCTTGTGTTGTCCCGACAGTCACCGGGGCTGTACTCGTACTATCTCTGTAGTTGGCCCCAGGCTACTACAGAAGACAGACTATGATAAGGAAACGAGCCTCTTTCGAGGCTACCTAATCAAGGAAATTTCCCCTTGCTCGCTTTTTGGTGGTTGGTGGCCCCTTGTGACGTTTCTGTCTGACAGTTGCTGCTTCAGCTGCGGCCGCAACGCTACCTGTTATCAAGTTCATTAATCATTTAAAATGTTAGATAGGAAAAGCTAAAGAGACTTGATAAAATAGGACTTATTTCAAAGATCCGGGTATCGTCCATCAAAACAAAAAGTCGAGTCGATACAAAATCAGGCGATACGAGGGGTCTGCATGACACAACATACCTCCCGATATGGGTATATCGGGCGATAAGATCGCCAAAGAGCAACTGCTCGACAGGACGTCACAAAAGAAAAATGTGTCACCCGACATGGTGTGTCGGGAAGACACCATCGGCCGTTATGTCGTGCTTAACTGCGTTGGGCGATACAAAATTGACAGCGCGCGATAGGAAAAACCCGTGTCGGACGATAAGCCTATCGGTCGATAAGACTGTCGGGCGAGAGGCTTATTGGGCTATACCTTTTCTCATAGGAGCCATCGCTCGATACTACGGTGAAGGAAATTGGCCGACACGGGAGCAAAAGGGTGGACTACTGCATGCGTTACAGGTGGCTAAAATGAGTAAAGTGTGACAGCCCGACACGGTAAAACCTCCGTTCTTATTTATAGCCAGCTCGTCAGGGGCCGAAACGGACATCTTTGGCACGCGCGTCGGCCAACGGGTCAGGCGGTTCCTGAGACGATGGTCACATCAGTCTCTTTATAGGTATTTATTCCCATGCACGATAGGGTGCACGCCGCCCAGGAATGCTGACCGTCATGGCCGTTGCGATTCCCGAGAGACCAAAGCCCGGTATGGGCGGTCCTTGCACGCCAGCTGAGCGGCTACCCGACACGGTTAAAACAGGCGGGCAATCAAAGGGTAAAACATCATCGGCTAAGGGTTAAGCCTTTGACCTCAGAGTGCAATACTCTTCAAATCTTCGGAAAATTCGGCGATGACCCATAAAACAGAAGAGTCGGCACGCTCGGCGCGTGCTCTGACTCGGGCCTTATTACATACCATAAAGTTTGTTTTTTACTTTTTATAATAAACATGCAACCTATTCTATGAAAGAAAGAAGAACTCGGGCTGCCTCCCGAGTAGCGCTGGGGTTTGCGTCGCAAGCTCGACTGGTGTAAGATCATCTTGATCAGCCCTCAACTGTACCCATATCTTGCAGACTGATCTCTGCTCTCCTGACAAACGTTTCATCTTCATAGAACCTTTTCACCATGTGCCCGTTTACCTGAAAGGCTTTGGTCGGATCGTCTTTGTCGTAGAGCTCCATCATCCCTGATGGATATATCTTTGACACGGTGAACGGTCCAGACCACCTCGTTTGCAACTTCCCAGGGAAAAGCTGAATAGAGGACATAAATAACAAGACCTTATCCCCCTCGCTTACATCTTTTCTCCTGAGATGGGTATCGTGCCACAACTTTGTCCTCTGTTTGTAGATTTTTGCATTTTCATAGGCATTCATTCTCAGCTCTTCGAGCTCTTGAAGCTGCAAAAACCTTTTTTCTCCTACTTTGTCGAGGTCCATATTTAGGAACTTGATTGCCCAAATGGCCTTGTGTTCCAATTCCAAAGGCAGGTGGCAGGATTTTCCGTAGATGAGTCGGTAGGGGGTGGTTCCAATGGGTGTTTTGTAAGCAGTACGGTAGGCCCAAAGTGCGTCGTCAAGCTTCATGGACCAGTCTTTCCTCGTTTGGTTGACAGTTTTCTCCAAGATTTTCTTGATTTTCCTGTTGGAAACCTCTACTTGCCCTGACGTCTGTGGGTGGTAGGGTGTAGCGATCTTGTGCCTCACTCCGTATTTGTGCAGAAGTGCTTCAAACTTTTTTTCTCCAAAGTGCGACCCTCCGTCACTTATCACAGTGCGTGGTACACCGAAACGAGGGAAGATGGTCTTCTCGAAGAGCCTGATAACCGACTTGGCATCGCAGGTTTGGGTGGCTACCGCTTCCACCCACTTTGATACATAATCTACTGCCACTAGTATATATTGATACCCCCGAGATGGGGGAAACGGTCCCATGTAGTCGATCCCCCACACGTCAAATATTTCCACTTCGATCCAACTTTCCATTGGCATTTCATTCATCCTCCCTATGTTTCCTGTAAACTGGCACTCTTTGCAAACCTTCACAAATTGTGCAGCGTCTTTAAACAAGGTGGGCCAGTATAAACCTGACTGTAGCACTTTTGCAGTTGTTCTCTCGCTACCTAGGTGTCCACCGTAGGGGGAGGCGTGGCATTCTTTCAGGATGTCTGCGGTCTCTTCCTTTGGGATGCACCGCCTGTATAAGTTGTCAGCACATCTTCTGAACAGGAGAGGATCATCCCAGTAGTAGTTTTTGACATCCGCAAATAGCTTCTTTTTCTGATTGTACGTGATGTCAGGAGGCAGTTCTCCGCAGGCAAGATAATTGCAGATGTCTGCAAACCAGGGTAAACTTTCTTCTTGAGCTTCTGCCAACATGAGAGCCTCGTCGGCGTAGTCGGTGTTGATTTGAGGCCCTCTCTCTCTCAATCACGATTCTTGATAGGTGGTCTGCGACCACATTCTCTACACCCTTCTTGTCAATAATTTTGTGGTTGAACTCTTGGAGCAGCAAGGCCCACCTCAACAGTCTGGGCTTTGCGTCTTTCTTTTGCATTAAATATTTTATAGCCCCATGATCTATGTATACCTTGACCTTGGCTCCAACGAGATACGACCTGAATTTATCAAACGTGAAGATGATCGCGAGCATCTCTTTCTCAGTTGTTGTGTAGTTTACTTGAGCCTCGTCCAACGTGCGACTAGCGTAGCAAATCACATGGTGTTTTTTGTCTTTCTTTTTCCCCAGGACTGCTCCAACCGCGTAGTCACTAGCGTCGCACATCAGCTCAAAAGGTAAACCCCATTATGGTGCTTGAAGGATAGGTGGTGATATTAAAGTGTTTTTAAGGGCCTGAAAAGCACTTAGACAATCGTTAGAGAAAACAAATTCAGCGTCTTTTACCAGAAGATTGGACAGCGGTTTGGAAATCTTCGAGAAGTCCTTGATGAATCTTCGGTAATATCCCGCGTTCCCGAGGAAGCTTCGCACCCCCGTCACGGATCTCGGTGGAGGAAGCTTGGATATTGCTTCAACCTTGCTTGCATCCACTTCAATCCCACGCTTCGAGATCTTATGCCCGAGAACATTGCCCTCCCGCACCATGAAATGGCACTTCTCCCAGTTTAGTACTAGGATGTTCTCCTCGCACCTTTGAAGGACCAATGACAGATTCTTCAGATAGCTATCGAAGTCCTTCCCATAGATGGAAAAGTCATCCATGAAAACTTCTACGATGTCTTCTAGAAAATCTGAGAACATCGATATCATGCATCGCTGAAAGGTTGCGGGGGCGTTGCAGAGTCCGAAGGGCATCCTTCGGAAGGCATAAGTTTCGTAAAGGCAGGTGAACATTGTTTTCTCTTGATCGTCGGGCAAGATGGGTACCTGGTAAAAACTTGAAAAGCCATCAAGAAAACAAAAGAAATCGTGATGCGCTAACCTTTCGAGAACTTGGTCAATAAAAGGTAGCGGAAAATGATCTTTCTTTGTAGCCTGATTTAGCTTTCGGTAATCTATGCACATCCTCCAGCCGGTGACGGTCCTTACTGCCACCCCATCACCCTTCTCACCCTTAACCACCGTCATTCCGCCCTTTTTGGGCATTACGTGGATCAGACTTACCCAATTTCTATCTCTGATTGGGTAAATGATCCCCGCATCCCTAAGCTTTGTTACCTCTTTCTTGACGACCTCCTTGAGCATCTGGTTCAGCTTCCTCTGGGGTTGAGCCAGAGGCTTGGCAGACTCATCCAAGTTGATGTGATGCATGCACAGGGCGGGGCTAAGGCCTTTGATATCATCTACTGAATATCCTATTGCCCTCCTGTGGAGCCTTAACTCCTCAAGGAGTCGGTCCAGCCGGTTGCTTGAAAGATCGGCGTTTACGATGATGGGGTTTCTGTGCTCTTCATCTAAGAACTCGTACTTCAGGCCTTCAGGCAATGCTTTTAATTCTGGCTTTGGTCTGGGTGCCTTCTCCTGAGGCTTCTCATCGAGAGAGGCATACTTCGCAGACTCCACCACTGTATCCTCTTCTTGCAAATCTTCGTCAGAAAGGTTGAAAAGGTTGAGGTGCTTCGTGACCTCAGGATCTTCGAGGTCGGGATCTTGACAATTTATAGCCCTCAAGTGGGGGTCTACTTTCTGGATTTCTTCCTCTACTTCCTCACAGAATTTATTGTAGCTATCTGCGAAACATGCTGATTCACATAGGGATGGGCTCTTCATGATCTCTTTCAGCTTGAAGTCGATATGGTCATTTCCGACCCTTAAGGTGATCAACCCCTCAGAAACATCAATCAGTGCTCTCCCTGTTGCCAAGAAGGGGCGACCGAAGATGATCGGGCAATGGGGGACTTCAGCTGTGTCGATGATGACTATATCGCAAGGGATGAAGAAGTCACCAACCCTGATCAGTACATCTTCGACGATGCCAACAGGTCTCTTAAAGGTGTGATCTGCCAGTTCAATTTGCATGTTGGTTCGAACCATGTCGTTCAAACCCACCCTTTGTGCGAAACTTAGGGGCATGAGGCTGATGCTAGCCCCCAAGTCTGCTAGGCCCTTACGCTCTACGTTGTCTCTGATGGCAAATAGGATCATGAAAGCTCCGGGATCCCTTCTCTTATTAGGCATGTCAGGCTTCAAGAAGGCGGAGGAGGCGGAATCTAGGTACACTGTCTCTGTCCTTCCTCCCCTTCTCTTCTTTGTGATAAGGTCCTTGAGGAACTTGGCATACATAGGCATCTCTTCCAATGCATCAAGGAAGGGGACTTCAAGATGCAGTTTCCTGATCGAGTCCATGAACTTTTCGTGACACCTTTTCAGATTTGCCTTGATCAGCTTATGCGGGAACGGCAGCCTTGGAGCATAAGAAAACCTCCCACCGGGTAGCTCATCGGAAGGCTTCCGTGCAGGCTCTTGAGTTTCTTCTTGTCCACCTTCACCCTCTATTGGAATGATACTCTCCGACCTCAGTTCAGGTTCTGGTTCGGCATCAGTTGTGCGCTCCACCGTCTTTCCAGACCTTAGTACTGCCATTCTGGCGGTTTCCAGATATGAGAGTGTCTTTCCCGCAGGGTTCTTTATCAGAGCCGCCATCTAGGCCAGTCATTGATCGACCTCCCACTGGCGCATCCACAGACTTGCCATCTGGTGTTGCATGGAAATTTGAGCTCCAGGGCTGGGAAGTGCACCCTGCACCAGTCGGTTGATGATAGAGTCTTGTCTTTTTATGAAAGCATGCAACTGGCCAACCAGGCTGGGCTGGTGTGGTATCTCATCTCGGACTTGACATTCACCTTCGAATGGGGATTGCTCACAATGAGGCATGGCGTCAGATCTCGAAGGAATAGGTCACCGTTCTTTAGGGTTCCTGAGATGGCATGAGAAATCAAGGTTAGAAGATAGATTTATTAATTTCAAGCAGAGAATAATAGTAAAGAAAAAGAAGGAAAAGAAAAAGAGTGTTTTCAAACTCATTTTAAGCTTGAGGAACAGGAGTGTAGTTAGTGGATTCAGATTCATCAACAGTATCATTTTTGCCTTGTCCCCGGCAACGGTGCCAAAAAGTTGACCAGCCTAAATCGTGCATCCTAAAATTGGAGGCAGATTTGAGGTAGTCGAGCTTTTACACTTATAAACCTGAATCCTTCTAGGCCCCCGCAACTTTGTTTATGGGGTCGAAGTAGATATACGGGGTCAAACACAGGGACAAGGGGGGTAGTGTTGAGAACACGGAATCGACACGCTACACTTCGACAGGTATAAAGAGAGATAAATTTCCAAAAAGGGAAGCAGTAAGATGTCACAAATAAAACAAAGAAAACTATCTCCAACTGGAGCTATGAGAGAGATATAAGATTTTAGTCATTTAGCAGTTTTTAGGGGTTTTCATGCAACAAAAACAGAAAGATATTGCTCGAGCTAAAGCGAGGTACGAAGGATAAAACTCCAGTAAAACAAGCGGCGGTAGAACCAGTCCTGTACCCCTCCTCTCGAAGCGGGTACCTCTAACAAGGCATCAGCGCCCCTCTCAAGGTCACCAGACTAAAATTAGAGTTGGAAAGGTCACTAAAGCAACTCCGTTCCAGGCACTCTCGTACTCCAGAATCAGACCAAACACTAGAGCCACAACACAACTCTCGAAGCTGTTGCGACGGGAAAACACGATTTGTTAGCTAAGCGAAACGCGATCCAAACATTCAAGCTAGAGTTCGGATATCAAACATAGCAATCATCCAACAGATTGTACCAAGCACAGAGCAGCAAGTAATTAAGCATCTTCTATTTCCATAGCCAAATAAAGGGTCTTAATTACAATGCATAAGTAAGGAATTAAATGACAGAAAGTAAAGATAGGTGTCGCCTCCTTGATGTAGAAGGACGATAGGGTGTTGTAGATCTCCTGCCCGATATCAGTCAGAGGCCTAGCCCGATACAGAGGTTTCGGGAGGCACACCCTCTCGGGCGGCACGCACCGACTGTCGACCGTATTGCTCAAGGACCCTGGCCGATACGCTCATGACGGGCGGCACACCCTCTCGGGTGGCACGCTCGACAAGCTAAGTGTATCAGTTTGATATCGTGTCGGTCTAAGAGCTACACATTGTTGTTGTCGGGCACTTGTGTCGCTCATCTACGTCGGCCGATATCGGCCCGTAGTGTCGCTCGGGATGGTCCTAAGTGAACTGTCCCCTCCCTCTCGGAATGAGGAGAAGCTCACCTAGTGTCGCCCGAGACAAGCACTGGGGCACGACACTTATGCTCTCGCAGTCTCCTCGGAAGATAGCTCAACTCCCAACTGTCCGAATTCTAAAACTCCAAACTGTCTTTTCGGCTCCTTGTAGCTGCTATTTATAGTCAGCTGGCCGGGAGGAGTTATGGTGCTCGAAGCGCCATGTGGCCCCCTTAAGCACCGGTCGATGGACGGCCAATACAGGTATAGCTCGGTGCGGAAGTGTTTGATATTGGTCAAGTGACGGGCGGCGCGCCTGCCGGTGGGTGACTGTGTCGCCCGACAAGCTGGGTTGTCGGGGCGATCCGGGCTCCCTGTCGGGTAGAAGGCATGTCGTCCGTCAGCTTCTTCTCGCGCATCACCTCTTTGTTGAGTGTCTTTGTGTCGCCCAACCCTTGTCGAGCAGGGGTTGTATCGGGCGTCAGGGAGGCCGAGACAGGCTTGGACTTATTCATGGGCCGGAGCGGCCTTATCACCCAAAAATGAGGAAAACTCTACAAAAGATAGTAAAATTGGATTAAGAGCATTGCTTGGCCAATTATTGCGAAAGTGCATACAAAAGAGAGGAAAATAGCTAAAAAATGGCAGTTTTGATAACAGAAAAATAGTCTAAAATATCACAAAATTTGGTGTTATCAGGTAGGATCTGAACTTTTCAAAAGCATATATGACTACAAGAAGTTCTTTCTCTATAGTTGCATAATTCCTCTGAGCTTCATCGAGGGTCTTCGATGCGTAGTAGATCACATAATGTTTTTTCTCTATACATTGCCCTAGAACAGCACCCACAACATAATCACTGGCATCACACATAATTTCAAATGGGTGATCCCAATCAGGAGCTATGATGGTAGGTGTTTTTGTAAGAGCATGCTTTAGATTGTTGAAACTTTTAACACACTCTTCATTAAAATGGAACTCAGCATCCTTTAGCAACATATATGTCATCAGCTTAGTTATCTTAGAGAAATCCTTTATGAACCGCTTGTAAAACCCTGCATGACCTAGGAATGCACAGATTTCTCTTACATTTGTCAGGATAGAGAGTTTGGAAATCACTTTGATTTTCACTCTATCCACTTTGATTCCTCGATTGTTGACTCTATGACCAAGGACATTGCCTTCCTTCACCATAAAATGACACTTCTCCCAATTCAACACAAGATGTGCCTCTTCACACCATTTAAGGACAAGGGAGAGGTGATTTAGGCATGAGTCGTATGAATCTCTGTATACGGAAAAATCGTCCATAAAAACTTCCATGATTATTTTAGTGAGACCGGCAAATATAGTTGTCATACAACGTTGGAAAATTGTGGGCGCATTACAGAGTCCGAACGACATTCTTCTAAAAGCATATTCTCCAAATGGGCAGGTGAAAGTAGTTTTCTCTTAGTCATCTGGATGTATGGGTATTTGATAGAATCCAGAGTAACCATCGAGGTAATAGAAATATTCTTGATGAGCCAATCTCTCTAAGACTTGATCAAGAAATGGCATCGGAAAATGATCCTTTCATGTTACTTTGTTCAACTTCCTATAATCAATGCACATCCCCCACCCTGTGACTGTTCGAGTGGGGATGAGTTCATTATTTTCATTCTGTATCACAGTAGTTCCTCCCTTCTTTGGGACAACATGCACCGGACTGACCCATGGCGAATCGGAGACCGGGTAGATGATTCCATAAGTGAGCAATTTAATGACTTCCCGGCAGACCACTTGTTTCATGTTAGGGTTTAGCTTCCTTTGGTGTTTAATAGTCGGCTTGTGATCTTCTACCATGGGGATTTTGTGCATGAATAGTGCTTAACTGACCTCGATGAGATCACCCATCTTGTAGTCGATAGCTTTTATTCTTTCTCTAAATTCCTTTAGAAGTTTGTCTTCTTGTTCTTCTGTTAGATCAAAATTAATGATGACTGGACAGACTTTGAGGTCATCTAGAAATGTGTACTTCAATCTCTTAGGTAGGGGCTTAATTTCTGGAGCTTGTGGCTTTTTGCATGTTTCTTCAGTAACATCCACCGCCTTGAGTTCCTCAATTTTGGTTTCAGGATCTTCTTCGGAAGTGTCAAGGTTGAGAACACAATTTTTGAGTTGTTTGTCAACTGAACTGGCACCATTTGGATTAGTTAGAGCCACTCCTAAGGGATCTTCTGGTTCATATTCCTCATATGTGAGAAGTGACATCTTCTCTATGCACTCAATTAGGTAGACTTCTTCTTTCTTGCTTGGTCTACGCATACCTTCAAAAACTTTGAATTCAAGAGTCTCTTTACCTAATCTGAGCAGCAAAGTTCCTACTTCAACATCAATTAGGGCTTGTGTAGTGGCAAGGAATGGACGACCAAAAATGAGAGGGTATCTCATGTCTTCCTTTATGTCCATTATGACAAAATCACATGGGACATAGGAATCTTTGCCCACCTTGACAAGTACATCCTCAAAGATTCCTAAGGGAAGAGTTACAGTATTATCTGCAAGTTGTATGGTCATGCCAGTTGGGAGTAGTTCAACAAACCCTAGCCTCTTGTAAAGGTTGAGTGGCATGATGGATATGCTAGCACCAAGATCTGCCAATCCTTTCTTACATGAGGAATTACTGATATGACAAGAAATCCCAAAAGATCTTGGATCTTTCTACTTCTTAGGTATCTTGCTCTAAATAATGTCGGAAGTGGTTGTTTCTAACTTGACTATCTCATATTCTTCAGTTATGTATTTCCTTGTCATAAGTGACTTCAAATACTTTGTCCAAGCTGGTATCTCAGCCAATGCATCTAAAAAGGGTATATCGACATGAAGCTTTTTCATAGCTTCCTTGAACTTATTAAAACGAGTGTCAAGCTTGGTTTGCTTCAAACGAGCAGGGAAAGGTGGACGAGACTTGTACACTGGCACATCTAGCTCTAGTGTTTTTTTTTTGCATTAAGAGGTTTCTCTAGATTTTCCTTGTCTGTCTTATCAGTAGTTACTGGTTCTTTTGGTTGAAACTTAGGAGTTGTAGAGTCTTGTACAATCACAGAGTCATCCTTATCTGTAATAACCACATGTGTCTTGATGGGAGGATCGGAATAATCTTTTCCTGACCTGGTTGTGACAGCCTTCAGTTGTTTTGGGTGCTTAGGATTGATCTCTGGTTGGCCAGCAAAGGCTCTGAAAGGTGGCTTCATACTAGTTGCAAGTTGAGCTAGTTGAGATTCAATAGCCTTCTGATGGGCTTTCTAGTTAGCTATCATAGTTTGTTGTGACTACAACATATTTTCAATGGTTGTTAGCTTGTCATCAGGAGAAATGGGACTGACTTGTTGTCCTTGTTGTTGATAAGGAACTTGGTTAAGATTCTGGAACTAAGGGTTGTTCTGGTACTGGTTGTAGTTCCTGTTAGAAAGTTTCCCCTAAAGTTCCCTTGATTTCCAAAGTTTTGTTGTTGGTTATATTGAAATCCTGGTGGGCCTCTTTGTTGATTAGTTGAACCAAGTTGTCGTGAGTTTTTTACTCCTGAAGGATTTCCATATTGAAAACTAGGATGGTTCCTATTTTGATTCGGATTGTAGTATCCTTGACCAGGAATGGTGTTGACAACATTAAGATTTTCCATTTGACTATTATCTCCTTGTCCACATGCATTGCTTAGAACCACATCGTAGAGAACATTGCATGCTAAAGTGGAATGATCAATACCTTTACATGCTTCACAGAATAATGAAGCTGACTTGATCTGTTCTTGTTGTTGAGGGGGTGAACGTCCTCTTCCAAATGCATCAAGGGACGATTTGATATGATCTTTCTTGGAAACTAGGAGTTTGAGAGTTTCAATAATAGACTTGTATACTGGAATAACTTCAGCCATAGCTACCTACAACATGCCTTTACCTACAGATGTTCCCCAATTAGCTTGATTTTCAGCTCCAAGGGTGACAACCTTCCATGCGCTATCATAACTTTGATGCATGAAGTTTCCTCCGGACGAGGAGTCTAAAAACCTCTTGATATCGTCTTCCACACCCATATAGAAGATCTCAATAAGTTGATTCTTAGGAATGTCTTGGTGTGGACACTTGCGTAGAAGCTCTTTGTATCTTTCCCATGCTTCAGTAAGGGTTTCTCCAGGGGCTTGAGTGAACATTGTTATTCAACCCCTAATTTCATAGGTGAGAGAAGGAGGGTAAACCGTTTCTAAGAGGATGTTTTGAAGCTGTTCCCAAGTAGTTATGGGTTCACATTGCAATGAATTGTACCAACTTATAGCTCTATCAGCAAGAGAATACTTAAAGAGATAGAGTCAAATGGCATCATCAGACACTCCATTTTGCTTTGTCATGGCACATAGATCGATAAACCTTAGAAGATGTTCATGGCTATCTTCTCCTTGTTTACCATAAAATGGGCTGTTTTGAAGCAAGGTAATCCAATGTGCTCGTATCTCAAAGTTGGGAGCATGGATGGGAGGAGGTTGGACTGGGTGATGAACATCAACAGCTTTAGGGATTGAGAACTCCCTAAGATCCTTTTGCAGTTCTGCTTCTTGCGTTGTTGCTTGCGCTGCTAGGATTTCTTCTTGAACTGCGGCTCTGGCTTCTTGCATGAGTCTTTCTCTATGTGCATTAATGGCCTGAGAAACCCTTCAGGCTATTTCGTCCTCTTGAGCCATTCTTGCTTGCTTCTCTCTATTTTGATGATGAAAAATATGATCTATCTCAGGGTCAAAACTAGCAGTGAGTCTGAGACTATTTAGACGGTGCATGCACTAGTCCTTGAGGGTACCTGAGATGAAAATATCTTTTGGAAGTAAGATTGATGAAGTAGAATTAAATTCAAGTAGATGATCGATTGTATCGAAAGAAAAGGTGAAAACCAAAATTAGCCTTAAATGAACTAGATTTGACTAACTGATTCTGTTGTCCCCGGCAATGGAGCCAGAATTTGACATGGAATATTATCGCACTAACAAACTCACTCGGGGTTGGAATCCCCAAGCTTTTACCAAAACCTTGTGCAATAATACCACCCGCAAGCGGATGGGTCTTATTGCAGTATAGTTGAGGATCGAATCCCAAAGGACAACATTTTTAAGAATCTCCCCCACTTAGACTCTTGACGTACTCGTCAAGTCTCAATTATATGGCCTCATAATCTAACCCCATTTCAGTGTAGACCCACAATGGCCCATGGACACCCAGCTCCCGATCACGAAATACCAGCGCAAGGGTGGCTACGTCAACCATGGACAACCCTTTCCTACATGCCTGGACCGCACGGCTCAAGACTGGCATGTCACATGCCCATGTGGGCCCCACCTACTGGAGGGGTTATGGCTCTGATACCATTTGTAACACCCGGGCCCATTGCCCAAGGCTCTAGTAGAGTTTTAGGAATGATGACTGGCCCCACAAACCACCACTAGCCTTAACTACGTGCTTTTTCCTCACTCATGCGCAAGTCGGGGTCAACTTCCTAACTGGTGACCCATCCTAGTAATACTCCAAGCTGAGCACGCTTAACTATGGAGTTCTTTAGTGATGGGCTCCCGAAAAAGGAGGTGCACCTTAGTGATATGGGTAGTCCAATCATTCCTTTTAAGATCATGTTATCCAAGGCCTCAAATCCTGGGATGTTACAGCGGCCATCTAGGGCGCCTAGAGAGATGATCCAGCAGCCCAACCTTTTTCCTAGTGAGGTATTTCCTCTAATAATCAATATTACATAATGGCCTTGTATAAATTAATATAAAATAGCTCCTTTGGTCAATAAATTCCAAAACAAAATATCCATGGACTCAGAAAAGTACCCTCTTTATTTGAAATCCTTATATCAAGCTTTTGAGATAGTAATATCTATGCTATTTAATTTAGATGAGAATACTTAATTTAAATGGTATAATTAGAAAATGATTGAGATTAAATTTGAGAAAAATATTTTTGAACTTCAAAATCACTTAGAAACCATATGTGGACACTAATCTGATTATAATGTAAAAATGTTATGGCTTTCCTTATTAATGAGAAAATTAATGCTTTTAACCTCATTTTAATTCCAGAAATAGACCAAGCATTAGAAAAATATGAAATTCATATCAAACCTTAATAATGACATATAGATCAGACTAAAAATACTAGACACCATCCTAACATCAGATTAACCTAGGTTTGACCAAAACCCTAATTTTGGACTTAAAATATTAGTAATAATGGTGAACCATGTATTAATGATGATTAATTATTATTAATCAAGTGATGACCAGAGATGTACATGATCCAAAATATAAATAAGAATCTCTGAACTCAGATACATGGGTTTTTATTAAGTGTATGACTAGTTTCTGTGGATGCATAATGATATGATGTATTTTGGATGCTTTTATTTGCATATAAATTCTTAGATGCATATAAGTATTATATGCTTCGCCATAACTTAATGAAACATAAGTGGACATTTTGATGAGTTGTAGCTACTAGTGCACATGGCCCAGTATGGATGTATGTTGCCTAACATGGATGTATGATGAGTTGCCCATGTTAGATGTATGATAAAATAATTTTACCCATATTGGATGTATGAGATGTGCTTATAAAATTGTAGTACAACTGCATCTAATGAAATGTATAAAATATGTGTTTACCTGATTATTGCTTTAAATAATGTTTTCTTTTACTCTTTCTTTCTCAAGTTATTTCAATTATGCAAGCATATTAGTATGTATCTTTCTACCCACGTGCACAAGACCTCATGTGTTGAATCGTTGTTTCATGTATGTTTTAGGTTCAGAGCTAGTGTGGGGCAAAAGAAGTGAAGTGAGCAGTTGTCTAGGTTGTACCTATTGTGTAGATCCTAATTAGCATACATGTTCATAGACTTATAAATCTTCTTTTAATATGTAAATATGATTCATGTTTTAACAAGTCATGTTGTATTAATATATATGTTAATTGTTGAGAAATGTTATGGTGTATGGTATGGTAGTATGTTCATGTATGCGCAAATTGCTTCCGCAACGCACTTTGATACAATTGCATAATGATTCAGCCCTATTTTAGGGCTTTATCTTGTGTCATTTTGCATTTCAGCCACATCTATATTTGTTAGTGATAACCTCCTATTTTAGTAGTTTATCTTAGTCTTTTTCTTTAGTTTTCCATACTCTTTCTACATTTATATTGTACTTAAACCTAATTTTACCCCTTTTTGTAAATACATCATCAAACTAACTTTTCCCTTTATAATTGCAGAAAAAGCACAAAAAAATAACAAAAGAACAAACCAGCCCAAGGGTCGAGTAGATCCAAACGGTCCCAAGACCGCATGGAGTTCAAACGGTCCCGAGACCGCATGAAGCTAAACGGTCCCAAGACCGCATGGAGTTCAAACGGTCCCGAGACCGCATGAAGCCAAACGGTCCCAAGACCGCATGGAGTTCAAACGGTCCCGAGACCGCATGAAGCCAAACGGTCCCAAGACCGCATGGAGTTCAAACGGTCCCGAGACCGCATGAAGCCAAACGGTCCCAAGACCGCATGGAGTTCAAACGGTCCCGAGACCGCATGAAGCCAAACGGTCCCAAGACCGCATGGAGTTCAAACGGTCCCGAGACCGCATGAAGCCAAACGGTCCCAAGACCGCATGGAGTTCAAACGGTCCCGAGACCGCATGAAGCCAAACGGTCCCAAGACCGCATGGAGTTCAAACGGTCCCGAGACCGCATGAAGCCAAACGGTCCCAAGACCGCATGGAGTTCAAACGGTCCTGAGACCGCATGAAGCCAAACGGTCCCAAGACCGCATGAAGCTCAAACGGTCTCAAGACCGTTTGACGCCAAACGGTCCCAAGACCGTTTGACGCCGAACGATCTCAAGACCGTTTGACGCCAAACGGTCCCAAGACCGTTTGACGCCAAACGATCTCAAGACCGTTTGACGCCAAACGGTCCCAAGACCGTTTGACGCCAAACGATCTCAAGACCGTTTGACGCCAAACGGTCCCAAGACCGTTTGAGCCCAAACGGTCTCCAAACCGTTTGGATCTCACTCAAAGCCTATAAATAAGACCTCAGGGCCGTTCATACAGAGGAGAGTCCAGACGTCCAGAGGCTGTCTCTCCACTACCAGAACAACTCCATCCATCACTCGAGGCTGCCGGTCTGAGACTCACGTCCATTGCAAGCTACTTTCTCTCTCATCAACAAGGAAGGTGAGAGGAGAAGATCCGTCATCAAGCAAGCTACAAGGGGTGGAGATCGTTGCTCTCTCCACCAAGGGTTCAACCTTCTCTCCTCAGTGGAGATGATGTTCTTTCTATCTCTTCTTGCCTCCTTCTTTGTTGCTCCCTCTATGAGGAGCGAGTAGTTCCATCCACTGGGGCGCGGGGACTAGCCTCGCTGCCCATGTTTTGTATTATGTACTGTAAAAAAAGATGTTATCATTTCGTTTTAATACTAAATCGTTTCACACATGCTTGAATGATGGCCACGTTCTTGTATGCATTTATTGTCTTTCGTTGTGGTTTGTCTACGACCGCTATCGAGGCTTGAATACCGATTTAGTGTTGGTTTCTGGTGTGTGTATCCACCACGCATCCGTTTCGGTGTCTAGAAGTGTATCTCAAAGAGTGGAGTAAACTCACTATCATCTGGCACACTCCCATCTGTATGGAAGAGACCTTTGGTAAGTCGAGGAACACACTTTGCGAGGGGAATGATGTAAAGCATGTGACCATTCGTTCGGGGATGGCTGGCGTTGCATCATTCCCACACTTCTCGTAGCTAGGTTATCCCTCACCGGAAACTAGGCCTACAAAGACGCTATTCGATTTGGTAATTATCGCTCACTTGTTAGTTTTAGATGCACGTTTCTTGAGGTTGAGTAAGATTCTCTCTTCGGAGACTACATCCTTCAGTGACGCGTAGTGATGTACCGCATGAGAGTTACTTAACCCTTGGAGGATGAGATGCATTGCCCTTTTCTTATATGGGCATTGGTCTTGTGGAACATCGAAGGGTGCAATGCATCGCTCTTGTCTTATATGGGCATCGGTCTTGTGGAACACCCTTGGATGCAACGCATCGCTTTTGTCTTATAAGGCATCGGTCTTGTGGAAACATCCATGCATCTAGCTTATAAGTCTTGCTTAGTACATATACAATGCATGTGTAGCGGTGGTAAATACCTGCTTAACCCCAGTGATTCATCATCATTTGTTAACTCTTAAGATTTACTTGCTTTATTTACTTTCTTGCTTTACTTTCTTTGTACTTAGTTTAAAACAACCAAATCAAACTTTCGATCTAAATATCAATCTTTAAATTGATAAGTAAAGGCTAAACGTTTTCCATCTTGACTTCGTCAAGACCGTTGTCCCGAGGATTCGACCCTTAACTATACTACGATAAGACTTCCACATGTCTTAGCACATGTGGGTGGAGTTCTTACCATAGTACTAGCAAGGCTAAACTTAGAGACTCATCATCTCTAGGATTTTTAGTGGTGTTGCAAAAAACAAAAAAAAAACCTCCATCAAAAATTGGCGCCGTTGCCGGGGACAACGGAACTTTTTAGTCTTTACTTACCAATTTCTTGGTTGATTAGGATTTTACACTTTTTCTTAATAACCAATCCAATATTTCTTGATCTTTTTCATTTCCTTCCATTTTTCCTAACTTGAGATTTTCCTTCTACTCAGGTAGAAAACGTGTATGCAACCCCCGCATAGCATCGGATTCTCCCCTGAACCAGAATACGATTCTGAGGTAGAAAGAAGTTTTCACCGAAGGAATAGACTTAACCGCCAAAGAGCCAGACAGATGGCCGAAGAGCAACGCCTTGTTGCAGAAAGATTCAACGCCGCCATAGCAGCACAACGAGCACAACTCATTGCTGACACTCGTGCTCAGGTGCAAGCTGAGATCCGAGCTGAAGTACAAGCACGCATCCAAGCAGAGCAAGCTGCTGCTCAACTCGCGTTAAGAAACAAGCAACTTCGGGATTACGCCGTCCCGAAGAATTACGAAGATAACCATCCGGTCCGGCCTCCGATCATTAACATCCCACACTTCGAGATCCGGACCCAATGGATTCAGATTATGCAAGGGATTTCTTTCTCTGGAAGTTCTGGAGACGACTGCATGGACCACCTGAAACGGTTTAAGGCATTATGCCGACTGGTCCCACAAGCTGGCATTGCTTTCGACGCAATAATGCTCCATCTGTTTCATTTCACTCTATCTGGAAGGGCCTTAAGTTGGTATAATTCATTGGATAGAGAACCCATTATTACCACCTGGGCCCCTCTAGAGGAGAAATTCCTGGAGAAGTTCTTTCCACCCTCGCTTACTTACGAAATCAGAGGGCAGATCAACCATTTCTCTCAACTTCCTGGAGAGACCCTCGCCGAGGCATGGGAAAGATTCAAAGAACTTCTTCGAAAATGCCCTCATCATGGGATTTCGCAAAATCAACTGATTGAGACCTTTTATCGGGGGGTAAATGATGACATTAAACAGTTCCTAGATTCCTCATCTGGAGGAAATTTCATGAGGAAAAACTACGAAGACGCCTGGAAGATCGTCACTTTAGGGGCTGAAAACCAGTCCAACTGGGGGCGAACAGCCGGAAAAGGCGTCCTCAAAGTCTTTAAAGCTGAGGAATCCACGGAATTAAAGTCAATAGCAGAGGCTCTGAAAGCAATCGCCCATAAACAGCAAACCCTTGAATCATCTCTAGGGGAATTCAACAAGAAACAAACCCCGCAGCTGCATCAAGTCAAAGCTGTCACAGGTTCCTGTGAAGCTTGTCATGCATCAGATCATCCGACCTTATCCTGCGGAATGCTCTATAGTGTGATGATGGATCTTCATCCACCACCACAACCCTATGAGGCCATCACTAATCAGATTGAAGATCAGACTCCGGAGCAAGTCAACTCTATCCATACTATTCCCGGGCAAGTCTACTATAATCCCAGTCAACCAAGGAACCATCCTGGATTCCAGTATGGGAACCCTTCTGGGACTGCAAACCCGCAACACCAGACTCAAGGGGGATTTGACAGTAGGTTGCCTCCTGGGTTATCAAACAATCAAGGGAATTACAGACAAGGTTTTCAAAGACCTAACTATCCCAGGAATCCTTTTTACCAATACACTCATTCAGGACTGCACCCTCAGTTGCACCAACCCCAGTTGAAGCAGCCACAGCAACCCCAGTTGCAGCAGCCCCTGCAGCCACAGTTAACCGCACCTCTGCAACAACCAGAAGACGAACTATCTTTGATAAAGCAAATGCTTCAGTCTCAGCAAACTATGCTAGCTAGCCAGCAAGCCCAACAAAGGGCAGTTGAAACCCAGCTAGCTCAGATCGCTGCACAGTTGAAGTCTTCGGCCGGCGTTTCTGATAGGCAGCCTGAACCAAATAGGCAAAATGAACACGAACAGCTGAACGCTATCACCACAAGGTCGGGACGCATTCTGCCTGAACCCATCAAGATCACTCTAGATGATGATGATGTGCCCATTCTTTTGACGAAAGAGATCTCACAACAAGAGATTGGGAAATCTCCCGAAGACACCGAGGAAAAAAACAAAGAGTATGTACCCACAGAACCCAAGGTCCCGCAATTCAAACCAAGGATTCCATATCCAGGCAGACTGCAAGAAACAAAAATGGATGCCAGGTTTCAGAAATTCAAGGAAGCAATGAAGAAACTTTATATCGATATCCCACTCCTCGACGCTCTATCCGAAGTACCAGCATGGGCAAGGTATCTCAAAACTTTGCTATCACGTAAGTATATCACCAAAGAGCAGGAAACCGTCAAGCTTGCCCAAACCACCTCTGACATCATCTTGAACAAACTGCCCAAAAAGAAGAAGGACCCAGGTTCTTTCGGAATCCAATGTTGCATTGGAAACGCATCCACAAAGAAAGGATTAGCTGACCTCGGGGCTAGTATATCCATTATGCCTTTCTCAATGTGCCAACGCATCGGTTTCACAGATCTGCTACCTACAGCAATGACTATTCAACTTGCTGACTCCACCATAACCGCACCTTTGGGAATCATTGAAGACGTTCCAGTAAGAATAGGCAAGGATGCTTACGTTCCATGTGATTTTGTCATCATGGATATTAAAGAGGACTTTAGATATCCGATCATTTTCGGCAGGCCTTTCCTAGCTACAGCCAGAGCACTAATCGATGTCGAAGCCGGAACCATCATCCTTAGGCTCGGAAAGGAAGCCATTCAATTCCGTGTCCTTGACAGCATGAAAGGCCCTAACATTCAAGAAGAAGTCTTTCTTTTAGACGCAATCCAACAAATGTCGCAACTAGAAATCTCCGAGCCAATCGACGAACTTGAAAATGCTCTTATCAATCCCGAAGTCGAGTTCTCTGCAAATGAACTAGTCCAGCAATGCATCCAATATCTAGAAAAGGCAGAAGAAGCACCAAAGGCTACCTTTGAAGAGCTTAAAGCCATAACGACTATTGAAGTAGCAGAACCACCAAAAACCCCTGAATTGAAGACCTTACCCACAGGGCTCAAATATGTTTTCCTGGATAAGGAAGAGCTATGCCCAGTTATTATCAGCTCCACCCTCACCGAAGACCAAGAAGCCAGACTTCTAGACAAACTAAGGAAACACAAAAAGATCATTGGTTATAAAATAACCGACCTCACAGGCATAAATCCGGCTCTGTGTATGCACAAGCTTCCTATGGTTGAAGAATTTAAACCCACTCGCGAACATCAAAGAAAACTGAACCCAAATTTAAAAGAGGTAGTCCGTTTGGAAGTCCTCAAACTGCTTAAAGCTGGTATGATCTACCCTATCTCCGACTCTCAGTGGGTTAGTCCGGTTCAAGTTGTCCCAAAGAAAGGGGGCACTACTGTAGTGATCAACGATAAAAATGAGCTCGTACCTACTAGGACTGTAACGGGGTGGAGAATGTGCATCGATTATAGGAAGTTGAATAAAGCTACAAGGAAAGACCACTACCCACTACCCTTTCTAGACGAAGTCCTGGAGCGCTTGGCCCATCAAAAATATTTTTGTTATCTCGATGGTTATTCTGGGTTCTACCAAATACCCATACATCCAGAGGACCAAGAAAAAACCACCTTCACTTGTCCCTTCGGGACATATGCTTTTAGAAGAATGCCATTCGGGCTATGTAACGCTCCTGCTACTTTCCAACGCTGCATGTCCGCCATTTTCGCCGGATTAACTGAATCTATTATGGAAGTCTTTATGGATGATTTCTCTGTTTATGGAGAGTCTTTCGATAACTGTCTAAATAATCTCGAACAAGTCCTGCAACGTTGCAAGGAAACAAACCTTATCCTGAACTGGGAAAAATGCCATTTCATGGTAACAGAGGGTATCGTCCTCGGACATAGAGTAAGTGATAGAGGGATCGAGGTCGACAAAGCAAAGATTGATGTCATCTCGAAGTTGTCACCTCCGAAGGACATAAGAGGAGTTCGAGCTTTCCTAGGTCATGCCGGGTTTTACAGAAGGTTCATCAAAGATTTCTCAAAAATAGCTAAACCCATGACCCAACTCCTGACAAAAGATGCCGAGTTTATTTTTGACCAAGAATGTATGCAAAGTTTCTCCACCCTTAAAGAAGCACTAATTTCCGCACCTATTCTATGGGCTCCAGACTGGTCGCAACCCTTTGAAATTATGTGTGACGCAAGTGACTATGCCATAGGAGCCGTTTTAGGACAACGAATCGACAAGAAACCCTATGTCATCTACTATGCGTCCAAAATGCTTGATGAAGCACAAAGAAACTACACGACCACGGAAAAAGAGTTCCTAGCTATCATCTACGCCTTCGAAAAATTCCGCTCTTACCTGATCGGCTCTAAGGTAATTGTCTACACTGACCATTCTGCTATCAGACATTTGATTCAGAAACAGGATGCCAAACCCAGGCTCATCCGCTGGGTATTGATGCTTCAAGAATTCGATCTAGAAATCAAAGATAAAAGTGGCGTAGAGAACGTTGTCGCCGATCACCTCAGTAGAATCGAGGTTGAAGACAAAGATAAAATCCCTATCAGGGACTCTCTTCCTGATGATCAACTTATGAAAGCCACTCATAATTTCCCTTGGTTTGCAGATATCGTCAATTATCTGGCCACAGGGATCATTCACCCGTCTGCTTCTTATCAAGATAAAAGGAAATTCCTTCATGACGTAAAACGTTATCATTGGGATGAACCCTACTTGTTCTACCTCTGTGCCGACGGACTTTTTCGTCGATGCCTTCCAGAAGAAGAAATAACATCGGTTTTGGAACACTGCCACTCCGGACCCACGGGGGGGCACATGGGCGCCAAGAAAACTGCCATAAAAGTTCTACAATCTGGCTTCTTTTGGCCCACCATATCAAAAGACTCACATAATTTTGTCAAATCCTGTGATAAATGCCAATTTTCGGGCAACATATCAAAAAGAGATGAAATGCCTCTTACCATGTGGCAGGAAATTGAGCTGTTTGATGTATGGGGGGTAGACTACATGGGACCTTTCCCCTCATCATATGGTTTCTCGTACATTTTGGTCGCTGTGGATTACGTCTCGAAGTGGGTCGAAGTTGTACCCACTGCATCTAATGACTCCAAACCTGTTGTCAAATTGTTCAAAGATACCATCTTTCCAAGATTTGGAGTCCCAAGAACGGTCATATCTGATGGCGGAACCCATTTTCTGGAACGAAGTTTCGAAGCATTACTAAGAAGATATGGAGTCCATCACAAAGTTGCCACACCTTACCACCTGCAAACTAGTGGCCAAGTGGAAGTATCCAATAGACAGATAAAAGCGATTCTTGAAAAAACAGTGAACAAAAATCGCACTGATTGGTCCACCAAACTTTCTGACGCCCTCTGGGCATATCGTACGGCTTACAAAACACCAATTGGAACAACTCCGTTCCACTTGGTGTACGGTAAATCATGTCATCTTCCAGTAGAACTGGAACATAAAGCCTGGTGGGCCATCAAGCAACTAAACTTCGACCTTAAAAGTGCAGGAGAGAACAGACAACTTCAACTACAGGAGCTAGAAGAACTCCGCATGACAGCATATCACAGTGCCAGAATCTATAAAGAGCAAACGAAAATGTGGCACGATGGACATCTTAGGAGAAAAGATATCACCTTTGGTGACAAAGTGCTCTTATTCAATTCCAAGCTCAAATTATTCCCCGGAAAGCTTCAAACAAGATGGTCCGGACCCTTCACTATAAAACATATCTACCCAACTGGAGCTGCCATTATCATCAACAACAACGGAGGAGAACGAACGGTCAACGGACACCGTTTAAAAAGATACTACACTCAGGAAGACAAAACACATCAACAAACCCTCGATGTCAGAAACGCTACGCCCACAATTTCGTCGAGCCAGTGACGTAAAACCAAGGCGCTTCTTGGGAGGCAACCGAAGACCTGAGTATCAATTTCTCCAATTTTCTAGTTTTATTCTCTCTTAATTTTGTTTTGCTTCTTAAGTTCTTTCATTACTAAATCTAAAAATACAAAAAAAAAATATATACAAATATTTTTTATGCTCCAAACGGTCTTGAAACCGTTTGGGACCAAACGGTCCTCAAACCGTTTGGGACCAAACGGTCTTGAAACCGTTTGGGACCAAACGGTCCTCAAACCGTTTGGGACCAAACGATCTTGAAACTGTTTGGGACCAAACGGTCCTCAAACCGTTTGGGACCAAACGGTCTTGAAACCGTTTGGGACCAAACGGTCCTCAAACCGTTTGGGACCAAACGGTCCTCAAACCGTTTGGGACCAAACGGTCCTCAAACCGTTTGGGACCAAACGGTCTTGAAACCGTTTGGGACCAAACGGTCCTCAAACCGTTTGGGACCAAACGGTCTTGAAACCGTTTGGGACCAAACGGTCCTCAAACTGTTTGGGACTAAACGATCTTGAAACTGTTTGGGACCAAACGGTCCTCAAACCGTTTGGGACTAACCGGTCTTGAAACCGTTTGGGACCAAACGGTCCTCAAAACCGTTTGGGACTAAACGGTCCTCAAACCGTTTGGGACCAAACGGTCTTGAAACCGTTTGGAACCAAACGGTCTTAAAACCGTTTGGGACCAAACGGTCCTCAAACCGTTTGGAACCAAACGGTCTTGAAACCGTTTGAATACGATAAGTCACCGCTATAAATACCGACCCCGCATCTCCATCTTCCTCTCTTCGAATCTTCGCACTCTACAGTCTTTTCGTGCGCAGAACTTCACCTTTTTGCTTCTGTGCTTCCGCGCAAGCTTCTCAATCCACCTCCCACAAGATTGCCCGGCGACTCCAAGCACGCTGCCCACTCCGCGCCACCTTCGCAGTCGTCGTCAAATGATGTTCTTCGTTGCCGTGCCGTTCTGTCGCCACTATCGCGTCAGTCGTCGTTTCATCCACCCACCTTCAAACCCTCGCCCTGTTTCACCTTCGCCCCGTTCCACCTTCCCCCCGCGCCGGCGACCTGCGGCTTCTCGCTTTCCAAGCGGTCCTCAAACCAAGCAGCACATATCGCAGTGCACTCCTTTGCAATTTTGTCTTGATATTGTCTAGCAGATTCATTGCTAGAATTGCAGATTTCGTCTACAATATCAAGACACAATTGCAAAGGAATGCACTGCGACATCCATAAAGCACCTGAGTCAGCGCTACAAGGCACCCCAATTCGCATCCACTCTACTCCAATCTCCAGGGGTTACCGCAATTTTGGCCTAGCTCACAGCCCTTGTTCAAATGACTTCTCAACCTATCACTTTCCCACTCTGAGGACAGAGTGTGTGATGAGTTAGGGGGGGGGGGTCATCAGACAAGGGCTAGGTATCAATCTCTATACACCCTTTTCCTTAAAATAAGTCACCTCAACTAACTCTAGAATCATGTTAGTCTCTACAAGTATTTAGCACTTAGACATCAAATGGCGATTTATCAACCCCCATCCACTATGGATCCTATATTTTTGCTCCATTTCTTTATCTGACTCCCCATAGGTCAAAATCAGGGCAGAAATAAGCCGAGATCTCAAGGATGAGAGGGAAATCAGGCAACTTCCAAGTCAAAAAGCTCTGCAAGTGGACCACAAACCAAATAAGTGCATGCTGAAAAACTTTAAGAACAACTTTCCTCTCTTCAAAATAAAAGAGGCTTGGCCGCCCAAAATAAATCCTCATCCCAAAACCCAAGCCTGTGAGTTTTTGAATAAAAGCCAGAGAGACGAATAAAATCATGAGAGTTGTGCCACGAATAAGGACCTATATAAAGAACTGATAAAGGGCTCACCCGGCCGGCACATTCCGCTGCCCTCACAAAGGCAGATGCGTCGCGTCCGGTAGTGAAACCCTAAAAGTTCCAAGTATATGAAAAGGCTAATAAAGGACTTGCCCGGCCGGTACATTCAGCTGCCCTCATAAAGGCAGATGTGTCGTGTCCGGTAGTGAGATCCTAAAAAGCATAGACAACCCCTCCCCCACTCGAAGGGGAGTTACACTTCAAAGCCTTTAGCCAACCCTCATACCCTCTCTAGCTTCCAATAGGTTTCCAGAGAGGTATAAAGTTGATTAGAGTCAACAGCATGCACAAAATAAATGTGGTCCCAAGGCAAACTTTGAGATACGGAAAAACCTGAAATCCAAGCAACTCTCGAAATCCAAAAGGATCAAGGCATGCAATAAGCCTAGATACGACCCCTGGGGAATTCAGGTCAAGAATTGAAGCAAGAGTACGGAAATTTTAATTAAGATCGCCGCGCCATTTCATGTCTCAGCTCTATCTAACTTGAGGACAAGCTAGACTCTAAGTTAGGGGGGGTGATAACCTCCTATTTTAGTAGTTTATCTTAGTCTTTTTCTTTAGTTTTCCATACTCTTTCTACATTTATATTGTACTTAAACCTAATTTTACCCCTTTTTGTAAATACATCATCAAACTAACTTTTCCCTTTATAATTGCAGAAAAAGCACAAAAAAATAACAAAAGAACAAACCAGCCCAAGGGTCGAGTAGATCCAAACGGTCCCAAGACCGCATGGAGTTCAAACGGTCCCGAGACCGCATGAAGCCAAACGGTCCCAAGACCGCATGGAGTTCAAACGGTCCCGAGACCGCATGAAGCCAAACGGTCCCAAGACCGCATGGAGTTCAAACGGTCCCGAGACCGCATGAAGCCAAACGGTCCCAAGACCGCATGGAGTTCAAACGGTCCCGAGACCGCATGAAGCCAAACGGTCCCAAGACCGCATGGAGTTCAAACGGTCCCGAGACCGCATGAAGCCAAACGGTCCCAAGACCGCATGGAGTTCAAACGGTCCCGAGACCGCATGAAGCCAAACGGTCCCAAGACCGCATGGAGTTCAAACGGTCCTGAGACCACATGAAGCCAAACGGTCCCAAGACCGCATGGAGTTCAAACGGTCCCGAGACCGCATGAAGCCAAACGGTCCCAAGACCGCATGGAGTTCAAACGGTCCCGAGACCGCATGAAGCCAAACGGTCCCAAGACCGCATGGAGTTCAAACGGTCCCGAGACCGCATGAAGCCAAACGGTCCCAAGACCGCATGGAGTTCAAACGGTCCCGAGACCGCATGAAGCCAAACGGTCCCAAGACCGCATGAAGCTCAAACGGTCTCAAGACCGTTTGACGCCAAACGGTCCCAAGACCGTTTGACGCCGAACGATCTCAAGACCGTTTGACGCCAAACGGTCCCAAGACCGTTTGACGCCAAACGATCTCAAGACCGTTTGACGCCAAACGGTCCCAAGACCGTTTGACGCCAAACGATCTCAAGACCGTTTGACGCCAAACGGTCCCAAGACCGTTTGAGCCCAAACGGTCTCCAAACCGTTTGGATCTCACTCAAAGCCTATAAATAAGACCTCAGGGCCGTTCATACAGAGGAGAGTCCAGACGTCCAGAGGCTGTCTCTCCACTACCAGAACAACTCCATCCATCACTCGAGGCTGCCGGTCTGAGACTCACGTCCATTGCAAGCTACTTTCTCTCTCATCAACAAGGAAGGTGAGAGGAGAAGATCCGTCATCAAGCAAGCTACAAGGGGTGGAGATCGTTGCTCTCTCCACCAAGGGTTCAACCTTCTCTCCTCAGTGGAGATGATGTTCTTTCTATCTCTTCTTGCCTCCTTCTTTGTTGCTCCCTCTATGAGGAGCGAGTAGTTCCATCCACTGGGGCGCGGGGACTAGCCTCGCTGCCCATGTTTTGTATTATGTACTGTAAAAAAAGATGTTATCATTTCGTTTTAATACTAAATCGTTTCACACATGCTTGAATGATGGCCACGTTCTTGTATGCATTTATTGTCTTTCGTTGTGGTTTGTCTACGACCGCTATCGAGGCTTGAATACCGATTTAGTGTTGGTTTCTGGTGTGTGTATCCACCACGCATCCGTTTCGGTGTCTAGAAGTGTATCTCAAAGAGTGGAGTAAACTCACTATCATCTGGCACACTCCCATCTGTATGGAAGAGACCTTTGGTAAGTCGAGGAACACACTTTGCGAGGGGAATGATGTAAAGCATGTGACCATTCGTTCGGGGATGGCTGGCGTTGCATCATTCCCGCACTTCTCGTAGCTAGGTTATCCCTCACCGGAAACTAGGCCTACAAAGACGCTATTCGATTTGGTAATTATCGCTCGCTTGTTAGTTTTAGATGCACGTTTCTTGAGGTTGAGTAAGATTCTCTCTTCGGAGACTACATCCTTCAGTGACGCGTAGTGATGTACCGCATGAGAGTTACTTAACCCTTGGAGGATGAGATGCATTGCCCTTTTCTTATATGGGCATTGGTCTTGTGGAACATCGAAGGGTGCAATGCATCACTCTTGTCTTATATGGGCATCGGTCTTGTGGAACACCCTTGGATGCAACGCATCGCTTTTGTCTTATAAGGCATCGGTCTTGTGGAAACATCCATGCATCTAGCTTATAAGTCTTGCTTAGTACATATACAATGCATGTGTAGCGGTGGTAAATACCTGCTTAACCCCAGTGATTCATCATCATTTGTTAACTCTTAAGATTTACTTGCTTTATTTACTTTCTTGCTTTACTTTCTTTGTACTTAGTTTAAAACAACCAAATCAAACTTTCGATCTAAATATCAATCTTTAAATTGATAAGTAAAGGCTAAACGTTTTCCATCTTGACTTCGTCAAGACCGTTGTCCTGAGGATTCGACCCTTAACTATACTACGATAAGACTTCCACATGTCTTAGCACATGTGGGTGGAGTTCTTACCATAGTACTAGCAAGGATAAACTTAGAGACTCATCATCTCTAGGATTTTTAGTGGTGTTGCAAAAAACAAAAAAAAAACCTCCATCAGTTAGATTACATGTTATTTCCCCCAATATGATTATTTTTATCAAATGCACTTATGGAGTCTTTTTTCATGTTTTATAGGTACTTTGTCCACTACTTGATGGCATGGAAATAGGATGGTCCAATATAGGGTTTCCTCAGGCTTGGAGGAGCCCAAAATGAGGCCAAAACCACTTCCAACCTACCCCAAGTGGTCAAAAAATGTTTTGAAGCAATACCCTCCATGGATGATCAATTTCAAAGCTCAAATGCATGGGAGAGACACCACCACGACCGTGGTACCCGATGACGGTCGTGGTGGACATTCCCTAAGAACAAAAAATCACTAAAACTCCCAGAAATTGATGAAAATGGACAAAACGACCGTGGTGATCAACATGCCCGTGGCCATAGGTCCCCACCACGACCGTGGTGAGCCCCCATGGCCATGGCCATCCATGTACATATCCCTGTGATCTCCACATTTTAATTCCCACATCCGTGCCCATCCACCACGGCCGTGGTCTACCCTACCCACCACGGTTGTGGTCTACCATACCCACCACGGCCGTGGTGACCCACCACGGTCGTGCTACTCACAAAACCCACCTAGTTTTCCACTGCTTTCCCCATTTCCCCCCCTACTTAACATAGTTCTTCCCCCACACCTATATATACCTAGGTGGTGACTGGGGCATGAGGCTAGCTACCTTCTACCCCCTCCTAGATCCCCAAATCGCCACCCACTCCATTCCAGTCCATTTCCACCTCCATTCCACTCCATTTCACCATTTCCACCACCAAAACACTAGTTTATACTAGTTCCTACCCATAATCCCCTTCATTTCATACCCTTGCACCTTGGAGGAGGGATGAGGACGTCCTGCAGCCGCTGGAGAGGAGGATTTCTTCATCTACACTGAGCTCCATGGTTTCTTCTACCTCTTTCTTCTCTCTTTTTGTATTTTCCATTTCTATGAGTAGTTAGGCCCCTGTGGGTGGGCTGTTTGGGGGAAATTATGTTACTTTGATACCATGTTGGGGGGAAATGATGTGTAAATGTTGTAATTCCATTTGTTAATGATTATATTCTATTTGCATCCCATTCTCCATGAATTGCTTGCTGATTTGTGTGTGAAATCACCTAGGAATTTAGGCAAATTGCTTATATGTGTGAATTTTGGGATTTACCCCTAGGTCTAATTCTTGGATCCCTAGGTTGCCTCCCATCTTCCTACATTCTAATAAATCTCCCTAAACCTAAGTGAGAGATCTAAGTACCTAGATTGGATAATTCTAGTGCAATTAGTATGGAGCCTTCTCAAGGCTAGAATGTGGGGGAATTGGGGTCCAAAACCCTAATTTCACCTCCCCATTACTACCCTCGGCCCCTAATTGCCCTAGGAATGCCTAATCTAGAAACCTAGACATGATTAGACTCTAATTGAATTAAACTTGATCCCTAAACCAATTGAGCCTCGTAAGGGTAGTAGGGGGTGTTAGGGACTAGTTCCCCTATACACAACCTAGCATATCCATGGCCAGTTAGTAGCTTAGGTCAAATCATTAGACTCTAACTTGTTGTTTGGTTTGGATAATCTAAATGGAATCATAATGTTCATATGTAACCCCCCAACTTAAGTGATAAGTTCATACGCCTAAACAGTCCACACATCTCTTTACTGCTTGAAACCCTAGTTTTGTGCTTGCGTAGCTTAATTAGTTCTTTCCTTGCTTAGTTAGCTTCTTGCTTTGCTCTTGTCTTGTTCATTCTAGTGTAGCTCTTTAATTGCACTTTTACTTCTCTCTTTCTTGCCTTAATGTAATTTGCCTTTTCATACCTAGCTTAGTCCTTTCTTTCCTGTTTAGTCTTAATCTAGTCTAGGGTTAACATAGATTTCATTCCTGCCTTTAATTGCTTTCTTGCTCACCTAGTTTAACAATCAAAACAACCTTTAAACCCTTAACCCTAGTCTCCGTAGTAGGAACCTAGCGAAACTAAACCTAGCTCTAATGCCCCCTCTTTTCCCTATGGATCGACCCTATACTTGCCACCTTCCTATACTACGACACAACCATGTGCGTTTGCGGGTGTAGTGTTTTAGTGTGAGTAGGTGTTAAGTTAGGTTTATAAATTTCGAAAGAAAATTCCCATCACGTGTGTTCCGACCTCGTGGGGCACATCTAGTCGGGTCAAATCGGCTAGTGTGTTGCACCTCTAGCAGAATCGCACCAAGATTTTTGGGGAGTGGGTGGTGATTTGGGGAGCTAGGAGGGCGTAGAAGGTAGCTAGCCTCATGCCCCATCCACCACCTAGGTATATATAGGTGTGGGGGAAGCACTAGATTAAGTAGTGAAAAAATGGGGAAAGCAGTGGAAAACTAGGTGGGTTTTGTGAGTAGCACGGCCGTGGTGGGTCACCACAGTCGTGGTGGATAGGGTAGACCACGACCGTGGTGGATGAGCACGGTCGTGGGAATTAAAATGTGGAGATCATAGGGATATGTACATGGATGGCCACGTCCGTGGGGGCTCACCACGGTCATGGTGGGGACCTATGGCCACGGGCATGTTGATCACCACGGTCGTTTTGGCCATTTTCATCAATTTCTAGGAGTTTTAGTGATTTTTTGTGCTTAGGGCATGTCCACCATGACCGTGGTGGGGTACCACGGTCGTGGTGGTTTCTCTTCCATGCATTTGAGCTTTGAAATTGATCATCCATGGAGGGTATTGCTTCAAAACATTCTTTGACCACTTGGGGTAGGTTGGAAGTGGTTTTTGCCTCATTTTGGGCTCCTCCAAGCCTAAGGAAACCCTATATTGGACCATCCTCCTTCCATGCCATCAAGTAGTGGACAAAGTACCTATAAAACATGCAAAAAGCCTCCATAAGTGCATTTGATAAAAATAACCATATTGGGGGAAATAACATGTAATCTAACAAGTATAGATGTGGCTGAAATGCAAAATGACACAAGATAAAGCCCTAAAATAGGGCTGAATCACCACCCCAAACTTGAAACATACTTGTCCTCAAGTATTCTCCAACTCAATCTCTCTACAAACTTTTCACAGTCAAGACATGACAAATGCAATCTAAAAGATGATTATCACTGAATGGGATCAAAGATGACTAAGTGCATGCATTTCACCTCTCTCCTCTCCTGCTTTCACAAACCAATCATGAAAAGAGAACAAAGCATATGAACTTCAAATATAGTGCGTAGAATACAAGTTATCCATATTTCTTCCATAAAGTTCTGGGTAAACTGTTTCATGATGGTGTTAATCAAGGACGACTAGGAGTATTGTTTCACATTCTTGCATTCAATCTTATGTTTCAAATCACACCAAATGACCCACGTGGCTGTGGAAAAGGGTAAAATGAGATAGGTTTGATGTTTCCTAGCTCAATAGGTATGAAAGTGGAATAAAGGGTTGCGGTAAGATTTTTGGAGTGTTTTTACACACTCATCTTTTCTTTATTTGAATTCTCGTAAATAGGAGCATCCTTTTATTTTGTTTTTGCTTTTTTTTCTCGCCTTTGGTGTAGATAGGGCTTATGGTGGATAGAGTGAAGCGAGGGGATAATGATATGGCCACCCCAAACTTTTGGAGGTGGCTAAGGCTGATTATATGTACTAGGGCATCTTTTTATGAGGCGGAGGGGTATGAAGATGGTGGAAGAAGAGTTGGATCAAAGAGGGGTCATTGGTATGATTCTCCACATAAGACATCCTACATGAAAATTAATCCAATACTTCATCCTAGATATCACACCACATGAATGAACAAGATGAAATTGATATATCAATCAAGTGATTCCACAATCACTAAGCATTCAAAGCTTGCTCAACTTCACAATTCAGCCAAAACAATCACAAACATAAGAGAGGTGATGCACATGTAAAAAGTCAAACATTGATACCACTTAGCAACAAAGCATGACATTTCACTTGCATTTGTCAAAGGTCATCATTTTTCACTCAAAATAGTAGATATTGGGTCAAAACAAACTTTTTACACAAGAAATCTCAAATTTGGGAAAAATTGGCCAAAACTGTGCCAAGTTGCCTCCAATCACATCTAAGCCTATATTATTGAACTTAAAATAGCAAACAAGCAAATCCTAGCTAAAACATGCAGAAATTACCAAAAATCTACATGATATGCAATGCATGGCAAAAATGACAAGAAAGTAAACGACATGGCATGCAGGTATGCAAAGCAGTAAAGATGACTAAGGTGGATAGAAAAAAACAAGAAAAAAAAGTGGATGTGGCAGGTGAAATGCGAAGTGAAACTAGGGCATACCTACCCTACCACCCCAAACTTTTGAATCATGTTGTCCTCAGCATGATCCTAGAGTTTAGGATGATAGGGTAGACGATCATGGCTCTCTAGAGGCTTCGGCGGTGTTCCTCCCTGTAGTGGAGGATATGCGTAGTAGGTGCCGCACTAATCTGCCTTCAGTGGATGAAATTGGTCTGCAGCATGGTCGTGCTGCGCAACACGGCTGTGGTGGTTTTAGGTTGCACGGTCGTGCTACCTGGCACGGCCGTGGTGCAGTCCTTTGGCAGCTTTTCTCAATTTTTCTTTTGAATTCAGGGACTTGGTGTGTTTTTCATGCAAATGACCACGGTCATATTGATGTTCCACGGCCGTGGTGGTCCCTGTAGCTACTACTCTCAAAATGAGGAACATCAAACACTCAAAAACTTGACCCAAAGTGATTTTTCTTTGAATCCTTCTCTCAATTGTACTCAAATTTCCTTCATATCACCCTGTTACCATCTGCACATCTTACCACTAGACAAAAACTATTAAACACAAGTGTGTGTGTGTTTTCTTGGAAAGTGTAAAAACAAAGCAATTGTATCAAAAAGTGAAGGTTGGGTCAAAATTTCCTAAACCTATGTGGGTTGCCTCCCACAAGCGCTAAGTTTTGTGCCTTCAGCCAAGCTTCTTGTTCTTTCACCATCAACCATGGTCCAAAAACAAAATGTTTGCACCCCCATCATAAGTAATCCTCCCAAATGCTTTCCTTGATTGATCTTCCTCCTAAGGGTCATGCAAGCTTTGTAAGTCTTTTTTAGCAATTCTCTCTCCTTGGGGATCATCATCATAGATCTTAATAAGCCTTAAGACCCTCAGAAATCTCATGCCATAGGTTTTCTCTCTTTTGGGGAACGGGTCTTCATAGGCACCAGAGATAGGGGTCTCAATCATATCCATTTTCTCATGGGAAGTAGGGGGTGCATGTGATAGTTGTGGTGGTGGCATCAGTGTTGATGGCCCTTGGACTTTAGGTGGAGGAGGGCATTGAGGTTGGAAGGTGAATTGGTGGGAGGGTTGTGGTGATGGAGGTGGTAGAATGAATTGAGGTTGTATGGTGAACTGGTGGGAGGGTTGTGGCAATGGAGGTGGTGCTGGTGTGTAAGGCTTAGTATAGCCTTGGAGTTAGGGTAGTGGAGGAGGGAATTGAGGTTGGAAGATGAATTGGTGGGAGGGTTGTGGTGATGGAGGTAGTGGAGGTAATGGATGGGTTTGTGCATTTTGGCCTTCCATCTTGTCTTCTCCAAGTGGCTTGTCACATGCACAAGGCACAACCAAACAAAAGAAAGCAAGTTAGCAAATCAATATACACAAAGAATGCAAAGAGTAATGAATAAAGAATAGCAATGATGAGGGCAGCAGGAAAAGTCAAAGCAAAACTAACTAGCTAGGCCGAGCACCTCTAATCCCCGACAACGGCACCAGAAAGCTTGGTGTGTCTCCACTAGTGGTGCTTTTACACCCCACGAGGTCGGAGTGCACGGGATATGGGATCTTATGCTTTCGAAATTTGTAAGACCTAACTAGCTACCTACGTCTACTCAAACACTACACCCGTAAGCGAACAGGGTTGTGTCATAGTATAGGAAGGCGGTGAGTATAGGTTCGATCCACAGAGATAGAGGGGGCACTAGAGTTAGACTGAGTGGGCTTCGTTCCTTTTGCAGAGCTTAGGGTTTTAGGGTTTTTGAAAGGTTTGGTTGTTTGGTTACACTAATGAGCAAGTATGAAAAACAAAATAGAAACTAAGCTATCAACGAGATAAGCTAGTAATCTAGGCTAACAAACTAGCTAGGCTAAGGCAAGAGTGTTGGTATGTATGCCCTGAGAGCCAATCATGGGATGATTGGTGGAATACATTAAGATTGATTTGATAAACATCAAAGGCAAGCTTCCAATTCTTTCTGGTTCAGTCATATGAGATAGTGATAGAACAGATTGAATGTCTAGAGAATGATAGTACTCAATGACGTATGCTTTCAGGTTGAGGACCTGAATGATGAGATCATACGGATGCTAAGAGTTTGTACATTCTTGTTATGTCCCTAGTCGGATGTCATTGTGGAAGGTAGATAGACAGCAATGAAACACAAGACTAGATTGTGGTGTTGGTTGATGACAAAATCTCATTAGTCATGATATAGAGATATCAAACCAAACACATAGGTACTTGTTAGAGAACAAGTATACCGGATAGACCCACCGTGAGTTTGACACATGGAACCATGACATGGTAGTCACACCCAGACGACCAGGCTAGAACGAGCAAGTCATTCATGGGATGAGTTGATCTACTCGGAAGGCAAAGCACAAAGTTCATCTTGTACAGGTTGCATGTGATGTAGACCTAGATGACCATGATTCCTCTTGGCTCGAGGAATCACATTAGGATGGCCATAATCATCACTTTGTATCATTTTGCATGTTTTATGTCTGATATAGCATGTATATGATACATACTATATATTGTGGTGATTGGATATGTATAGGTATATAAAACCAAATCCCTCATTAAATATTAAGTCTTAAATGCCTTCCATTAGCGGCACACATGAAAAGCTCAATCGACCAAGTGTAGGTTACGCCAAAGCGTGGTGCGCCGTCTATCTTGTGGAAGTGTGAAGGGTAGACATGTAGGTTATGCCAAAGCAGGGTGCATGTTTACCGTGTCGGCTTTTGGGTTAGACTTAACTGGTGATTCTTAGAGCGTCTAACCCTAATCTTTGATGAGATCAAAGAAACGGTAATTCTTAAGGGCAAAGCAAAGAAGTGTTCTGATGCTAGCCAGCAATCCAAGATGTCTTCACCCTCAAGGCACATGGGGAAAGGGTGAATGAGGGAATTTCCCTCTATATCTGGAAGAACAAACGAAGAAAGGAGGGGATGGAGATCTCCACCTAAGGTATCATGAAATGAACCACTTCTTTATCTGAGGTATATGATACCAAGATATGGATCTATCATATATGATATGCAAGATCCGCAAAGAGGTGATGGCCTTTGTGAAAGGACCAAGAAAGAAGTACCCATCATTGGAGCAAGTGTTTCTGCCATAGATAGGAGTATATTTCAATTTATTTCATCCTAAAGGGCACAAAATAGAGTTGAGAACTGCTATTTCATATTTGCCAATAGATAGAAACACTTTATTTTTGCATATTGTATGACAATGATGGCAATTAATAAAGAGATTATTCAATTTATAAAGATATGATCTTTGAGGAAATGCCTTGTTTATCTTGTGGTATTTGATATGCATAAGATAAAATGATACCTAAAAGTTATAGATAACTCAAACAATCAATCAGCATCAATCATGAGAAATTCATTTCTAGTTTCCATGTGATGGATAAATCTAGACTCTTTTGGTTAGAGAGCCAGTAAGAGACATGAATATCTTGGACATGATTAATCAATCTTCACTAAAGGTAGTGGGAGAATGATTATCCTATTAGGTATGATACATGTGATGTATTTACATACCTATTGGAACAAATGCTAATACTTCAAATGGTGTTTAGAGAAATACCAATATGAATATCTTGAAGTGTACAAGATTATCATAGATGAAGTGGAAATTTGGTAAAGTGTTAATTCTTGATGAGATCAATGAATGAAATACTTGGACCAAATGTTTGAGATCCTTATGAGTGATTATGATAATGTATCATAGTGAACTCATGATTAAGGCATGTTGATGTCTAAATATATATATAGGTATATAAAAGTGAAAGTTTGTTGATAATTGGAAATGTTCCAATAAAGTTGTTTAAAAGGAAATGTCGAGTATTCGTGTGTTAGAGAACAACAGTGGATACTATATGGATCTGGAAGTTCATGAGATGAACTTATAGATATTCCTCTCATTGATGACAAGTCTGGAATCCTTGATCATGCAATGTGGCTAAAGGTTAGCAAAGGAATACTAGATCGCATATTACAGCAACTCCATCTCATACGTATGACGTACAGTGAAGAGATGTGAGACATGCAATTTATACTGACTTTGGCAAGGTGTTGCCATTACTCACCATGTTGGCACTAGAGAACAGTAACATGTGGGACATGTTTGAAGATCACTATGAATATGATTCAAGGGTGATTGGCTCACAGTGCAAATGGGAGTCTGTTGGTATGTATGCCCTAAGATCCAATCATGGGATGATTGGTGGGATACATTAAGATTGATTTGATAAACATCAAAGGCAAGCTTCCAATTCTTTCTGGTTCAGTCATATGAGATAGTGATAGAACAGATTGAATGTCTAGATAATGATAGTACTCAATGACGTATGCTTTCAGGTTGAGGACCTGAACGATGAGATCATACGGATGCTAAGAGTTTGTACATTCTTGTTATGTCCCTAGTCGGATGTCATTGTGGAAGGTAGATAGACAGTAATGACACACAAGACTAGATTGTGATGTTGGTTGATGACAGAATCTCATTAGTCATGATATAGAGATATCAAACCAAACACATAGGTACTTATTAGAGAACAAGTGTACCGGACAGACCCACCGTGAGTTTGACACATGGAACCATGACATGGTAGTCATAGTCAGTACTCACAGTGATGGTGGTGAATGTGATTCTTTGACCTGAAATCACTACACTCAACACATGTCATTGGGTACACTTTGACATCATCAAACCCAGTCCTGAAACATGGGTTGTTATAAAGGTGATGACTAGGTGGCTTAGACACATGGGGCTTTTGAGGGGTGAGTGATAGATATGGGATTTGTCCCTCCTGAGGGAGTTTGATATCCAAGGCCACTTGATGAGTAGGATTGAAATAGGCGTGCGCACACATGTGTGAATCAGTATGTGATATTGATGTCATACATATCTCTTCCAATCTACTCTGAGATCAAGAAAGTGAATGAACGTTGACAGGATGACTGTTCCATGCCTCGAGTTCATTCGAGATATCAGTGACAAAGGAATTATACATTCACTGTAACACCATTCACGGATTGTAGGATTGAAAGTTGTTCTCCGACTTTCTACTTTCACTTGGGTAGCACTAATGTGTGACTAGGCACCGCTCTTTGCTTGTGAATTCATAAGTTTTATGGACTTTCACTACCAACGTGAAATGGACATGCAGGGTCACACACATAGGATTTAACCTGGAAGAGGAGTTTTGTCCACAAACAATGTTTAGATTGATTGCTAAAGGAGTTTAGTAGTTCAATTAAACACTCAATCAATTGATAGCTCAATATCATATTGTTCAAGGTGTTGGACACATTGATTGGAGTATCGGATTGATTGAAATCGCAATTGACTGATTCTGCACAATCTGCACTCCCAACTAATCGGCTCATGTGATGAACTGATCGGCTGAGCTTGGTGAACTGGTCGGCTCAAGTGTTGAGTCGATCAGCTCAAGATCAGGGTGAACCGATTGCTTCAAGTGTTGAAACGATCAATTCAACTGGTGCAACTGAGCAAGTTGGGAAAGTAGGATTGGTGAGAATTTTCCTTTCGTTTCACTTGCCCAATTTGATTGCGAAATAGGATTGGTATTCGATACCAATTAGAAACAAAAGAAGGAAAGTCAATCGGGAACTGGTCAGGACCACGAACTGACTGGTTTAGAAGTGAACCGACCGGCTCATGGGTCCCAACCGATCAGTTAAGGTGTCAACCGACCGGTTCATATCACCAACCGACCGTTTCAGTTGTGAAACGATCGGTTCAGGTTCCGAGTTGGTGGTGGAAAATCTCGAACCTTTCTACTCCTGCTTTAGTCCCGCATTGCCCGGGATGGAGAACCATGTCCCATGACCCTCCTATATATATAGGGGTATTGGGGGCTTCTCAAACAACAACTCAGTGCAACCAGTTGCTCTGCAAAGTTGTCGTTCTCTCTGGTTTTGGTAACCGAGAGAGCCCGAGCAAGTGCTACCCGATAAAGGAGGCACAGCAAGGGAAAGACAACTACAGTTGCAACTGGAAGTAGGAGAGTGTGTTGGTGACTAGTACGCTAACAGAAGGGTGTGACTCCTTCCAATTCCTTGTGGGACAAGGATATTGGAGTTCCAGGTGGTCCGTGTGGACTACTTTAGAGGCGAGAGGTTTATGTCGCTTGGAGGACAGCTGTCAATCCCGACAGTCCCGGTGAGATCAGGAGTCGTCAGTCCCGGTGCGACCAGGAGCTTAACAGACACCGTCCAAGACCGGAGGTGAAGACCGTGCAAGGCACGAGGTATTGTCGTCGAGCAAGCCTCGGGACAAGGTATGATTCCACAAACCATCCTTTCCTATTATATAGACATTGACGTGTTTCCTTGTTCTGGGTTTGGGGGAGAAATTTTTTGTTTCCGCTGCCTTCTCTGCCTCCCCTAAAACCCAACAGTGGTATCAGAGCCACGTCAACTGCTCTATATTTTAGGAATATCGATATGATTGATTTTGGTTTGTCACCTTTATTTATTGCATACGATGCGAATAAAATTGGCTTTATGCATGTCCAAGCCTAAATCCACAAATCCCAATTACATATATGATATGTATTATTAATGCACCTGATACGCGTCGCCCTTAAACGAGTTTTGTGGTGGATGTATAGCGTGGTTATGGTCAATAAACCCTATCTGTGTATGGTTGTATGTGGTTGCTTGCATCTCGGTCTGCACACCAATCTTCCTTCTCCTATTCCTGATGTAACTCGAAATAATTCGAGACATCTTTCCTACCTTTGCTCCCCTCGAATGTAACTTGAGGTTTCTCTTTTTACAATGTAAAATAGGATAGATTTTATTTCCTGTCATGTCAAAGAACGGAGGACATCGAGATGACAGCTGAAACTATCGGTTCAAGGAGTGAACTGATCTTGACGTTCCAGACGATCGGTTCAAGGAGTGAGTCGATCAGTTGATGACCGGTTCGAGGAGTGAGACAAGCGGGTGGCGGCCATGGCGAGATGCACGATGACCAGGTGAACCGATCGGTTGGAGGAGCCAACCGATCGGCTGGTGGCACCCAGACGACCGGGCCAGAATGAGCAAGACATTCATGGGATGAGTTGATCTACTCAGAAGGCAAAGCACAAAGTTCATCTTGTACATGTTGCATGTGATGTAGACCTAGATGATCGTGATTCCTCTTGGCTCGAGGAATCACATTAGGATGGCCATAATCATCGCTTTTTATCATTTCACATGTTTTATGTGGGATATAGCATGTATATGATACATACTATATGTTGTGGTGATTGGATATGTATATGTATATAAAACCAAATCCCTCATTAAATATTAAGTCTTATATGCCTTCCATTAGCGGCACACATGAAAAGCTCAATCGACCAAGCGTAGGTTACGCCAAATCGTGGTGCGCCGTCTATCTTGTGGAGGTGTGAAGGGTAGACATGTAGGTTCTGCCAAAGCAGGGTGCATGTTTACCGTGTCATCTTTTGGGTTAGACTTAACTGGTGATTCTTAGAGCGTCTAAGCCCAGAGGCAAGGAATGTTCATGGCAAGGTGTTGCGCATGTTCATTCATCAAGAGTTTCATATGATGCAATTGGCAAGAGTTGCCTACCTGAGAGATCTAAGTTGTGGGTGACAGCCCTAGCTGGTTCATGACTTAGAGGATTTCATGATCTTGCCCACTAGAAGGTTGTACGCTACAATCTTCCGAATTGATGGTGAGGGCTATCAATTTGAAGTAAAATAGTGGGAGCGATAATTAATTAAAGGCCTAATTTTGTCATCAACTTTTCAAATCAATCAAACAAGTCAAAAGGTGTTTTGGACTAAAATTGCATATATTTCCTTTTGTTAAAATAAATGGTTAATCAACAAATCACTTTATTTGTGATCGGTATTTGAGTCCAACATATTAAATGGGAATAATTCCACGATTGGTTAGGACGTTGAGAAGTGTTCTCATTTGTAGAGTGAAATCTCTAAGTCCTAGTTATACGAGAACCAGATAAATTTAATCCCACCACATTAAGGGTTGAAAGTATGCTTATGGAAGCATACCGAGGAAGACATTGATGAGGAGTGCTTGATGTTGTGTTCTCTGAACTATGAGTTGCAGAGACAACATGAGACATATGATGTCTCCAAGACACTGTCCTAGTATGTCATGACAGAAGGAGATCCAGTAAGGTATTCACACACTCAATGTGATTGGGTATGTGGAAAGACCTGACTAAGAAGGATTCCCTCTGAGCCAAGAGTTGGCTATTGGTATGATACTGCAAATGTTGCGAAAATCATACAGTTCATGATAAACTACAACATGAATGATTTTGACAAGCGTTGACAAAGTTGTTGGACATGTTGAGGATAGTAGAGGCAAATATAAAGAAAGACTAACCCTAATATTTGATGAGATCAAAGAAACGGTAATTCTTAAGGGCAAGGATAAGGGCAAAGCAAAGAAGTGTTCTGATGCTAGCCAGCAATCCAAGCTGTCTTCAGCCTCAAGGCACATGGGGAAAGGGTGTATGAGGGAATTTCCCTCTATATATGGAAGAACAAAAGTAGAAAGGAGGGGATAGAGATCTCCACCTAATGTATCATGAAATGAACCACTTCTTTATCTGAGGTATATGATACCAAGATATGGATCTATCATATATGATATGCAAGATCCGCAAAGAGGTGATGGCCTTTGTCAAAGGACCAAGAAAGAAGTACCCATCATTGGAGCAAGTGTTGCTGCCATAGATAGGAGTATATTTCAGTTTATTTCATCCTAAAGGGCACGAAATAGAGTTGAGAACTGCTATTTCATATTTTCCAATAGATAGAAACACTTTATTTTTGCATATTGTATGACAATGATGGCAATTAATAAAGAGATGTTTCAATTTATAAAGATATGATCTTTGTGGCAATGCCTTGTTTATCTTGTGGTATTTGATATGCATAAGATAAAATGATACCTAAAAGTTATAGATAACTCAAACAATCAAATCGGCATCAATCATGAGAAATTCATTTCTAGTTTCCATGTGATGGATACATCTAGACTCTTTTGGTTAGAGAACCAGTAAGAGACATGAATATCTTGGACATGATTAATCAATCTTCACTAACGGTAGTGGGAGAATGATTATCCTATTAGGTATGATACATGTGATGTATTTACATACCTATTGGAACAAATGCTAATACTTCAAATGGTGTTTAGAGAAATACCAATATGAATATCTTGAAGTGTTCAAGATTATAATAGATGAAGTGGAAATTTGGTAAAGTGTTAATTCTTGATGAGATCAATGAATGAAATACTTGGACCAAATGTTTGAGATCCTTATGAGTGATTATGATAATGTATCATAGTGAACTCATGATTAAGGCATGTTGATGTCTAAATCAAGAAGGAATCATACTCTAAGGAGTTAGAGAATGATTATCAAATAACTGAATTATTCTTAATAAATGAATACACCACACTAATAAAAGAAATTAAGAATCACAAGGGTTGTGAATTCTTATATCCTTACACCTCAATTATCTATATGATGAGTTGATCATGTGATGAGTCAACTATCTAGATGAATATGAGGAACCAAATTTTGAGTTATGGTTTATGACCATTACATCCTAAATGACTTCCATGTGAACCATAAGGTATGACCTTGTTGGTAGCACCCATTGGATGGAAATCCATAAGTGCAAATAAGTCTTAAGCGTTAAGACACATGGATAACATTTTGAGAAGGATGATGCTTGTTGATTGCAACTTAATGACTAAGACATTTGGCGTATGGATACTAAAACCGCATTCCTATGAGGAATAAAACAAGGATGTGTATGTGACACAACCTATAAGGTTTATGAATCCACTGATACAAATGAAATCTATAAGTTACAATGGACTGATCAATGTGATTGATTGAGTACAAGTAACTCAGAATTGGATCTTTACTTTGATAATATAGTCAAAGGGTTTGACTGATATGTCAAAGATAAAGAAGGGATATGTGACTTAGTGGGAGCATGTTCACATTCCACATATTGATGTGAAATGAAAATGTTCTAGAATGGAAATCCAAAAGTGGAAATTATCTTAAAGGAAGATAGAGATGTTTCCTGTATGATAGGAATAGAGATCTATAGAGATAGTTCTCGAAAACCACTTGACCTAAAAAGAGAAAGCATACATTGTCAATATGTACTGAAGGGTTGAGTATGCACAGATTTAGTGGGAGAAAACATGTCCATGTTATATGGAGTTAGTATCCCAAGGCCAACTGTCCAATTCTTATGAAGAAGAGGAACACTAAAGAATAGATATGGATCTATCATGTATGTAATCATCCCATTATCTTGCATGTATAGACATGGAAAGAATAAAATGCATTCATCATTTTGTATGTATGACATGACAATATGATGTGCTCATCCTGATAACTCGTATGTGGGACATGACGAGTGCATGTCTGTCTACTTCCAGTAAGGGTTACTGGAACACCATGAGAACTTGATAAGTACTTTGGAAGTACTAGTTCTATGGAGATAAGGAGGAGTTCGATGTAAAGAGCTACATTGATGCAAACTTCTGAAAAGGACAGAAAATTAAACGCAATATATATATAGGATATATAAAAGTGAAAGTTTGTTGATAATTGGAAATGTTCCAATAAATTCATTTAAAAGGAAATGTCGAGTATCCGTGTGTTAGACAACAGCAGTGGATACTATATGGATCTGGAAGTTCATGAGATGAACTTATAGATATTCCGCTCATTGATGACAAGTCTGGAATCCTTGATCATGCAATGTGGCTAAAGGTTAGCAAAGGAATACTAGATCGCATATTACGGCAACTCCATCTCATACGTATGACGTACAGCGAAGAGATGTGAGACATGCAATTTATACTGACTTTGGCAAGGTGTTGCCATTACTCACCATGTTGGCACTAGAGTACAGTAACATGTGGGACATGTTTGAAGATCACTATGAATATGATTCAAGGGTGATTGGCTCGCAGTGCAAGTGGGAGTCTGTTGGTATGTATGCCCTGAGAGCCAATCATGGGATGATTGGTGGGATACATTAAGATTGATTTTATAAACATTAAAGGCAAGCTTCCAATTCTTTCTGGTTCAGTCATATGAGATAGTGATAGAATAGATTGAATGTCTAGAGAATGACAGTACTCAATGACGTATGCTTTCAGGTTGAGGACCTAAATGATGAGATCATACGGATGCTAAGAGTTTGTACATTCTTGTTATGTCCCTAGTCGGATGTCATTGTGGAAGGTAGATAGACAACAATGACACACAAGACTAGATTGTGGTGTTGGTTGATGACAGAATCTCATTAGTCATGATATAGAGATATCAAACCAAACACATAGGTACTTGTTAGAGAACAAGTGTACCGGACAGACCCACCGTGAGTTTGACACATGGAACCATGACATGGTAGTCACAGTCAGTACTCACAGTGATGGTGGTGAATGTGATTCTTTGACCTGAAATCACTACACTCAACACATGTCATTGGGTACACTTTGACATCATCAAACGCAGTCCTGAAACATGGGTTGTTATAAAGGTGATGATTGGGTGGCTTTGACACATGGGGCTTTTGAGGGGTGAGTGATAGATATGGGATTTGTCCCTCCTGAGGGAGTTTGATATCCAAGGCCACTTGATGAGTAGGATTGAAATAGCCGTGCGCACGCATGTGTGAATTAGTATGTAATATTGACGTCATACATATCTCTTCCAATCTACTCTGAAATCAAGAAAGTGAATGAATGTTGACAGGATGACTATTCCATGCCTCGAGTTCATTCGGGATATCAGTGACAAAGGAATTATACATTCACTGTAACACCATTCACAGATTGTAGGATTGAAAGTTGTTCTCCGACTTTCTACTTTCACTTGGGTAGCACTGATGTGTGACTAGGCACCGCTCTTTGCTTGTGAAGTCATAAGTGTTATGGACTTTCACTGCCAATGTGAAATGGACCTGCAGGGTCACACACATAGGATTTAACCTGGAAGAGGAGTTTTGTCCACAAACAATGTTTAGATTGATTTTAAAGGAGTTTAGTAGTTCAATTAAACACTCAATCAATTGATAGCTCAATATCATATTGTTCAAGGTGTTGGACACATTGATTGGAGTATCGGATTGATTGAAAACGCAATTGACTGATTCTGCACAATTTGCACTCCCAACTGATCGGCTCATGTGATGAACCGATCGGCTGAGCTTGGTGAATCGGTCGACTCAAGTGTTGAGTCGATCGGCTCAAGATCAGGGTGAACTGATTACTTCAAGTGTTGAAACGATCGATTCAACTGGTGCAACCGAGCAAGTTGGGAAAGTAGGATTGGTGAGAATTTTCCTTTCGTTTCACTTGCCCAATTTGATTGGGAAATAGGATTGGTATTCGATACCAATTAGAAACAAAATAAGGAAAGTCAATCGAGAACTGGTCAGGACCACGAACTGACCGGTTCAGAAGTGAACCGACCGGTTCAGAAGTGAACCGACCGGCTCATGGGTCCCAACCGATCGGTTGAGGTGTCAACCGACCGGTTCAGATCACCAACCAACCGTTTCAGTTGTGAAACGATCGGTTCAGGTTCCGAGTTGGTTGTTTTGTGGAAAATCTCAAACCCTTCTACTCCTACTTTAGTCCTGCATTGCCCGGGATGGAGAACCCTGTCCCATGACCCTCCTATATATTGGGGTATTGGGGGCTTCTCAAACAACAACTCAGTGCAACCAGTTGCTCTGCAAAGTTGTCGTTCTCTCTGGTTTTGGTAACTGAGAGAGCCCGAGCAAGTGCTACCCGATAAGGGAGGCACAGCAAGGGAAAGACAACTGCAGTTGCAATTGGAAGTAGGAGAGTGTGTTGGCGACTAGTACGCTGACAGAAGGGTGTGACTCCTTCCAATTCCTTGTGGGACAAGGAGATTGGAGTTCCAGGTGGTCCGTGTGGACTACTTTAGAGGCGGGAAGTTTCTACCGCTTGGAGGACAGCTGTCAATCCTGACAGTCTCGGTGAGATCAGGAGTCGTCAGTCCCTGTGCGACCAGGAGCTGCACAGATACCGTCCAAGACCGGAGGTGAAGACCGCACAAGGCGCGAGGTATTGTCTCTGAGCAAGCCTCGGGACAAGGTATGATTCCACAAACCATCCTTTCCTATTATATAGACGTTGACGGGTTTCCTTATTCCGGGTTTGGGGGAGAAATTTTTTATTTCTGCTGCCTTCTCTGCCTCCCCTAAAACCCAACAAAGAGCAAGCTATTCTAGACTAAATAAGTAATGAGCAATTAAGAGCCTAAGTTAACCACTAATCAAGAGGAAAGACCTAAATTAGCACTAGAAAGCAAAACTGAGCAATTGACTAAGTTAAGCTAAAGCAACTAAACAAAACTAGCACTAACAAGCAAAGAGAGCAAGATGGGTTTTAAGTAGTTGATTAGGGTAGGTGGGCCGTTTGGGGGATGTAACTTTGATATTAGTTGGGGGAGATCATTAAACATGCAAGGTTCTCATTTCATATCTAGATTACCAAACCAAACAACAAGGACAATGCCATTAGAATATACCCTATACTACTAGTAGAAGACTAGGGTTAGGTGTAATTCTAATGGGATTAGCCAAATCTAGGTTTCTAGGGTAAGTGATAGTGAGCAATTGAGGGTTGAGGGTAGATATGGGAGTAGAGAAGAGGGTATATGACCTCATGCCACTAGCCACTCTAGCCTTTAGAAGGCCCTAGGAAATTGCCTTAATCTCACTTACACTAGCTACTTAGATCTCACACTCACTTGTAGGAGGAGGTATGTGAAAGTAGGAACAAAGGGGGATAGCTAGGTATCCACTAATTGGACCTAGGAGCCAATCCTAAGATTGCCACATACACTCCAAGTCCTCCTAGAAGCTAAGTGTCAACATACATCTCAAAGCAAGCAATCCATGTTATAAGCACAAACCACATGCAATAAAATGGGAAATGAGATAGAAGCAAGAAGCAATCATCATAGATATGAATTGAGTTCATTACAAGTAATTATCCCCCAACATGGTATCAAATTAACATTTAAAACCCAAACAGCCCACCATAAGGGGCTTAGCTAGACATGATCAAGAAAACAAGAAACGAAAGGGGTAGAAGAAGTAGGGACTCCATGAAGCTTGATATAGAAGCATCCTTCTTCACCTCCAAGCTTGATACAGACGTCCTCCCTCCTCCAAGGGTGCAGGGGTGCATGTAGATGTAGGGGTTATGGATGAAAACCTAGGGAACTAGGTTTCCATGGTGAAATGAAGGTGGAAATGGTGGATGGTGAGCCAAAATGCAAATGGATTGCACAAAGAGCTCAAGGGTGGAGAGTGGAGGCAAAGAACAGCTAGGTAGAGGCTAACCTTTGTTCCTTAGCTACCACCCATGTATATATAGGTGGTGGGGAGGCACTAGGGTAAGTAGGGGTAGTTTAGGAAATGCAGTGTGAAAGTTTGGTAGGGTTAGGTAGTCACCATGACCATGTCGTAGTGCCACGGCCGTGGTGAGGGTAGTGGGGAACGGTCGTGGGGAGTGAATATGGTTGTGGTGGTGAGGGAATGGTAAAAGGCTTAAGTGTGGTGGTGGCCACGGCCGTGGCAGAGTGCCACGGTCGTGGTGGGTATTATGCACCATGGTCGTGTTGGGTAACACGGCCGTTTTGGAGGAGTGAGTATGGTCGTGGAGCAGCACCACGGTCGTGGCTGGTGGCCACGGTCGTGGTGCCTTGGGGAAAAAACACTGTTAAAAATGCCAACTTTTGTCATTAATTCCCACGACTGTGTTGACGGCCATGGTCGTGGTGTCTTTGATGGCCACGGTCGTGGTAGGTGGCCACGTTCGTGGGATTCTGAGGCAAAGTACTGTTGAGAAGTGCACTTCTTTGCTAAAAACGCACGACCGTGGTGTTGTGGCCACGGCCATGGTGAGGCATGCATAACTTGATTTCACTTCAAACTTTATCATTCTTGGATGTCTTTGCTTGGGGACGATTCTTGGCCATTGGAGGTAGGTTGAGGGAGACTTTGGGGTCTTCTTTGGGTCCCTCCATGAGTGGGGGAACCCTAGAACTCCTTCTTTCTCTCTCTTCCATCTAAGCATGGTCCAAGTACCTGGAAAATAGTGCAAAGAACATCCATAAGCATATTTGCAATGATAACCATATTAGGGAAAAGGACTTGTAATCTAACATGTTTAGATGCAACTTAAGTACAAAATGGCATAGGATGGAGCCCTAAAATAGGGCTACATCACATAACAATTTCATATTCATCCTCTCGGGCCTTCTAAGTCTCGAGACAGTAGAATCTGGGGATGTTACAGTTGGTATCAGAGCATGAACAGTAGCTACACCTAAGAATTTCTCACAATGAAACATACAAACTAATCTCACCTTTCACTTTAAACCCTAGAAACTTAGCAAGTTTTTGAATAAGGAATAGGTTCGACTTAGCCTCTAGGTTAGAACCTAGATGTTTGAGAACCAAGTTTAGAATAGTGTTTGAAAACCTCTCCATATAGAGCTCATATGTATTGGTTAGCTACACTAGTCTACACCTTATTATTGCAATTTCACTAGGTGACATGACACTAGACTATCTACTGTGTGTGGGACACTTGATTTTTGCTGATTTGGTTTTGTTTTCCAATCGGCTCGAGCCTCGAAAATTTTCTCTAATGTCTTCTTTCTCGAAGAAAAACTATATAATATTTTATTATATATATGTAAATATACAAATGTGTCCCTCACACTGGAGAGTAGTTAGTGTTCATGCAACCTAAGTGAAAGGGGGTGACATCAGTCTAGAAGAGAGAGTATATGTAGAATAGATGTCTAGAGCCTTATAAGGATATGTGATAGATAGATAGACAATAGAATGATAGATGATGTAAGCAAGGATGATCTAATATAAATTTGATCTCTGAGGTATATGTTGTCTATAAAGATCTAAGTTGTAAATGAGCTCTGAATCCAAATTTTGATAATCTAATAAAAGTCTTGATCATAAAAGTACATACTCTTTCTTACTTAAGATGAGCTAAGTTAAGATAACATTGAATATGCATGAGCCTCAAGCTATTTTACAAAGGAGGACCTATAGTGTTAGGACAAGATATGTGGTGAACTCCAGAGAGAGTGAGACCCACAAGGATAGGGTCATAGGACCTACCCTATAATATATGCAAAATATGAGATATATATGAAATGACATGTCCTAAGCTGGGTTATTCTTGAGTACATGAGTTGATTCCCTTTGCATGATTCAATCCTATATGTAAGAGTTGGATAAAAAAATGATGAGTAGGTGACTCATAATGAGAAAGTCAATACTTTGACTGAGTTATGTCCTAGCTTGAGTGACATAAGCTTGTGAATCTCATCATTAGCTGCAAGTGAGGTGATATATGTAATTCTAATTATGAGAGTAAAATTCCTTATGTATAAAGAATTCACACATGTTGTCCATCCCACTTTTCTTTCTTAATATATGATACTAGAAACCTCACTTGAGCTATATAGATGATTTATATATCAGGAGTCACTCGTATAATCTTGACCTATTCTATATTCCCTTCATATATCATACATGTAATATTCAAGTTTGAAATCATAATCAGCTTGACCTATCTATAATCCCTTCCTATGAAACACTTGTAATATTCAAGTTTGAAATGATAGGCTTAATTTAGTCTTTTCTCTTTTTCTTTATATCATACATGAGACATATAAATCTAAAATCATGAGCTTGAAATAAAGATATCTTTGGATCATAGGTTACATGATCACAAAATAGTTCTTAACCTCAAATCTTCTCCAATTTATGCTTCCAGTTTGAAAATACCTCTCATACCATAGGGTGAAACCCTAATGTGTAAATATGAAAAATAATACCCTCTCATGATGAAATCCTAGGTTCATGTTGATCATATACAACACTAATAATATTAAGTGTGATATTTCTAAAAATAATGGCATGAAACTTGACTTTGCCTTGCATGATTTAGTAGGGTGTAGGATGAAATCTTAAACAATGCCTTCTCAACTTCATATGTATGAATAAAACCCTACTTTTTAGGGAGATAGGGGATGTAAATCCTAAAATAAAAGAAGGTCATGTCATGACCAAGACATTATATGATGCTTCAACTCTTAAAAAAATGTTATTCTTCAACCTATATAAGGTGGGGTGGGCACACCCTAGATGATAGACAACCTAGTATGTCAGCTTGGGATGCATATAGAAATATGAGAACTTTGGTACCTAGAGGTGTTGATGTTTATGAAGTTGGATTCTTTGATATCACCGTAAGCATGACATTAGTTGAATTTTGAGGACGAAATTCCATATAAGGTGGGGAGAATCTGATGAACCGGATTTTTAGGGTTTTGATACCTAATATGATATTTGAGTACCATGAACATTCTATAGGTGGTTGACCTCAATTGAGGATATATTTACTCGATTATGGACACTTATCACCTAAAAGTGTGACCAAAAATGCAATTAATGATTACTACACCTAATTGGGTTCAATTATGATGAATACGATTGTACATTAATTGATTTGGGTAAATATGAGTCCAAGGGGCCCATTTAACAGTATCAATGAACTCAAGTGATAAATTGGTGAACTTTAAGGTATATTAGGATCATAAAAGGTATTTTCTTTTGGACTTATTTGATCAAGAGTTGAGGATCAAGTGACTTGTAATTAAGGTCTATATAATTATTTATGAGTCTTTTTTAGAGTCATGTCAAATGATGAATTATTAGAAATTTGGGTTCAAACTTGATAATGTGAGGATTTATGTGATGAAATACCCATGGTTCAAATTTCATGGAATTTCAATTAAAAATTTGAGAGATATTGAAGTTTCAATATTTGATTCAATGATACAAGTATAATTGGAGGATATGATTTCAGTTAGTTTTGGGTTTATTACCCTATCACACGGTTATTTCCTTGGAGGGCTGCGTGGCACCTTGCTAGTGACTGGTTCAATGAGGTTCAATGTTACTTGGTCGTCCATTACCTCTGAAAATGGAGGAACTAAACCAATTGAGGTGTCATTTAGATTCGATGAACGGGGGTAATCAAAGGGGATTTTGTTGGAAAAACTATGATCTAGGCATCAATCCGAACAAAGTGATCCTTCAGTCACACTTGAGAACCATAGTATTGAGAGATTGTACCCTTCTCCACAACACCTTCTTCATCATCTATCATAGGTGAAAAGGAACCATAGAAGAGATCGCCAAGAGGTGGTTCCAAAGGGGTGAGAAGCACCGACCGGGCATGGTGTGAAGCTCATAGAAAGGCTTCTAGGCTTCTAAAAGGTCTTCCTTGTAGCCCTTGAATCCAAACTCACAAAGCATGAAGGCAAGGTTGGGCAAGAGCGTCTGGTGCTTTCCACCATGATTTAGGCTTTCCAACGAGATCAATAACCCACTTTGGACCTCCTAAAAGAAGCATGGATCGATTTGGGGCACCAACAACAAAACTCCCCTTCTTCTCCACCTTTGCTCCATCACCAACCAGGCCAGGGGTGACAGTGCGTGTCCTTAGGCCCCAGGCTGTGAAACCCAACTGTGGATCTCCTATTCCAAACCAGGGTTCATGCTCGTCGGAACCCATATTCATGATAGCGGAAGGGGTGACAACCTCATCATCTGAGTAACCCAGACCGAACACAGGCGAAGGAGAACTTGAAGTGACTCCGATGGATGAGACGAACCCCTTGGAATTGTGTGCCACCATCCTCTAGGCCAACCGCTCATGGCGGCACATAGCTGGATGGGGAGCAGACGAATAAGAACGTGATATGGAATCCTGAAGAGAGAGAAATGAGAGGAGGTGCGCCCATGTCTAGGGAGGAGTCCACAACCTGGAAACCTACCTTTCAGTGAGATCAATTGAAGATATTGCCTGCTTTTTCTTTGGGTGAGGAGGGTCCAGCCGTCGTGGTTCCCCTGCCACTTCCGTACTCACGACAGTGCATTCATTGCTAACAGAGAAAGAGCCCCGACTCTATGAAGGTGAGAGACAAAAGGGTCGGCTCAGTAAGAAGATCCCAATCATACCAGTTCAAGGAATATAGCAGCCAAGTGGCGGCTGTAACACCCGGGCCCATTGCCCAAGGCTCTAGTAGAGTTTTAGGAATGATGACTGGCCCCACAAACCACCACTAGCCTTAAATGCGTGCTTTTTCCTCACTCATGCACAAGTCGGGGTCAACTTCCCAACTGGTCACCCATCCTAGTACTACTCCAAGCTGAGCACGCTTAACTATGGAGTTCTTTAGTGATGGGCTCCCAGAAAAGGAGGTGCACCTTGGTGATATGGGTAGTCCAATCATTCCTTTTAAGATCATGTTATCTGAGGCCTCAAATCCTGGGATGTTACAATCTCCCCCACTTAGACTCTTGACGTCCTCGTCAAGTATCAATTATATGGCCTCATAATCTAACCCCATTTCAGTGCAGACCCACAATGGCCCATGGACACCCAGCTCCCGATCACGAAATACCAGCGCAAGGGTGGCTATGTCAACCATGGACAACCCTTTCCTACATGCCTGGACCGCACGGCTCAAGACTGGCATGTCACATGCCCATGTGGGCCCCACCTACTGGAGGGGTTATGGCTCTGATACCATTTGTAACACCCGGGCCCATTGCCCAAGGCTCTAGTAGAGTTTTAGGAATGATGACTGGCCCCACAAACCACCACTAGCCTTAACTGTGTGCTTTTTCCTAGCTCATGCGCAAGTCGGGGTCAACTTCCCAACTGGTGACCCATCCTAGTAATACTCCAAGCTGAGCACGCTTAACTATGGAGTTCTTTAGTGATGGGCTCCCGAAAAAGGAGGTGCACCTTGGTGATATGGGTAGTCCAATCATTCCTTTTAAGATCATGTTATCCAAGGCCTCAAATCCTGGGATGTTACAGCGGCCATCTAGGGCGCCTAGAGAGATGATCCAGCAGCCCAACCTTTTTCCTAGTGAGGTATTTCCTCTAAAAATCCATATTACATAATGGCCTTGTATAAATTAATATAAAATAGCTCCTTTGGTCAATAAATTCCAAAACAAAATATCCCTGGACTCAGAAAAGTACCCTCTTTATTTGAAATCCTTATATCAAGCTTTTGAGATAGTAATATCTATGCTATTTAATTTAGATGAGAATACTTCATTTAAATGGTATAATTAGAAAATGGTTGAGATTAAATTTGAGAAAAATATTTTTGAACTTCAAAATCACTTAGAAACCATATGCGGACACTAATCTGATTATAATGTCAAAATGTTATGGCTTTCCTTATTAATGAGTAAATTAATGCTTTTAACCTCATTTTAATTCCAAAAATAGACCAAGCATTTGAAAAATAAGAAATTCATATCAGACCTTAATAATGACATATAGATCAGACTAAAAATACTAGACACCATCCAAACATCAGATTGACCTAGGTTTGACCAAAACCCTAATTTTGGACTTAAAATATTAGTAATAATGATGAACCTTGTATTAATGATGATTAATTGTTATTAATCAGGCGATGACCAGAGATGTACATGATCCATAATATAAATAAGAATTTCTGAACTCAGGTATGTGGGTTTTTATTAAGTATATGACTAGTTTTTGTGGATGCATAATGATATGATGTACATTGGATGCTTTTATTTGCATATAAATTATGGGATGCGTATTAGTATTATATGCTTCGCCAAAACTTAATGAAACATAAATGGACATTTTGATGAGTTGTAGCTTCTAGTGCACATGGCCCAGTATGGATGTATGTTGCCTAACATGGATGTATGATGAATTGCCCATGTTAGATGTATGATAAAATAATTTTACCCATACTAGATGTATGAGAAGTGCTTATAAAATTGTAGTACAACTGCATCTAATGAAATGTATAAAATATGTGTTTACCTGATTATCGCTTTAAATAATGTTTTCTTTTACTCTTTCTTTCTCAAGTTATTTCAATTATGCAAGCATATTAGTATGTATCTTTCTACCCACGTGAACAACACCTCGTGTGTTGAATCATTGTTTCATGTATGTTTTAGGTTCAGAGCTAGCGTGGGACAAAAGAAGGGAAGTGAGTAGTTGTCCAGGTTGTACCTATTGTGTAGATCCTGATTAGCATACATGTTCATAGACTTGTAAATCTTCTTTTAATATGTAAATGTGATTCATGTTTTAACAAGTCATCTTGTATTAATATATATGTTAATTGTTGAGAAATGTTATCGTGTATGTTATGGTAGTATGTTCATGTATGCACAAATTTCTTCCGCAACGCACTTTGATACAATTGCATAATGTTTTCATATTCATCCTCTCGGGCCTTCTAAGTCTCGAGATGGTAGAATCTGGGGGCGTTACAGTTGGTATCAGAGCATGAACAGTAGCTACACCTAACAATTGCTCACCATGAAACATACAAACTAATCTCACCTTTAACATTAAACCTAGAAACTTATCAAGTTTTTGAATAAGGAATAGGTTCGACTTAGCCTCTAGGTTAGAACCTAGATGTTTGAGAACTAGGTTTAGAAGAGTGTATGAAAACCTCTCCATATAGAGCTCATATGTATTGGGTAGCTACACTAGTCTACACCTTATTCTTGCCATTTCACTAGGTGACATGACACTAGACTATCTATTGTGTGTGGGAGACTCAATTTTTGTTGATTTGGTTTTGTTTTCCAATCGGCTTGAGCCTCGACAATTTTCTCTGATGTCTTCTTTCTCGGAGAAAAACTATATAATATTTTATTATATATATGTAAATATAAAAATGTGTCCCTCACACTGGAGACTGGTTAGTGTTCATGCAACCTGAGTGAAAGGGGGTGACATTAGTCTAGAAGCGAGAGTATATGTAGAATAGATGTCTAGATCCTTATAAAGATATGTGATAGATAGATAGACAATAGAATGATAGATGATGTAAGAAAGGATGATCTAATATAAATTTGATCTCTGAGGTATATGTTGTTTATAAAGATCTAAGTTGTAAATGAGGTCTGAATCCAATTTTGGATAATCTAAGCTAAGTCTTGATCATAAAAGTACATACTCTTTCTTACTTAAGATGAGCTAAGTCAAGATAGCATTGAATATGCATGAGCCTCAAGCTCTTTTACAAAGGAGGACCTATAGTGTTAGGACAAGATATGTGGTGAACTCCAGAGAGAGTGAGACCCACAAGGAGAAGGTCATAGGACCTACCCTATAATAAATGAAAAATATGAGATATATGTGAAATGACCTATCCTAAGCTGGGTTACTCCAGAGTACATGAGTTGAGTCCCTTTGCATGATTCAATCCTATATGTGAGAGTTGGATAAAAAAATGATGAGTAGGTGACTCATAATGAGAAAGTCAATACTTTGATTGAGTTAGGTCCAAGATTGAGTGACATAAGCTTGTGAAGCTCATCATTAGCTGCAAGTGAGGTGATATATGTAATTCTAATTATGAGAGTAAAATTCCTTGTGTATAAAGCACTCACACATGTTGTCCCTCCCACTTTTCTTTCTTAAAATATGATACTAGAAACCTCACTTGAGCTATATAGATGATTTATATATTAGGAGTCACTCGTATAAGCTTGACCTATTCTATATTCCCTTCCTATATCATACATGTAATATTCAAGTTTGAAATCATAATAAACTTGACCTATCTATAATCCCTTCCTATGTCATACATGTAATATTCAAGTTTGACATGATAGGCTTAATTAAGTATATTCTCTTTTCCTTCATATCATACAAGAGACATATAAATCTAAAATCATGATCTTGAAATAAAGATATCTTTGGATCATATGTTACATGATCACAAAATAGTTCTTAACCTCAAATCTTCTCAAATTTATGCTTCTAGTTTGAAAATACCTCTCATACCATAGGGTGAAACCCTAATGTGTAAATATGAAAAATAATACCCTCTCATGATGAAATCCTAGGGTCATGTTGATAATATACAACACTAATAATATTAAGTGTGATATTTCTAGAAATAATGGCATGAAGCTTGACTTTGCCTTGTATGATTTAGTAGGGTGAAGGATGAAATCTTAAACAATGCCTTCTCAGCTTCATATGTATGAATAAAACCCTATTTTTTAAGGGAGATAGGGGATGTAAATCCTAAAATAAAAGAAGGTCAAGTCATGACCAAGACATTATATGATGCTTCAACTCTTAAAAAAATGTTATGCTTTAACCTATATAAGGTGGGGTGGGCACACCCTAGATGATAGAGAACCTAGTATGTCAGATTGGGATGCATATAGAAATATGAAAATTTTGGTGCCTAGAGGTGTTTATCTTTATGAAGTTGGATTCTTTGATATCATCGTAAGCATGACATTAGTTGAATTTTGAGGACGAAATTCCATATAAGGTGGGGAGAATGTGATGAACCGGATTTTTAGGGTTTTGATTCCTAATATGATATTTGAGTACCATGAACATTCTATAGGTGGTTGACCTCAATTGAGGATATATTTACTCGATTATGGACACTTATCACCAAAAAGTGTGACCAAAAATGCAATTAATGATTACTACACCTAATTGGGTTCAATTATGATGAATACGATTGTACATTAATTGATTTGGGTAAATATGAGTCCAAGGGGCCCATTTAACAGTATCAATGAACTCAAGTGACAAATTGGTGAACTTTAAGGTATATTAGGATCATAAAAGGTATTTTCTTTTGGACTTATTTGATCAAGAGTTGAGGATCAAGTAACTTGTAATTAAGGTCTATATAATTATTTATGAGTCTTTTTTAGAGTCATGTCAAATGATGAATTATTAGAAATTTGGGTTCAAACTTGATAATGTGAGGATTTATGTGATGAAATACCCATGGTTCAAATTTCATGGAATTTCAATTAGAGATATTGAAGTTTCAATATTTGATTCAATGATACAAATATAATTGGAGGATATGATTTCAGTTAGTTTTGGGTTTATTACCCTATCACACGGTCATTTCCTTGGAGGGCTGTGTGGCACCTTGCTAGTGACTGGTTCAATGAGGTTCAATGTTACTTGGTCGTCCATTACCTCTGAAAATGGAGGAACTAAACCAATTGAGGTGTCCTTTAGATCCGATGAAAGGGGGTAATCAAAGGGGATTTTGTTGGAAAAACTATGATCTAGGCATCAATCCGAACAAAGTGATCCTTTAGTCACACTTGAGAACCATAGTATTGAGAGATTGTACCCTTCTCCACAACCCCTTCTTCATCATCTATCATAGGTGAAAAGGAACCAGAGAAGAGATGGCCAAGAGGTGGTTCTAAAGGGGTGAGAAGCACCGACCGGGCATGGTGTGAAGCTCATAGAAAGGCTTCTTGGCTTCTGAAAGGTCTTCCTTGTAGCCCTTGAATCCAAACTCGTAGGGCATGGAGGCAAGGTTGGGCAAGAGCACCTGGTGCTTTCCACCATGATTTGGGCTTTCCAACGAGATCAATAACCCACTTTGGACCTCCTAAAAGAAGCATGGATCGATTTGGGGCACCAACAACAAAACTCCCCTTCTTCTCCACCTTTGCTCCATCACCAACCAGGCCAAGGGTGACAGTGCGTGTCCTTAGGCCCCAGGCTGTGAAACCCAACTGTGGATCTCCTATTCCAAACCAGGGTTCATGCTCGTCGGAACCCATATTCATTATAGCGGAAGGGGTGACAGCCTCATCATCCGAGTAACCCAGATCGAACGCAGGAGAAGGAGAACTTGAAGTGACTCCGATGGATGAGACGAACCCCTTGGAATTGTGTGCCACCATCCTCTAGGCCAGTCGCTCATGGCGGCACATAGCTGGATGGGGAGCAGACGAACAAGAACGTGATATGGAATCCTGAAGAGAGAGAAATGAGAGGAGGTGCGCCCATGTCTAGGGAGGAGTCCACAACCTGGAAACCTACCTTTCAGTGAGATCAATTGAAGATATTGCCTGATTTTGCTTTGGGTGAGGAGGGTCCAGCCTCCGTGGTTCCCCTGCAACTTCCGTACTCACGGCAGTGCATTCATCACTAACAGAGAAAGAGCCCCGACTTGTAATTAAGGTCTGTATAATTAAGGTCTGTATAATCAAGTGACTTGTAATTAAGGTCTTTATAATTATTTATGAGTCTTTTTTTAGAGTCAAGTCAAATGATGAATTGTTGGAAATTTGGGTTCAAACTTGATAATGTGATGATTTATGTGATGAAATACCCATGGTTCAAATTTCATGGAATTCCAATTAGAAATTTGAGAGATATGGACGTTTCAATATGTGATTCAATGATACAAGTATAATTGGAGGATATGATTTCAGTTAGTTTTAGGTTTATTACCCTATCACACGGTCATTTCCTTGGAGGGTTGTGTGGCACCTTACTAGCGACTGGTTCAATGAGGTTCAATGTTACCTGGTTGTCCATTACCTTTGAAAATGGAGGAACTAAACCAATTGAGGTGTCCTTTAGATCCGATGAAAGGGGGTAATCAAAGGGGATTTTGTTAGAAAAACTATGATCTAGGCATCAATCCGAACACAATGATCCTTCAATCACACTTGAGAACCATATTATTGTGAGATCATACCCTTCTCCACAACCCCTTCTCCGCCGTCTATCACATGTGAAAAGCAAACAAAGAAGATATGGCCAAGAGGTGGTTCCAAAGGGGTGAGAAGCACCGACCGGGCATGGTGTGAAGCTCATAGAAAGGCTTCTTGGTTTCTGAAAGGTCTTCCCTGTAGCCCCTGAATCCAAACTCGCAGAGCATGGAGGCAAGGTTGGGCAAGAGCGTCTCGTGCTTTCCACCATGATTTGGGCTTTCCAATGAGGTGAGTAACCCTCTTCGGACCTCCTCAAAGCCGCATGGATCGAGTTGGGTACCAACGACAAAACTCCCCTTCTTCTCCGCCTTTGCTCCATCACCCACTAGGCCAGGTGTGACAGTGTGTGTCCTTAGGCCCCAGGCTGTGAAACCCAACTGTGGATCTCCTATTCCAAACTAGGGTTCATGCTCGTCAGAACCCATATTCACGACAGCAGAAGGGGTGATGGCCTCACCATCCGAGCAACCCAGACCAAACGCAGGAGAAGGAGAACCTGAAGTGACTCTGATGGATGATATGAACCCCTTGGAATTGTGTATCACCATCCTCTAGGCCAGCCGCTCATGGCGGCGCACAGCCGAACGGGGAGCATACGAACAAGAACGTGATCTGGGATCCCGAAGAGAGAGAAACGAGAGGAGGTGAGCCCATGTCTAGGGAGGAGTCCACAACCTGACAACCAACCTTTCAATGAGATCAATTGAAGATATTTCCTGCTTTTTCTTTGGGTGAGGAGGGTCCAGACGTCGTGGTTTCCCTATCACTTCCGTCCCCACAGCAGTGCATTCATCGCTAACAGAGAAAGAGCTCCGACTCTGTGAAGGTGAGAGACAAACGGGCTGGATCAATAAGAAGATCCCAATCAGACTGGTTCAAGGAATATAGTGGCCAGGTGGTGGCCATATAGGGCGCCTGGAGAGATGATCCAGCAGCCCAGCCTTTTTCCCAGTGAAGTATTTACTCTAAAAATCCATATTACATAATGACCTTGTATAAATTAATATAAAATAGCTCCCTTAGTCAATAAATTCCCAAAAAAATATCCATGGACTCAAAAAAGTACCCTCTTTATTTTGAAACCCTTACATCAAGTTTTAGGATAGTAATTTCTATGCTATTTAATTTATATGAGAATACTTCATTTAAATGGTATAATTAGAAAATGGTTGAGATTAAATTTGATAAAATATTTTTGAACTTCAAAATCACTTAGAAACCATATGTTGACACTAATCTGATTATAATGTCAAAATATTATGGCTTTCCTTATTAATGAGTAAATTAATGCTTTTAACCTCATTTTAATTCCAGAAATAGACCAAGCATTAGAAAAATATGAAATTCATATCAGACCTTAATAATGACATATAGATCAGACTAAAAATACTAGACACCATCCTAACATCAGATTGACCTAGGTTTGACCAAAACCCTAATTTTGGACTTAAAATATTAGTAATAATGGTGAACCTTGTATTAATGATGATTAATTGTTATTAATAAGGTGATGACCAGAGATGTACATGAACCATAATATAAATAAGAATCTTTGAACTCAGGAACGTGGGTTTTTATTAAGTATATGACTAGTTTTTGTGGATGCATAATGATATGATGTAGTTTGGATGCTTTTATTTGCATATAAATTCTTGGATGTGTATTAGTATTATATGCTTCGCCAAAACTTAATGAAACATAAATGGACATTTTGATGAGTTGTAGCTACTAGTGCACATGGCCCAGTATGGATGTATGTTGCCTAACATGGATGTATGATGAATTTCCCAAGTTAGATGTATGATAAAATAATTTTGTGCATACTAGATGTATGAGAAGTGCTTATAAAATTGTAGTACAACTGCATCTAATGAAATGTATAAAATATGTGTTTACTTGATTATCGCTTTAAATAATGTTTTCTTTTACTCTTTCTTTCTCAAGTTATTTCAATTATGCAAGCATATTAGTTTGTATGTTTCTACCCACGTGCACAAAACCTCGTGTGTTGAATCGTTGTTTCATGTATGTTTTAGGTTCAGAGTTAGCGTGGGACAAAAGAAGGGAAGTGAGCCGTTGTCCAGGTTGTACCTATTGTGTAGATCCTAATTAGCATACATGTTCATAGACTTGTAAATCTTCTTTTAATATGTAAATGTGATTCATGTTTTAATAAGTCATCCTGTATTAATATATATGCTAATTGTTGAGAAATTTTATGGTGTATGTTATGGTAGTATGTTCATGTATGCGCAAATTGCTTCCGCAACGCACTTTGATACAATTGCATAACATTTTTGGATTCATCCTCTCGAGCCTTCTAAGTCTCGAGATGGCAGAATCCGGGGACGTTACAGTTGGTATCAGAGCATGAACAGTAGCTACACCTAACAATTGCTCACCATGAAACATACAAACTAATGTCACCTTTCACTTTAAACCCTAGAAACTTAGTTAGTTTTTTAATAAGGAATAGGTTCGACTTAGCCTCTAGGTTAGAACCTAGATGTTTGAGAACTAGGTTTAGAAGAGTGTATGAAAACCTCTCCATATAGAGCTCATATGTATTGGGTAGCTACACTAGTCTACACCTTATTCTTGCCATTTCACTAGGTGACATGACACTAGACTATCTACTTTGTGTGGGACACTCAATTTTTGCTGATTTGGTTTTGTTTTCCAATCAGCTTGAGCCTCGACAATTTTCTCTGATGTCTTCTTTCTTGGAGAAAAACTATATAATATTTTATTATATATATGTAAATATAAAAATGTGTCCCTCACACTGGAGAGTAGTTAGTGTTCGTGCAACCTCAGTGAAAGGTGGTGACATCAGTCTAGAAGAGAGAGTATATGTAGAATAGATGTCTAGAGCCTTATAAGGATATGTGATAGATACATAGACAATAGAATGATAGATGATGTAAGCAAGGATGATCTAATATAAATTTGATCTCTGAGGTATATGTTGTTTATAAAGATCTAAGTTGTAAATGAGGTCTAAATCCAGTTTTGGATAATCTAAGCTAAGTCTTGATCATAAAAGTACATACTCTTTCTTACTTAAGATGAGCTAAGTTAAGATAACGTTGAATATGCATGAGCCTGAAGCTCTTTTACGAAGGAGGACCTATAGTGTTAGGACAACATATGTGGTGAACTCCAGAGAGAGTGAGACCCACAAGGAGAGGGTCATAGGACCTACCCTATAATATATGAAAAATATGAGATATATATGAAATGACCTGTCTTAAGCTGGGTTACTCCTGAGTACATGAGTTGAGTCCCTTTGCATGATTCAATCATATATGTGAGAGTTGGATAAAAAAATGATGAGTAGGTGGCTCATAATGAGAAAGTCAATACTTTGACTGAGTTAGGTCCTAGCTTGAGTGAAATAAGCTTGTGAAGCTCATCATTAGCTGCAAGTGAGGTGATATATGTAATTCTAATTATAAGAGTAAAATGCCTTGTGTATAAAGTACTCACACATGTTGTCCCTCCCACCTTTCTTTCTTAATATATGATACTAGAAACCTCACTTGAGCTATATAGATGATTTATATATCAGGAGTCACTTGTATAAGCTTGACCTATTCTATATTCCCTTCCTATATCATACATGTAATATTCAAGTTTGAAATCATAATAAGCTTGACCTATCTATAATCCCTTCCTATGTCACACTTGTAATATTCAAGTTTTAAATGATAGGCTTAATTTAGTATATTCTCTTTTCCTTCATATCATACATGAGACATATAAATCTAAAATCATGAGCTTGAAATAAAGATATCTTTGGATCATAGGTTACATGATCACAAAATAGTTCTTAACCTCAAATCTTCTCAAATTTATGCTTCCAGTTTGAAAATTACTCTCATACCATAGGGTGAAACCCTAATGTGTAAATATGAAAAATAATACCCTCTCATGATGAAATCCTAGGGTCATGTTGATCATATACAACACTAATAATATTAAGTGTGATATTTCCAGAAATAATGGCATGAAACTTGACTTTTCCTTGCATGATTTAGTAGGGTGAAGGATGAAATCTTAAATAATGCCTTCTCAGCTTTATATGTATGAATAAAACCCTATTTTTTTAGGGAGATAGGGGTTGTAAATCCTAATATAAAAGAACGTCAAGTCATGACCAAGACATTATATGATGCTTCAACTCTTAAAAAAATGTTATGCCTCAACCTATATAAGGAGGTGTTGATCTTTATGAAGTTGAATTCTTTGATATCACCATAAGCATGACATTAGTTGAATTTTGATGACGAAATTCCATATAAGGTGGGGTGAAAATCATGAACCTGATTTTTAGGGTTTTGATACGTAATATGATATTTGAGTCCCATGAACGTTCTATAGGTGGTTGACCTCGATTGAGGATATATTTACTCGATTATGGACACTTATCACCCAAAAGTGCGACCAAAAATGCAATTAATGATTGCTACACCTAATTGGGTTCAATTATGATGAATATAATTGTACATTAATTGATTTGGGTAAATATGAGTCCAAGGGTCCCATTAAATAGTCTCAATGAACTCAAGTGACAAATTGGTGAAGTTTAAAGTATATTAGGATCATAAAAGGTATATTCTTTTGGACTTATTTGATCAAGAGTTGAGGAACAAGTGACTTGTAATTAAGGTCTATATAATTATTTATGAGTCTTTTTTTAGAGTCAAGTCAAATGATGAATTGTTAGAAATTTGGGTTCAAACTTGATGATGTGAGGATTTATGTGATGAAATACCCATGGTTCAAATTTCATGGAATTCCAATTAGAAATTTGAGAGATATCGAAGTTTCAATATTTGATTCAATGATACAAGTATAAGTGGAGGATATGATTTTAGTTAGTTTTGGGTTTATTACCCTATCACACAGTCATTTCCTTGGAGGTGTGAAGCTCACAGTAAGGCTTCTTGGCTTCTGAAAGGTCTTCCTTGTATCCCCTAAATCCAAACTCGTGGAGCATGGAGGCAAGGTTGGGCAAGAGCGTCTGGTGCTTTCCACCATGATTTGGGCTTTCTAACGAGATCAGTAACCCTCTTCGGACCTCCTCAAAGCATCATAGATCGATTTGGTGCACCAACGACAAAACTCCCCTTCTTCTCCGCCTTTGCTCCATCACCAACCAGGCTAGGTGTGACAGTGCGTGTCCTTAGGCCCCAGGCTATGAAACCCAACTGTGGATCTCCTATTCCAAACCAGGGTTCATGCTCATCGGAGCCCATATTCATGACAGCGGAAGGGGTGACGACCTCACCATCTGAGCAACCCAGACCGAACGCATGAGAAGGAGAACCTGAAGTGACTCTGATGGACGAGATGAACCCCTTGGGATTGTTTCTAGTATTTGACGGGTTGTGGAATTTCTACCACCATCCTCCAGGCTATCCACTCATGGCGGCGCATAGCCACACGGGGAGCAGACGAACAAGAACATGATCTGGGATCCCAAAGAGAGAGAAATGAGAGGAGGTGTGCCCATGTCTAGGGAGGAGTCCACAACCTGGAAACCTACCTTTCAGCAAGATCAATTGAAGATATTACCTACTTTTTCTATAGATGAGGAGGTTCCAGCCGCCGTGGTTTCCCTGCCACTTCCGTCCCCACGGCAGTGCATTCATCGCTAACAGAGAAAGAGCCCCGACTCTACGAAGGTGAGAGACAAATGGTCCGGCTCAGTAAGTAGATCCCAATCAGACCAGTTCAAGGAATATAGCATCCAGGTGGAGGCCATCTAGGGTGCCTAGACAGATGATCCAGCGGCCCATCCTTTTTCCTAGTGAGTTATTTACTCTAAAAATCCATATTACACAATTACCTTGTATAAATTAATATAAAATAGCTCCCTTAGTCAATAAATTCCCAAAAAAAATTCCTTGGACTCAGAAAAGTACCCTCTTTATTTTGAAATCCTTATGTCAAGCTTTTGAGATAGTAATATCTATGCTATTTAATTTAGATGAGAATACTTCATTTAAATGGTACAATTAGAAAATGGTTGAGATTAAATTTGAGAAAAATATTTTTGAACTTCAAAATCACTTAGAAACCATATGTGGACACGAATCTGATTATAATGCCAAAATGTTATTGCTTTCCTTATTAATGAGTAAATTAATGCTTTTAACCTCATTTTAATTCTAGAAATAGACCAAGCATTAGAAAAATATGAAATTCATATCATACCTTAATAATGACATATAGATCAGACTAAAAATACTAGACACCATCCTAACATCAGATTGAACTAGGTTTGACCAAAACCCTAATTTTGGACTTAAGATATTAGTAATAACGGTGAAACTTATATTAATGATGATTAATTATTATTAATCAGGTGATGACCAGAGATGTACATGATCCAGAATATAAATAAGAATCTCTAAACTCAGGTATGTGGGTTTTTATTAAATATATAACTAGTTTTCATGGATGCATAATGATATGATGTACTTTGGATGATTTTATTTGCATATAAATTCTTGGATGTGTATTAGTATTATATGCTTCGCCAAAACTTAATGAAACATAAAGGGACATTTTGATGAGTTGTAGCTACTAGTGCACATGGCCCAGTATGGATGTATGTTGCCTAACATGGATGTATGATGAATTTCCCATGTTAGATGTATGATATAATAATTTTTCCCATACTGGATGTATGAGAAGTGCTTATAAAATTGTAGTACAACTGTATCTAACGAAATGTATAAAATATGTGTTTACCTGATTATCTCTTTAAATAATGTTTTCTTTTACTCTTTCTTTCTCAAGTTATTTAAATTATGCAAGCATATTAGTATGTATCTTTCTAACCATGTGCACAACACCTCGTGTGTTGAATCATTGTTTCACATATGTTTTAGGTTCAGAGCTAGCGTGGGACAAAAGAAGGGAAGTGAGCGGTTGTCCATGTTGTACCTATTGTGTAGATCGTGATTAGCATACATGTTCATAGACTTGTAAATCTTCTTTTAATATGTAAATGTGATTCATGTTGTAATAAGTCATATTGTATTAATATATATATATATGTTAATTGTTGAGAAATGTTATGGTGTTTGTTATGGTAGTATGTTCATGTATGTGCATATTGCTTCCGCAACACACTTTGATACAATTTCTTAACTTTTTCAGATTTTCACCTTCTCAAAACCCCATGGGATGAGAAGATGAAAATCCGGGGACGTTATAGTAACTCAAGATTTCCTTATAATCATGTAAAAGTAGAATATTTTACTTTCCTACTATGACGAAGAATATGACGTCCCAAATATGAGGCTAAAAAATGGAGGAGAACCAGAACGATGAGCGAAACCGACTGCCTGGTGGATCTGACTGATCAGTTAGAGGAGCCAGCAGATGGTGGACATAAGAACTAGACGACCGATGATATGACCTAACAACCGGACAGGAGGAGAGTCGATTAGTTCAAGGGTTGAACTGATCAACCCAGATTTGGAAGAACGGATATTCATCAACAACATGTTTTTACATGTGATGTAGACATAGGATGACGCAATTCCTTGTACCTCTAAGGGATTACATTAGGCTTGCCATAACCATCATTTTCATTTATTGCATTTTTTTATTGAGGGATATAGAATGTATATGATACATACTATATATGTGGTGACTGGGTAAAGTATGTGTATTTATGCAAACTACCTCAATTAAAATATTAAGTCTTAGATGCTTTCCAAAAGAGACACACATGAAAATCCTGATCGACTAAGCATAGGTTACAATAAAGTGTGGTTCATCATATATCTTGTGGAAGTGTGATGGTAGATATGTAGGTTCTTCTAAAGAAGGTGCATGGTCTATCATGTCAGCTTTTGGGTCAGGATTAACTAGTGATTCTTAGAGAGTTTAATCCCAGAAGCATGTAGATGATTATGGCAAAGAGTTGTACATACCATCTATCTAAGAGTTGCATATGATGAAATTGGCATGATTGCCTACCTTAATAATTTACTATCGACGTTGGTGTAGGTTGGGTAATAGTTTAATTATTTTGTATCTTGACCCACTAGAATATTATACGCTATAATATTATGAATTGATATTAATGGCTATCAATTTGAATAAAATATTGAGAATGGTAATAATTAAAGACCTAATTAATATCATCAAAATTTTCAAATCAAATCAAATCAAAAAGGTTTTTTATAAATGTTCAAATTTTCTCTTGTAGATTCAAATGACGAACAAATCTGAACTGTGATTAGTCCTGAAGAAGGACAAACTAGATGGCACAAATTTCCATGATTAGTTTTGGATTTTGAGAAGGGTTCTCAATGAAGAGTGCAAGCTCTACATCCTTGACAAACTAGTGCTAGAAATACCTGCTCCTGATGCACCTTGAGCACAAATCGAAATTTACCAGAAGCACACCAATGATGGCTTAGAGACAAAGTACCTTATGCATAGTTGCATGAACTATGAGTTGCATGAGCAATGTGAAGACATGAGTGTTCTTGATATGGTAACACATCTTAAGAAAGTGACACTTGATCTTACAAAGAAAGAAAGGGATGACATCCTGAAGGTGTTGCTTGAGTCTAAGTTGACAGAGGGAACCTCAGTAAAAGAACATGTGCTCAATATGATTGGACATGTGTATCATATTAAAGAATTGGGATTCACCTTGAGCCAAGATTTGGCCACTGATATGATTCTAAAGACTATGCTAGAATCATATAGTTGCTTTATTACATGTTACCATGTGAATAATACGGCTGGATAGATGTTAAACTTGCTTGCCATGTTGATTCATGCTGAAGCAAAATTGAAGGAGGACAAGCATGTGATGATGATCAGCACAGATGATTCCAAGGATCAAATAAAGACCGAGAAGAGTTCTGAAGTCAAGCCTAAATCCACATCTTCAACACTCAAGATAAGGAGAAAAAAAAGTACAAGAGGATCTCATCCTTTTTACTTGAAGGCATTTAGTAAGAAGAATATGGGGATGGTGATCTTCACTTTAGGTATATACGTTATTGAGATAAATCTATCTACTTCATCATCTTGGGTACTAGATATCGTATGTGGATCTCACATGTGTTCTCATATGCAGGATATGAAAGGAAGTAGGTCTTTGGGAAAAGGCGAGGTGGAACTTTGAGTTGCTAACAATGCAAGAGTTGTGGCCAGTGCAGTTGGAACCTACGATATATCTCTTCCCACAGGGCTTGTAGTAGAGTTAAAGAACTTCTATTATGTACCTTCTATAAATAGAAACATAATTTATGTATCTTCTATGGACAAGGATGCATTTGAATTCTATATTAAAAATGGTCGTTGTTCTATTTCAAAAGTTGGGATCTTTTATGGAAGTACGCCAATATCTTACGGTCCTTATTTGTTAGATCTAAAGACAAATGTATATAACATTAATGCAAAAATACTAAAACTCAAAAACTCGAACAAAATGTACCTTTGGCATTGTCGTCTAGGGAACTTAAATGAGAATTGCATATCTAGAATCCATAAGGATTGTTACTAGACTCTTTTGATTTGGAATCAATATAGACATGTGAATCTTATTTGTTGGGCAAGATGGCTAAGACCCCTTTCAATGGTAACAATGAAAAGGCTAGTGATCTATTAGGACTCATACATACTTATGTGTGCAGACCTTTTAGAACATCCTCTAGAGGTGGGTATCAGTACTTCATTACCTTCACTAATGACTTCAGTAGATATGGGTATGTTTATTTAATGAAACATATGTCAGAAACTATTGACAGGTTCAAGGAGTTTATGAATGAAGTATATAACCAACTTGGTAAAAGTATTAAGGCACTTCATTCTGATCAAGGTGGAGAATACTTAAACCAAGAGTTTGAGAACCTTGTTAGAGCTTGTGGGATTCTATCCTAGTGGACTCCACCTAGAACACCTTAGCATAATGGTGTATCAAAAAGAAGGAATCACACATTACTGGATATGGTGTGATCAATGATGAGTTTAACTGAGATTCCGACTACCTTTTGGTGGTATGCTCTACAAACGGTTGTGTTTACACTAAATCGAGTTCCATCTAAATTGGTTCAAAAGACACCATATTAAATATGAACTGGGAAGTGTCCCAAAATGTTTTTATGTGGATTTGGGGGCATGAAGCTTATGTCAAAAAAAAATTCCTAAAAATCTTGGCCCTATATCTAAAAATTATTATTTTGATGGAGATCCCAAAAAACAATGGGATCTACTTGTCTAATCCATCTAACAACAAAGTGATTCTTGCCAGACATGTTGTATTCCTTGAGATGGATTTTGTTTCCAAAGAAATTAGTGGGAGGCAAGTGGAACTCGAAGAGGTTTGAGACCAACAAGAAAACATTGAACTGATAGAAGAACAAGAGGAACCAAGAGAATCACAAAGTGTTGTAGAATCTCAAATTTGTCAAGTAACACAGGAACCTCATAGATCTAATAGGACACACCTTGATCCTGAGAGATTTGGATATCTTGTAACTCAGGAAGGTAGTGAACTGTTCATAGATGATGAGCTAATATCCTATCAAGATGCTATTGAGGGACTAGAGTTAAAGAAATGGCTTGAGGCCATGAGATCTGATATGGAATCCATGTATACCAACAAAGTATGGACTTTGGAGCATCCACCTGAAGGGGAAAACCCCATAGGGTGCAAGTGGGTCTTCAATAAGAAGACCAAAATGGATGCAAAAGTTCAATCCTATAAGGGTAGATTGGTTGTAAATGGTTTCAGACAAGTTCAAGGTGTTGACTATGACAAAACCTTTTTCTTCAGTGGCCATGGTTAAGTCCATCAGGATTATGCTTTCTATTACAGCTTCTGATGACTATGATATTTGATAAATGGTTGTTAAAATTGCATTCCTTAATGAGAATTTAGTTGAGGATGTGCATATGACAAATCATGCAGGTTTTATAGATCCAAAGTTTGCAAATAAATTTTGTGAGCTACAAAGGTCAATCTATAGATTGAAGCAATCATCTCATAACCGGAATCTTAGTTTTGATGAGAAGTAAAAGGGTTTGGCTTTATGCAAAATGAAGATAAACCTTGTGTGTACAAGAAGGTTAGTGGGAGAATAGTGACATTCCTCCTATTGTATGTAGATGACATACTTTTAATGCGGAATGACATCCCTACTTTAAAAAAGGTAAAGACATAGTTGGAAATACGTTTTGTATGAAATACTTGGGAGAAGCATCCTACATCTTGGGGATAAAGATCTATACAGATCGATCCAAAAGGCTTCTTAGACTAAGTCAAAACACATACATTGACAAAGTGTTGAAGCAGTTCAACATGGAGAACTCAAAGAGAGGAAACCTGCCAATGTTGCATGGAGTGACCATCTCTAAGAGTCAGTGTCCCAGTTCTTTTGAAGAAAGGGAACACAAGAGTTTGATTCCATAAGCCTCAACAATTGGATCAATCATGTACGCAATGTTATGTACCCGTCGAGATGTCTCGTATACCTTGAGCATGACTAGAAGATAGTAGTCACATCTAGGTGATGCTCACTGGATAGCCATGAAGAACATCCTCAAGTACTTAAGAAGGACTACGGATCAGTACTTGGTCTACGATGGAGAGGAAGATTTGGTGGTAAAGGGTTACACCAATGCAAGCTTCCAGACTGATAAATTACTACAAATCATAATTAGGATTCATGTTTTGCCTAAACAATAGAGTTGTAAGATGGAAGAGTTTCAAGCAAGATACATTTGTTGATTCAATAATAGAGGTTGAGTATATTTCTACATGGAGTGCAACAAAGGAAGTTATATGGATCAAAATGTTCATTATAGAATTTAGTGTTGTTCCAAGCATCAGCAACGCAATCGAGCTATATTGTGCCAACAATGGAGCTATTGCACAAGCTAAGGAACCTAGATCACATCAGCCTCAAAGCATATACAAAGGCAGCATCATCTCATACGAGAGATCATACAATGAGGAGATGTAAAGATTTGCAAAGTACCAACTGAGAACAATGTTGTCGACCCCTTGACAAATGCACTTTCACAGCATAAGCATGACGGTCATGTTAGATCACTTGGAATACGATTTGTAGGTGATTGGCTCTAAGTGCAAGTGGGAGCTTATTGTTATATATACCCAGAGAGCCAATCATGTGATGATTTTTTTTTGGTCGGTCAAAAACGCGTGTTGCTTTTTTTGTATTTTCTTTGTTACTGTACAGAACTTTCCATCTTCAGAAAGAAGATAGAGAAAAAAAGAAAAAAGAAAGGGCAATCTATACCTATACAAAGAATGTTGCAAGATAGCCAGCAGAGTCCAATCTATCAAACAATTTGATCTTTAGAGTCCAAACCTCAAAGAAGAAGGTGCTTGAGAAAGACAGCAACATAAAGCACACCATCTTCAACCATCAAAGTATAACAACCAACTATGGGAGGGGAGCAATCCAAGGTACTGCAGGTAATCTACTAGGCATCCATAATCTCAAACTATGTGATGATTATAATAGCATAACTTGTAAAAATGATTTGATTACTAATAAAAGGCAAGCATTCCATTTATTCTATTTAATTCAGATATGAGATAATGATGTAACATTATAATGTCTAGATAATAATATTAATCGATGACGTTATCTTCATGTACATGACTTGGAAGAATGAGATCATACGGATGTTAAGTGTACATATACATATTCTCATTATGTCCATGACCAATCGTTATTATGGAAGGTTCATAGACAGTAATGACACATAAGATCAGAGTGTGTGAGTTGGTTGATGACCGAATCTCATTAGTCATGCAATGGCAATATCAAACAAATCACATAGATTCATGTTAGAGAATAGTGTATCAGACAGATCCACTGTGAGACTGACACATGGAAGCCATCTTTATGGAAGTCATAGTCAACTTTCACAGTGATGGTGGTGGTTGTGGTTCTTAGACATGAATTATTGCACTCATCACATGTTGTTGGTTACTCTTTGACATCATTAAACACAAAACTGAAACATAGATCATTATAAAGGTAATGATTGGGTGACTTTGACACACGGGGATAGACTGTGAATGATAGAGATGGAATTTGTCCCTCTTATAGGAGTTTGATGTTCTAAGCCTCTTGATTAGCGAGACTGAGAGATGCATGGCCATGCAAATGTGAGTCAATATGTGATATTGAGCTTACATATATATTAGATAGTCTACTCTTGGTTCAAGAAACAAGATTGAATGATGAAGAGGGTGACTGCTCCATACCTCGTGTTCAATTTGAACATTGGTGACAAAGGAATTATACAAACACTACAACACCATACACATATTGTATGTTGAAGTTTTTCTCCATCTTTCCATTTACTTGGATAGCATTGATGTGTGACTAGGCACGCTCATTACTTGTGATGTTATAAGTTTTTATGGACATTCACTGCCAACATAGTATGGGACCTATAGGGTCACATACATAGGTCTCGACCTAAAAAAGGAGTTTGATCTTGAATGATGGATGAATTAATTGCTAAAACATCTAGGTATTGGATTTACATAACAAGAAGCTTGATTGCACTTCCAAATGCCTGTATCATGGCATGAGATGACCGATTGGAGTGCCAAATAGCTGTCTCAAGAGTTGAGATGGGCATTTGGAGGATCTTGGCTGATTCGGGTTGAAATTGGCCAAGGTGCAAACTGATTGAACTGAACGACGCAACTCAAGTCACCAGACGACCATTTGGGTGATCCAGACAGTTGTCTCACATGGGTGAGATTGGTCAAGTCAACTGATGGAAGGTTCTAGATACTTTCCATACTTGTTTTTATTACACATTATTTTTGGTGCAAGGAACTGATGCTTGGCATTAATAGGAAACGAATTTCCAATTTTGTATGTGATTAGAAAACTGCAAAATAGTTGTCTCATAGTATGAGATGACTATCGCATGCTAGATAATCATATGGTGTGCCAACCAGCCATTTTTATGATCACAGGTTGCAAAAATTCAAGATCTTCTGGTCCCTTCCACTCCCACATCAACTAAGTACCCTAGCCCTGGCCTCTACTATAAATAGAGGAGTATTGGGGGCTTCCCAGAAAATAGAACAGACAATTGATAATCAATTTCTCTGACATATGTTGTCTTATTTTGTTGTGGTAACCGAGAGATCCCAAGCAAGTCTGACCCGACTAGGGAGGGGCAGTAAGTGAGAAAACAACTGAGTTTAATGTTGTGGGAGAGCAAGTTGGTGACTAGTATGCTAATATAAGGGATGACTCCTTTCTATCCATTCTAGTAGGACAAGAGGAGTTCTAGGAGGTCCGTGTGGACTTCTCTAGAGGCAGGAGGCCATTGCCTGCCACTTAGGAGGACATAATTAGCCAGTAGTCTATGACAAGAGGAGTTGTTGTAGAAACAATGCTTGAGTCTTCTATCCGTAGAGGAGTAGTTAGATGAGTCACATTGCAACTAGGAGTCAAAGTTGTATCATTTTTAACTTATAATTATCATATTTGTACATTTTTTATGTCAAAATGAAATCCTAGTGTTACCAAACTTGGATGACTTAGTCATCTTCTCTAATAGGAAACTATGAGCTCCTGATTCTTCATATGTTACTATCAAATTATGGGAATGTATATGGTACGTCCCTCCAGAGGTGCACACATTAATCAATTGGGAATTTGACTAGATGTGTCACACGAGAGCGGATACACGGGGTATCACTTTCAAAATCTATAAAGACCTAAACCAACACACCTACTTCTACTAAAACACTACACCCGCAAGCGCACATGGTCATGTAGTAGTATAGGAGGGCGGTAAGTATAGGGCGATCCACAGGAAGAAAAGGGGGCACTAGAGCTAGGTTAGTTTTTGGCTAGGTTCCTAGTGTGGAGTCTAGGGTTGAAGGGTTTAAATGTTATCTGTTGATGACACTAAGGATTGAATAAGAAATCAATTAAAGGAAAGCAAACAAGATCAAAACCTACAGTTAATTCTAATGAGAAAGAAAATACAAGGCAAGAAAGGAAAAGAGAAAACTATGCTAAGGCAAGCAAGAAAAGGGTCTACACTACACTAAGCTAGAAAACAAAACAAAAGAGAAATTAAAGACCTAAACTAGTAAGACCAAAACACGAATAAGGCAAGAATCTAACTAAGCAAGTAAAGAGCTAACAAATATAACACTAGCTAAGTAAGATGGCAATTAGGGTTTTAAAGAAATAAAGGGGTGTGTGGGCTGCTTGGGGGATGCACTTATCAATTAGGTTGGGGGTGACATGTGAACATTATGCTTTCATTCAAATTACCAAACCAAACAAACTAGAGTCTAATGCATTGTCCTAGACTATTAATTTCCCATGGATAGGATAGGTTTTGTATAGGTTAACTAGTCCCTAACACCTCCTACTACCCTTACGAGGCTCAATTGGGTTAGTGTCAAGGATAATTCAATTAGAGTCTAAACAAGCCTAGGTTTCTAGGTTTTAGGATCTTAGGGTGATTAGGGGATGAGGGTAGTGATGGGAGTGGATGTGAGGTTTTAGGCCTCACATCACCCACATTCTAGCCTTGAGAAAGCTCAATTCTAAGCACACTAAATTCATCTAAACTAGCTACTTAGATCTCTCAACTAGGGTTAGGAGAATTGATTATCATGTAGGAAGATGGGTGGCTAGCTAGTGATCCATGAATTAGACCTAGGAGCAAATCCTAAAATTCATACATATAAACAATTTCCCTAAAATCCTAGGTGATTTTAAGAACAAACCAACAATAAATTCATGAAGAATGAGATAGAAATAGAACGTAATCATTGCCAAATGAAATTACAATGTTCACATATCATTTCCCCCCCAACATAGTATCAAGGTAATATTTTGAGCCCCAAATAGCCCACCTAATGGGCCTAGCTACTCATGAAAATGCAAAATACAAAAAGAAGGAGAAAGAGGGAGAAGTATCCATAGAGCTCGATATAGATGGAGTGATCCTCCTCTTCAATTGTTACAAGACGTACTCCTCCTTCCTCCAAGGTGTAAGGGCATGGAATGATGATGGAATAGGGTTAAAACACTAGGAAATTAGGGTTTTGGTGGGAAAATGGAGAAATAGAGTGGAAATGAGGTGGAAATGAAATGGGTGGAATGAGAAAATGCAGAGCTAAGAGGAGGTAGAAGGTATCTAGGGGTGGTCAACCTCAGCCTCCAGCTGCCACCCACATATATATAGGTGGGGAGGAAGTAATAGGTTAAGTAGGGTTAAAGTGGGAAATGCAGTAAAAGTAGCTAGGTTTTTGTGAGTAGTACGACCATGGTGGGTATAGGGGAGCATGGTCGTGGTGTGTGGAAACGACCGAGGTGAAAAATAGATGAAAATCACAGTAGCATTGGTTTTGAACTGAAGGTTGAATGGACATGATGGTCACCACAGTCGTGGTGGGGTAAGGGTGGCACAGTCGTAGTGGTCACCACGGTCATGGTGGCTTAGAGGAAGGTGCCTGTTCTCTACTCAATGCCCATTCTAGATCAGTTGCAACATGGTCATGTAAGGAGGCATGATCATTCTGGGTCCTGATGGAACGGCCATTCTGTGTGGCACGGCTATGGTGTTCTCTACATTACTTCAATGTCGACTCTGTTGATTATGGGTGAGCCAGCATCGACGTTCTGTGGTACAATGGTTGTGTTGGTCTCTGTATTAGCACTTTGACTTGAATCTTTGTGTTTTTTTGGACATCTTTGTTTTAATGGATCTTTATCCACTAGGGGTAGGTTGAGGGAGCCTTAGACTTCACTTTAGGCCTCTCTAAGGGTAGATAAATTGTAGGATCACATGCTCTCTCTCTTCCATCCAAGTGTGGTCCAAATGCCTGCAAATCATGCAAATAATGTCCATAAGTGCATTTTATACAAATATGCATGTTAGGCGAAGTAACATATAATCTAATAGGTATAAATGTGATTGAAATGCAATATGACACAAGATGGAGCCCTAAAATAGGGTTGCATCACCATTCCAATCTCCAAACTCTGTGGAAGTATGGGCATACATATATGAGATTCCATATGCATTTTCAATTGGAACTATTATGTATGCAATGTTATATACAAACACAGAGACTCGTATTCTTTGAGAATGACCAGGAGAAACCAGTCAGATCTTGGTGAAGGTCACTAGATAGTCCTTAATAATATATTGTAGTACTTAAGAAGAACAAATAATCAATTCTAGATTTAAGGAGGTGTAGAAGAATTAGTTGAGAAGGGCTAAACTATAGCAAGTTGCTAAATTGACAAGGATGACTGATTGAAATCAAGTTTTGTGTTTTTCCTGAATAGAAAAGTTATAAGCTGGAAAAGTGATGTGTTTTTTCCTAGTACACCTAAATCAATTAGATTTAACTAGATGAGCCCAAAGCACACAACAGGGATATTTCAATATTTGTAAGGACCTCAACAAACACACTCACAAAGAATAACACAGTAACCCACAAGCGCACATGGTTGTGTTATAGTATAGGCAAGTGAAAAGAATAGGATGAATCCATAGGGAGAGAGGGGTCACTGGAGATTGGTTAGAGTGACTAAGTTCCTAAAGTGGAGTCTACCGTTCAAGGTTTTGATTAGGGGTTTGTTTGTTAACTAATGGTGACCCATCGATTTAATTAAAACCTTAATTAGTCCTAGATAAGTTAATCTCTAATTAGAAAGAAAGACAACTAAGAAAGAAAGGGAGAAATTAGACTAAAGCAAACAATACCAAAGCTAACACTAATACTAGACTAGAAAAGCGATCCCACTTAACAACCTAGAGTTGGAAACTAGTTAAGCTAGGCAAGAAACTACACTAGACTAACAATTAGTAAAATAGGGAAAGCAAAAGGGCTAAATTAACATTAACTTAGCATAATAAACACAAAGGGACACTAACTACACTAGAAATATATATCTACCTATAACAAGGAAATTATCTAAGAAGAAATTAGAGCAAGTAACTAAGCAAACATGAACTAGCAATAGCAATTTGGGGTTTCAAGTAGTAATGGAGATGTGGGTTGTTTCGGGGAATGTAACTAGGATACAAGTTGGGGTCATAGCATGCAAATTCTGTCCATTTATTCTAGATTTTCCAACCAAACAACAAGACAAATGCTATGGAATTACCCTAAGCTACTAGTTGGCCATGTCTAGTAGAAGGTGTGTGAAGGGGAACTACACCCTTACACACCCTATCCAACCTTAAAAGGCTCAATTATAATAGGGCTTATGTGAAATCCCAATAGGATTTAGAAAGTATAGGTTTCTAGGGTAGGTGTATTTAAGGAAATTAGGAGCCAAAGGTAGGAATTGAGAGTGGAGGTGAGGGTGTTTCACCTCACATTACTCACCATCTAGATTTTAGGTAACTCCAAGGCAACTACACTAAGTACTCCTACACTAGATACTTAGATTTCTCACCTAGAAGAAGAGAGGGGATGCGTATGTGGGAAGTTAGGGAGCTATCTAGGTATATACTAGTTGGAACTAGGAGTACTTTCTAAGATATCCACATACAAGTCATTTTCTCCTAGAGCCAAGGTGGTTTCAAGAATAAATCAACAAGAAATCCATGTTTTCAAGAAGAAACCACAAGAGGATATATAACAAATGGAATAGAAGTAGAAGACAATCATCATAAACAAATTATAATTTTTACAAGATCTTTACCCCAAGATGGTATCAAAGTCACATTTAAACCCAAACAACCCAACACAATGGGCTTAACTACTCAATGTCAAATCAAAATAACTAAAGAGAAGAGAAAGAGAGAAAGGTAGCCATAGAAATTCGTGGAAGCTCATTTCCCATCACCTCCAACAACAAAGGCATGGCCTGCTCCCTTCTTAGTGACCAAAGAGCATAAGATAGACGGTGGAAGTGATTGAAACCCTAGAAAACTCGGGTTTTAAGGTAGAAGATGATGAAATGGAGTAGAATGGAGTAGGGGGAGATAGATGGTGAGATAAATTTCTAAGGAGGATCTAAGAGTCGAGCAAGAGTGGCTAATTTTGTGCTACAACTGCCACCCTTGTATGTATAGGTGGTGGGGAAGTACTAGATTAAGTAGGGGCATTTTGGGTAGAATAGCGCATAAATGTGTTAGGGTTGATGGACACCATGATAGTTTTAGTCCCCACAACCTTGGTGGAGTGGGTTGAACATGACCATGGTGGAGTGGAACGGGTGAGGTGACAAATGGATGAAAATGTCAGATTGATTTGGGGTAAATAAAGGCTGGTAGCACGACCATGTTGGGAAACATGAACGTGGTGGAGGCTAGGTAGAACGGTCATGCTGGGTAGCACATTCGTGTTGGGCAAGTTAGGGACCATGGTGGTTGTGATAGACCGTTTGAAAAAAAACGTCATTAACTAAGTAGAAGCAATCATTAGCAGCGGATTACTAAAAATCACTAAAAATTAAAACCATTTACAAAGAGATCCATACACTGGAAAACTATTTCAAAAAGAACCAAAGTATTTCAATTACATCTTGGTTCATAAAGTACATGTCATGTACCATCTCTTCTCGAGAATTACATACATCAGTTGCCCTTTTATAACTGCACATAGGCAACATAAGACCTCGAGGCATCAAGTCAAAATCTCAGATCGATTCATTAAACTAACTACTGACTCCAAGGACCTGAGAGTACAGAGATGACACATATGACTCTATATACAAGACATGACAGCCAATGTCTCCACCTGAGAATTCACTACTGTCCCTACTACTGTTGTAGCTGCTCTTCCCATGCTATAGGGTTTCTGTCTCTTCTTCTGCATCTACCTAAAAAGTGTTGGTGACCAATGGAGTGAGACCCAGTCCCAGCAAGAGATATAACTCTCTGCAAAAAATATTATTATTGCAATTCAATAGAATAAAATTGAGTAGAGGAATCATATATGTTCAACATCATATAAATCAATGTCTAAATAGATTAGGGCAATATTCTTATTCGAAGCATCTTAGATATAATTGATAAAACAACATGTCACTTATCCAATAAGGAATATGAAGAACATGTATAACATTTATCCATCTAGGATATGCTAAGCAAGATAACATCAACCAATGATTCTTGTATTTCAACCTTAAGAAAATACGCTACACATATGATTACATTTTACAATCATACTTAAGCCCTGAGGAGATGAGGTATACCGCTCATACTCCAACCGACCACGACGGCATAAAGCATCAGTTCCATACATAGGTCAATGGAAGAGTCAGACTCCATGACCTCATCCTCCTCAGTCAGTGTGAGTACAAAATGCAGGACATCTCGTGTCTCTTCTACATAGCTTTCTAGGGTATACTGGCAACTTCACTATAGAGCTACAGCAGCGGCTGCACTCTCTTCGTAATCGAGAGATTTCATGTTTATCTCACATCGATCTGACATTAAACATCATCGGCAGATTCATGATACATCCATCCTGGCACATATAATGAAGAATTAAGAGATTTAATTTTTATCTCACAACAATCCCACATTAGGGCGTAAGGATATTCGTACCCATAACCCCCACATACTCAACAGTATGCCCTCAAGGAAATCCCATGGGAAAACCTGTATCACCATCACCAACTACTGATGATGATGGATCTATGTCTAGGGCTCTACATGATAAGATTTCACTTGATTAATCAAGTACATTACCATATTCTTTTAACATCAGTCAAGTTTCAAACATAAGTTATTATAACAAATGCTACAAAGAATGTGTAATACTTCTATCAAGTACTTTCTGGAGCTTTATAAAACATTGGGATCTCAATCCCTTATCACATCATGGGCATTCTCATCCTTTAACTTCTCATCATCATGATTATGTACTATGGGTATTCAAACCCTCAGTTCATCAAAGAACACTTGTTACACTTATTAGATAACTAATACCTTCAGGTCATCTGACTAAGGTAAACATGATACTTGCTACACAAGCATCTCACATGGCTCACAAGGTCCATTTTATCTCTTGTTACCTCTCACTAGGAAACAAAGCATGTTATGGCTCACAAGACCCATTAACAATTTCAATAAATGAAACATCATATCTCATACCTGGATATTCTCATCATCTCATGATACCTGCATCGTTAGTACACATGATAACAATTATATCAATTACATTTCAGTACCATGCTATACAAAGTAACACCACTATACCCTTATTAGGGTTAGGGTTTCCCAATTCATGTCAATCGGGATTACTCATCCCCTTACACAAATTAGGGCTATGGTTAATCATCTCATTGCCCAAAATTAGGATTTCATGCACTATAACCCAAAATTAGGGTTTCACATACCTTCACCCTATATTATGGTTAGGGTTTCAAATTAGTGTTTCACATAGTATTACATAGCATCACCCTGGGTTAGGGTGTCACATAACATCACCCTGTATTAGGGTTTCACACATCATTACCTTGAATTAAGGTTTCTTATAACATTTTCCCAAATTAGAGATTCATGTAGCTTCACCCAAAATTAGGGTTTCATGAAGTATCCTCTTAAATTAGGGTTTCTCATGATATTACCCTGAGTTAGGGTTTCTCATATCATTACCCTAAATTAGGGTTACACCATCACCCTAGATTAGGGTTTCACCTAGCTTTACCCTAAATTAGGGTTAGGGTTCATCAACCTTCTTGATTAGGGTTTCATGATCTCATCATCATGGATCAAATCCTAATTACATATTCTAATCATTTTGAAAGTGTCAAAGCTTAACCACTACATAATTAACACTCATGTATGAGTTCCTTTCTCTCATCCTCTCTAGGATGTTAATTACTCCAACTTGATTACATTGGATCAACTTGAATGAAGGGTTATCATAGTGTATTGAGTCATTGCTACTTTCATAAGCCTTTAGGGTTAACCACTCTAAAGGTACTAATCTCCTAAGTAATTTAGGAACTCAACCATTGTACTTACCTTTGATAATCATCGTTATCAATCATGGGATCAATTGATCTTTCATCACCTTAAGTATCCAAACGATTTTGAATACATTGAACCTCCTAACGGTTTGAGATCGTTTGATCTCAAACGGTCTGAAGACCGTTTGGACTCAAATGGTCTTAAGGCCGTTTGATCCAAATCGACCTTGAAACTGAAAGGACAAAAATAGAGTTTCCTTCATCAAATCAGTTTAGGGTTTTACTTCTTTGAACCATCTATCAATTGAACCATTGAAAGTACGTCGATTTGTTACCCTTGGATCTTCAACAATCCATCACAACCCTTGACCTCCAAACGGTCTAGAGACCGTTTGGGTCAATCAACATTGAAATTGATTCCATCAATTGGGGTTTTCAATCAATTCAATCGATTAGGGTTTGCAATTGGTGGATCATCTATTCTTGAAACTACTTTAATCAATTCCATTTGAGCCATTGGATCATCATCCAATTACATCAGCAATTACCTCCAAACGGTCTTGAGACCGTTTGATTTCAATCGATCTTGAGACCGTTTGGTCATCAATCCCAAACCGTTTGCACATGATATTAATTGAGGTGTATGCTTAAGATGACATCATCATCTTCAAGCTTGAAACCTTATAAATTTTCTGTGATTCTTATGGTGATTTCATCAACTAATCAATTGGAATTTTGAGAATAAAGAAAGAATCAACATATGATAAATAAGTGAAATCAATAACAATGTTTAAGGGTTCAAGTTATCTAACCTGCCTTCAACATTGAATCCAAGCTTCAAGCTTCACGCCTTAAATGGTGAATGAATATTTCTCAACTTCCCAAGGCTTGTGCTCAAGTCTTTGAGTGAAATGAATGGCTAAAGTTGAAGATTGAATGGAGAAAAGAAGAAATTAAGCATTGAATTTCGATTTCCACCATGAAATCAAGGTTGAAGATGATTAAGGAGCTCAACTACAGGTTGGGGCACGTCCTCATGTTTCTCCTTAGCTCCTTTTTGTTTGTCCAAAGCAAGGAAAGAAAGAAGGGTCGAAAAAGCCTTTCATGTGGGTTGAAAATGGGGTGTTTATAAGAAAAATTCAATAAGAGAGAAAGTGATATATTAATCCTTCCACTCCCAAATTGATGCCACATATTCCCCCTCATTTACTTGCATACGAATCCATCATCCCCACCTTCTAATTCCTCTTCATTATCCATGAATTAAAAGAAAACAAATTAAGCACCTTAACCATTATAATAATAATATCAAAAAATTAATGGATATTACTTTTTAGTTAACTAATGTGAGTGGGTTATCCACTCACTTAGGATATTTTGGTGCCATTGGAAGGCACAAGGAAGTCCACACATATATAAATTCAACCATCACATTTTTGGTTGAAGGGCACTTCCATTAATATATTTATTTTTGCATTAAATTGAATTAGGGTTTCAATTATGCTTAAATCTCGATTATTTTAATATCAAGATTCTCTCTCCTCCAAAGTGATTCAAGTGAGACTTCCCTCTCATTTTATCATCTATAATTGATACCAAGAAACACGAGGGACTCTCTAGAAGTGGTATTTTGCATATTGAACCCTAGGTTTTGGGTAAATTGCACATTACACCAAAACTAGGTTTTAATGCACAAATATTGCTAACAAGCTCTTTCTTGGTACTCAGGCTTCCACAAGCCATACCTCTACATAATTTTCATTATTATGATGATTCAACACTTGAGGAACATTTTATCATGTAACATTTGCAAGTTAACCCCTCAACTTGGGTTATTTGCACTTTAGTCCAAAATAGGAAAAATAATGTTTCAACATTATTCAAAAAGGACTAAAATTAAAACATAAGTTCCTATTGAGCCTTAATTACATTTAAAGATATAAGAGCAAGCATATAATTAACTTTCTTAAACAAAACATCTAGGGTTAAAGCATAACCCATGTCAGGGATGTTACAGTGGTAGCTACCATGAATATTCTGGGAGTTCTTGGGCACTACCATGCTGGCTAGCATGATTGTGGTGCTGAAGTTATTGTAGCTAATCCTCAACTTGGATTCTAATAAGATTTTTATGTTTGTAGCATGGTTGTTCCTTGTCACCATGATCGTCTTGGGGTCTTCTTTTCTTGTACTTTGAGCTTAAACTTTGATCTTCATAGACACATTTTCTTTAGCTCTACCCTTGGCCACTAAGGGTAGGTTGGTGGAGATTTATGGCCTTATTTGAACTCCTCTATGGATGGAGGAATCATAGAACACTTCCCTCTATCCCATCCATCCATTGTGTGGTCAATGCACCTTAAAAACATGAAAAGAGTGTCCATAAGTGAATTTTATAAAAAAAACTTATTAGGGGATTTTTTTTAGAAATAACATGTCTAGATGCGATTAAAATGCAAGAAGGCATAAGATGAAGTCCTGAAATAGGACCGCATCGAAGAGTTCCAAGAAAGAGACAATGATTGATTCCATAGTAAAAGATGAGTATGTTGTCACACCCAATGCAAAAAAGGAAATAGTTTGGATCGACAAGTAAATTAGTTAACTAGATCCAACCATTGAGGACGTCATAGAGCGATACTATTTTAACAATTGATCCATTGCGTAGACTAAAGAATCCAAATCACGTCAGTTTTTCAAGTACATACTACAATGTTACCATCTCATAGGAGAGACCATACAATGATGAAATGTTAAGATTGGTAGGGTACCAACTTAAAGTAATGCTATTTATCCCTATACAAATGCACTTTCATAAAAAATGTGATGGTCATCTTAGATCACTTTGAATTTGAATCATGAGTCATTGTCTCTAGTTCAAGTGAGAGATTATTGGTTGCATGCCTTGATATCCATTATATGATGATTGTAGTAGGATACATTGTAATTATTTGATAATGAATAAAAGGAAATTCAACTTGTTATGTTTGTTTCAATATTCATATAAAGAACATAATGTCCTTAGAAGTCTTTGAATTTATGATATAAGGTGTGGATTTAGGACCTGACATGGTATCATACATGTGCATAAATCATTGATTATTATGTCCCTAGTAGGTTATGATTTTGTATTTTATAAGAAAAAAATAATATATAAGACTAGTGTGCATGCTTAATGATGCCTATGTCTCTTTACTCATGATATTGGATATTAACTCATTACATTGGTACTTGTTTGAGAACAAGTTTCATTGGACAAAATGACACATTGGAGCCATGTCATGACAGTCAAAGTCATATCTAAGTGTGACACCGGTGACTATGATCCTTAGACCTAAAATTACTATGGCGATGACATGTTATTCAGTGTACTTCAACACTGGTCCAACATGGCTTTGAATAAGGTTAACATACATGTGGTGATTGGGTGCACCATGACACACATGGATTATTATGATTGATGTGGATGAATTTTTTCCATCCTTTTGAGTGATATTCAAACCACTTGATAAGAAAAACTATAAAATGCATTCCATATACATTTGAGTCAACATATGATATTGATATCAAGCAACCTCTATAATCTTCTCTAGTGCAAGACATTTAGATTAAATCTTAATAGGATGTCAATTCTATGCCTCATTTTTAATTTGGTTATTTATTGAAGAAGGGATTATTCATTCATGGTAACATTGGTCGCTTTATAGTTTGAAGTTGTTATCCAACTTATTTGTATTGCTTGGTTAGCAATGTTGTGTTTCTAGACACAAATATTTACTTGTGAGATTTAGAACCTCATCACAAAAGTAGTAAGAAACATATTGAGTTGGGTCACACGAATAAGGATGCTTACATGAGTTGATGTTTGAAATTACACTTACGATTATAATGGTATTTAATTACATATATGTTTATTTCATCCCAATCAATAAACTCGGAAAGTCAGTTGGTTGACTGGATGGTTTACATCATCTTGTTGGATTGATGTCAATTTTCAAACTAATTAACAATTGGGGAAGTGTCCAATCGACCGAATTGATATTATAGTCAGGCAAATAGGTGAAATCAAGGATAAAATAGAATTGGAAAGGCGCAGTTGATGTTAAATTGAATTGAGCAATTCAAATCTGGAAAAAGACTTACACTTAACAAACTAGGCAACTGGACGGTACGGAAGGACGACTATGTTATCAAGTCAAACTATTCATTAAAGTTGGTTGAATGTGAAGTTTGTACGAGTCTCCAATTTGTTTTCCTTTGTGAGTTGCAACTAGAAAAGGGATTGGATTTCGGAACTCAAACGCCATGATTTGCCTATATAAAGGGAGAGAGATAAAATCATCCCATTATATATATATATATATATATATATATACATATACATACATAGACACACACACACTCGAGTGTGTCCAAAACATAATACACTCAATTAGTTTTTCATGATGTAACTTTTTTTTTGAAAATCTAATCTATTGATCTTCTTAAACATCTTGTGAATAGTTCATATATAAACTTTGGCCCATTTGGACATTTATAGGTCAAGTTATAAATTCCAAAAAATAATACATTTAAAATTCATTTCGTGTGTTGATTTTGTTGTCCTTGGATGAGTGACTTACACTCATCCAAATGGGCTCAAATTTTCTATGTAGCCTAATTATAGTATGGCAATGAAGATCAATGTTTTACATTTTACAAAATAATAATTTTGATATGCAAACACCACTTGAGTGTACTAAGCAATCTGTAAACTAGAGTGGTATTCTAGCCCGAGTCTCTCTCACACACATCACACACACACACACTATATATATATATATAATATATATATATATGTGTGTGTGTGTGTGTGTGTGTTTGTGTAAAAACACCCATATATATTATATAATGTATTATATATACATGTATATACATGTATACATACATACATGTATATATATACACACATATGCATACAAACACTATATATATGTATGTATGTCTATATATGCATATATATGTGCATACATATATATATGTATGTATATGGAAATGGAAATGTATATATATATATGTATATGTGTATGTATGTATTTGTATATGTATATATATGCATATATACACATATATATGTATATTTATAAGTATATTCATGTATATATATGTGTGTGTATGTGTATATACATACACACACACACATATATATATATACATATTTACATATGTTTTTTTTTCTATACTTGCACATGTATTGTAGCATTGGCTACTCGTCGTTGTAGTTCAAAATTTTGTATGTTTACGTTGCATTTGGCAGATCTAATATCAGATCTGACCAATTCAAACTCGTGTGGCATATAAAACCTACCTAAATCTCCACTGAAGTGAAGCATGATGTCTTCTCTGCCCAAAAAAAATCCCTAGATTTGTGATCTTCTGTTCTCTGCCTAAATTTGTGATCTTCTATTCTTGATTAATGTAAGGAAAATTTGTGACCTTCTATTCTCCATTACTGATTTCGTTTGTTGAAATGGCATGAATAAAAGGAGGAAAATCCATTTCTAGGGAGGTAACAAAGAGAAATGAGACGTATAGTGTAACGATCCCGCTTCCCAGTAACCCCCAATTAAGGGAGACCAGAAGGTCACATACGTTATCCCAATATTTCTGGATCAATGGTTCAACATTTAATCAATAATAATTATCAAAAACTACTAAAACTATATCGAAAAGCTGGAATAAAATAAATATCTTGATACCTTGTAAAAATTTCTGATTTCTAGACTTCTATCTACATAGGGAGTCTATCTATCTAATCCTTCTTGAATTGATTATTCATACCTTCACAATGTTTCAGTTTACTATTTGTCCTTTTCAATAATTGTACCTAAAACATCAACAAACAAAATGTCAATCAGTATATTTCTATACTGGTATGTTGGGAACAAATATATTTTCACAAATAATTTCTAACAACCTAATTATCACAAATAAGTTATTAACAATCCAAATTATGTTTTCAATGTGACATTCTCAACCACTTTTGCCCTAAACCCTGGATTACCCTCTCTTAGGGTTTTGTCCTTGCAAGAGACATAAGGCCACCTTCTCCATCCTGAGCTTGGTGCCTGGGGTCACCTCTCATGGTTCCCAATGGTCTTCCCTCTAGGGCTTGACCAATTAGACCTTCCCTCTGGGGCTTCGTCATGCATCATACATCAGGGTGGCATGTAGGTTCGAGAATGCACATATATACTTAATTGTGATAATCCTAGTGACTTTAAAGGATTTCATAAGTAAACATACAATAGTTTAGGTTGCATCCAATCAATTAATCATTCGAGAAAACTTCGGGAAACTAGATTGATTATTCATAAATAACCACATACTTGTTCTTCTGATTTGAGATAGAAATATTCCAATCAAGCAAGAAATCCAAATAGGTAAGCAAACACACACAACAAGATCCTAAAATAAACATACAATTTCCTCTTATTACTCATGTCATCAAGATCTATCAAACCTAACTTGTTTCCTAGAGTTTCTACTCCTTTTTAGGGTTTCACTTGTAATTAGGGTTTTGCTTTCACATATATTACTACAAACCCTAAGTAAGAAAAATTATTCATAAACACTAAGGATCATATCCTATCTCTTCTAAGAGGCTTAGGATCATCATTTAACAACATATTTCCATATATTTCGAATTAAATATGATCTTCTCTTCTTTTACCCTAAATTAGGGTTTCTAGATGCATTATCATTCTTACTTGGTTTAAAACCCTAAAACATGCAATTATTCATCTAGATCAGGTTCAAGTCTACCATTATCATTCAATAGGTTACTATTACTCAATTTAACCAATTAAGCATCATAGACTCAACCATTAATCTCAATTAGGGTTTCTAACCTAATTTCAAAGCACTTTTCATTAACCTAGCATACTTTTGCCATTAGGAACGAAATCAGTTCTCAAACAATTTTTATTGTGTTCCTCATATTTTTCTAAGAAACTTTCATATATTAACTTTATTCATCAGAGCTTCCTAGCAATTTCTACAAATTTTGCAACAAAAAGCACTTTTCTGGATTATCTATTATTTTTAGAAAAATGTAGGATGCTTGATCCGTGGTCCACTGGACCACGCGGGATCCAACGGCCTACGATCACGCGCCCTAACTTGTGACCAAAAGAACCAAAGGAAAACATTGTCCCTACCTGAACTGAAGGCACAGAAGGGCACTTTAGTAAAAATGCAACCTATCTTCTTCAACCTCGCGCCGAGTCAGCAGCCTCCTCGCGGTCAACTCCATCATTGACCTTGCGACTCCATCCACCTGTGAGCATGCTGAAGGGATGGGAAGCTTCTTCGCCTCCAACCGAACTTTCCCAGTCACTCAATTGCTGGCTCCCACTGTGATAGAACCACCAGCGAGCCGCCAGACTCTGGCGAGGTAAACTGGGTAGATGAGGGGAAAGATCGGGGTAAACTCTCGAATTGATCTTGTGAAATCACTCCTCGTTGCTCTCCGAAGACTTTGGGATGGTGAGTTTGTGTGTCGGTACCCTCATGAACCCTCCCCTATATATAGGGTCAGAGGTGGTGTCCTACTGGATGGGGGATTCTCCCAATCGATGACCAAACCCCTAACAAATAGGGTTGGTTCACGCTGAAAACATCTCCCGAATGCAACTGACTCCTTCTCGCAATCAAAGGAGCTTTCCTTTGTGAGAAAGTACCCAAAATTGGATCTCACCAAGTCTGCTCTGTGCCAGACTCCTTGTGCCACTGGAATTTAACCCCAGCCATTGGATCAATGATCCAACGATCATCATTAATCCAAAAATCCAAAAATCGGGATTATATTCCCAATCTAATCGTGACACATGATTATTATGCAATTAATGTCCACACCTAAGGATAATTTGTAAATTGCATAACTCAGAAATTGTGCATGGTTTTCAACCAAATTTTGAGGGTTTCTCTCTCTTACCTTGATCTACATGCATGCAAAGTTTGAGTCCTAAATTCCAAAAGAAAAGGACTTTTTCTTCAAAGGCAAGTTACTCTTTAATCAAACTCATTTAATGGTTATTTTCTCTTTCCTCAAACCATTATCTTTCTATTTTGGACTCCTTGGACCTCAAGGAACTCTAAAGGCACGAATTCCCCTCTTGGTGGATATTCCTTGCCTTCTAGAGGTTTCTACCTCACTCCTTTTTCTCCTTTTCTTAGTTATTTATTTATCTTTTGAATTTCATTTTTCTTTTGCTTGTTATCGGGCCCAATAACCAATAAGGCCCACTACGCAATCAACAAGGCTATTGTAAATGAAATTCACTTATTTCAAACAGCAAAGCAATTATTAATTCAACTTATTATGAAAAGGAGATTTACATTTTCATTACATAGCTAGGGAAAAAATGGGGTTATAACATATAGAGTAAGGAAAGAAGATGAAAACATGGCAAAAAAGTATGATGCCATTGATAATATTACAGATGATTACATTGTAGAAGGTTTTGAAGAAGATAATGTAGAGGCTTCAGCAAATACTACAATGAAAAGTAAGAAGAAGAAGAATAACAATAAGGGAAAGCAAAGTACTAGTGCTGGAGATGACAGTGAGGAAGTTGACAATATAGATGTTGATGAAGAGAATGAAATAAATGATGTGTCTAAAGAAGAAACTGGAAGAATATTAGAAGACGATGAAACCCAGGAGGGAAAGAAGCAAATGATTGTAAAATAGAAAACCAAAAATAAAGGCAAAAGCAAATGCTTAGAAGGTAATGTACCTTTGCATTTTAGAATTATGTTTTTGTATTGTTGATAGCAACTATAATAAAAGATAATGATTTTGGTAAGATGTGAGGCGATCATTCAAGCTATAAAAGAGCTTTGTGAAGTGAAAATTATCTCTCTGAACCAAAGGGTAACTATGTGAAATTTCAAGTAACTATGTTAAATCAAAAGTACCTATGTGAACTGCAAAGTAACTCTGTGAATTGAAAAGTAATATTTGGACATATATATATAAATATATATATATATAATATCCAATTAATATTATTGCTTAGTAAATTCTTGTAGAACCCCAATAACAATAGAAACCCATTTTTGGACTGTGAATGAAAAATATTCTACAATGATAGGTGTTATCCAATTAATGACTAATCAACTTCTTTTAAAATTAGTTAATTATAGAAAATAGAAAAGATATCACAAAAAATGTGAAAATAAGTCCAAACCTTAATAATGATAACCTGATCAGTATAACACTCTTGGATACTCATTTATAGTCAGTTGAACTTAGGTTTGACCAAAACCCTGATTTGGAACTAAAATACCTACAATATGATATTAATGTATTAATGATTATTAATTGTTATTAATCATGCAGATAGTCCAAATTATATAAGACCTTTTATGAGCTTGTATGATGGACTTGGGGAGGAGTTTGGGATAAATATCTACCTCTAGTTGAGTTTTCTTACAGTAATAGTTATCAAGAAGACCCTGTCGATCACCCTTTTACTGGGATGATGTGACGTCCCCGGATTTTCTAAAACTTAATCTGATGTGCGACGTCCAAATTGAAACCTCACCTCAGTGAGAATCCCAATTTAAACATCACACACTAGGCTAAGAAGAAGAAAATCAGAGGAAGTCAGAAGGAAACAATCAGTAGCACATGTACATGAACAATAATAAAACCATACACACATGTTCACCATTCAACATATAATTACAACATGAATTGTTACAACATTTGATATTACATATTGAGAAACAAACTTAAGCATGAACATGTACTACAACTAAACTACAGGATCTTAAGACAACATGTCCACCTATACATCAGTTCGCCACACAACTCTCAACTATCCTGGATCTTCAAGATCATAACCATAACCTAAACAAAAGATTACATGCGGTACACGTCAACACAATATTTCAAGAATATTGTACTGAGTACGCCTACGTGTCTTTTATATACCTCTCATCATATCTTGGCAATAAGATAAAAGTAATACTTGGCAGAGACAGAAGAATATAAGAAAAGTGTATTCTTGCACAAAGATATTCATTAGAAAAAGAGAACACATATTTTTAATCACATTTCCATCATATATCTCGTACATCTGCCCCCAAGGGCTTTGATGTTTTTAGGCCTTATGATCTACTACCAAAGAGTTTGAGATCATTTAACGTGTGATCTAATACCAAAGAGTTTGAGATCTAACACATGTGATCTACTACCAAAGAGTTTGAGATCACTTCAATGCACTGTACTACCAAAGGGTTTAGTGCTATCATATGATGGATCCGATATCTTATGTTTCATGTGTTCATAGCCATAAGTACAAAAAATCAAGCAACATATCATGCAAGAACAATCATTTCATCCAATATCATATGCCAAGTATTTTACTACACATATAACACAAGCATATTATATAATAAGCCAAGTAAGAGGTAATGGCGTACCTTGATCAAGAACAAACCTAATCATCATATCCTCATATTCCTGATGTCATCTATATCTTGGTCAAACCCCTGGTTAAGACAAGACCACATACTATCATCATGTTCTCATCTTCTTACATCTCATCTTAACCCTATTCATGTTCATTAGGGTTTCACTAGTCTTATGATATATTCCCATATTACTTGTTTTATCTTCTTAGATTATCATATTGATGTCATTTTCCAGATTACCTCTCATTATCAAAGTTCATCATCTAACACATTAACATTATGTCACACATGAACCCTGAGTTACATGCATTACTCAAATTAGGGTTTATACCACATTAAGAGCAAACATCATTGTATAACATGGATTTTGGGTATCATCCTAATCTCATATTTAATTCTGAGTTTCCAGATACCGATATGAGATTACTCTGTAAATTTCACCCTTTATAGAGCATGTATGTATTTATTGCATTTTATTAGGGTTATTAGCCCTAATTAGACATATTAAGCAAATTACATGACTTCGTACATCATCATGACCATAACTGACATCATATGCATTATGAACATGAAATATGATTTACAGGTATTTTCTCATAATTTTAGGGCATTGTTTGATATTTATTATCCATCATATGAGCATTTCACATATTACATGATATATCTATTATTAATGCATCAAAAGCAGGATATTATGCTTCCATCTTGTTCTATGCATTTTTCTGAGAATTTTGGTATATTATATGTATTTTTCTGATGCTCGAGCTAATTACTACAATTTAATGAAGAACTGTATATTTCTGTGAATATTACCTTATTCGGCCATTGGCGTGTTGCCACGTGGCTAGCAAGGGGGTGCATCCTCTCTGGGTCTGGCATTAATGAACCAGCCAAATCTCAATGGTTCACTAATTAGGTCGGCGGTCTGCTGACTGGACCCGGTCCACTCTCTTTCTTTCCCTGGTCCACGCGACGCTAACCCACACCCTCTCTCTCGTGGTTTGCGATCCAGAGCCGTAGGGCGCTGCCGCCAGGAAGGATCTCCGGCGAGCAGTAGACGAGGTTCTTTTCCTCCTCACCTCTTCCTTTGGCCACCAATAGCTCCGCCCAAGCTCGCTTCACGCCGCCGGTTGGTCGCGCTTCCGCCCGATGCTCCTCCTCGTGATCTCGGTGAGGGTTGCCACAGCAGCCTGCTGCCATGGCTGATCAAAACGGGGAAAAACACCTCTGCTCCCGTTCTCAACCCATCCTGGTTCGAGAAGCTCCGGTAGACCACAAGGAACCCAACAACACTCCTAGACAATGCTTAAAGGGCGTGGAGCACTGCCCTTAGCTCCAAGCTCCTCTCCGGCCAATCTCGACCTCGCCAGCCACACTGTCAACACATTATGCCATGAAAGAACCCGTATGAGGCTCGGTTGATCTCGACCTTCCTTCCTACCTACTCATATTCCTCGTATCCCCTTTCTAACCCCTTACTTCCTCTTCTTCACACCACCTCTAACACCCGATGGAGAAGACGACCGAAGGGTGGACTTGTTCTCTCTTATTTCTTATTCACTAACCTGTATAGGGGGTCATTGGGTCCGTTTCAGGGTTGTAAAGACAACTGTCCACTTCATTTTCCCCTCTAGACCACCATCACCCATCGTGTGGGGGGGGAGCTCAAGACATGGAACAGCTGACTGCCCCACGATCTCCAGTCTGACCGGAGGTAGGGGATGAGGATCTAACCATCCAAAGTACATCCAACGACTACCAAGGAACTCGCCCAAAGTAGGATCTGGGGCTCACTTAAGTCAGCACTCCCAGTCACTGGATTAAACACAAACAGCCAGGATCTAGCCACACAGTCCGCCCTCGATCAAAGGGGTGCGTGACACATCATTGCCCTTGAACTTTGGTCTAAAAGTCCTCAAAATGCACATTATTTCACTAATTCAAACCTTCATAACGTCATCTAGGGACATCCGATTGCCACCAAATTTTAACCATAGCTTCCTTACCTCTCGAGCTACCTTCTATTCAAATTTGGTGACAAAACTCAACTATTAGACCATTCAATTAAATTCCTCAAGTAGGCCTAAACTTATGGATCCAAATCATTATATAAACATCACATCAACACACCTATTTTGTCAAAACCTTGGAACTCTCAATATTATTCAACATTATGACTTCACTTATGTCATTGGATGATTAAGGACTCCAAAAGTCCACTCCATCATAGATGATGTGGGTGAGCATGCTCTGGTGAGAACTAATTACATGCAATTAATGAAGGACAAGATTGTTATGATAAAGAAACAAATGAAGATAGCTCAAGATCTTTAGAAGATGTATGCTGGAAAAAAACAGGATGGATATGAACTTTTTGCTTGGTGATTATGTTTTCTTTAAAATAAATTCTATTCTATCTATTGCAAGGTTGAAGGTGAAAGGAATGCTTAGTGGATAAGATTGGGGAGTGTGCTTATCATTTGTCTTTGCCCCCTTCTTATGATAAGATTCATAAAGTTTCCATGTGTCTGTACTGAAGCAATATGTGAAGGGTCCATCCCATGTGTTATCTATCGAACCCATAGAGATTCGTGGAGACTTGAGTTATGAAGAATATCCTATGAAGATTCTCGATTCCTGAGCGAAGTAGTTGAAGCACAAGGATGTTGAGTTAGTGAACATTTTATGGAAGTACCATGGCTTAGAGGAAACTACTTGGGAGCTTAGAGAAGAAATCTTATGAACTCACCCTTCCATCGTTGCTTGAAGATTTTGAGGACAAAATAATTTTAAGGGGAGGAGAGGTGTGACACTCAAAACTAGGTAAATATCACCTTTTTCCTCCTTTTTCTTTTTATATTATATTTTAAACCCTATTATTAGATTTATAAGTACTAGTATGTTAGAATCTTTGAATATAGGATTTAATGTAAAAATACACATATTTGATAGGTTTTATATGAGAAAATGAGGTTATTCATTAGTTATGGTTTGTTTGTTCAAAACTATCAAAATAACACATTTAAGTTTATAATTAATCTTTTAGATTTTTCCTGAGGATAGGCTTGGTTAAGGTGGAGTTACTTATGAAATTTGGTTAAGAAGTAATAAAGGAATATATTTATACAAAGAAAATACACTTTTTATAAAATTAGGACTTTCATGCTTTAGAGTTTACCAGAAGGCAAATTTGACTCCAAAATCAAATTCTTTGGGTCCATATTACACTATTCAATGATTTTCATCTGATTTGGAAGTCATTTACTCATCCAAACTGAAAGAGAGAGAAAAGAAGTTATTTTGACACCACTTTATTTGATTTTCAGATTTAGTAAGCATTGATGTCACACATTTAATTGATGCGTGTGAATATTATTGACTGTTGGATGGAAGATTAGATGGATTTAAGCCGTTACTATGAAAAATATGGTCTTTAACTACAAAAAAATTTTGTAGCGAAAACTCCAAAATGTGTAGCTAAAAGCTTTGGCTACATTTATCCTTACATTTGGAATATGAAGCTAATACCCGTGTAGCTAATTGTTTAGGCTATATTTTTCAAAGTTGTAGTTAGTTATTCCTCTGGCTACAAATTCATACGTAACCCTAATTGTAGGTATAAAAATGTTCTTACACATAAAATTGTAGTTTCCATTGTAGCTAAATATATGACTACAATTCAATTTGTAGCTATGATATGTAGGGAGAGATGACATTGGTTACAATTTGTATTTGTAGTTCATGTATAGAAAAAATTAGCACTTACTACATTGTAATTATAGTTAGTGTGTAGTGAAAGACATCATGTACTACACATACATATGTAGTGAGATACATTATGTATTCAGTCGGTCGCTTGCCAATATACAGGGGTTTTTCAAAAAGAAGAAAAAATGAATAGTGATCAAGATCAAGTTGTGCTTATAATGTCAAAATGATACTTTTATTTATATTGGAACAATGAGTACACATGGGGAGGACATTAACCTGGCCCCTATTTTACAATATGCATGGAAAAAAGATACATGTATACAATATCTTCTTCTGACTTCCACTGTCCACTATAGACTCTATATGCCACATGATCGTGAGCATCTTCTTCTATCTTGATTTTTCTTTTGTATTAGTTCTGCCACTTGTATCGTCAACAAATATGATAACATTGATAAACTCATAAAAAGAGAAAAACTGCTAAGGTATTGCTCTTCTTGATTGAAAATAGAGAACTTCTCCATGCTCTGCTTCAGATTGGCCATAGGAAGCTCCTGTAGTTGATATTGATATTCATGGAGATTCTTGAAAGACAAATCATTCTCATAAACAACTGGCAGTTCCACCTGGTCCCTAAGTTTGAGGTTTCCATATATCTCAACACATATTTTGTGAATCTGAGACTATATATTGGATAATTCATTTGTACTCTCTTCCTTTTGTTGTGGCAGTTGTTCCTGTACAATAGATATGGCAGCCAACTATAACTTAACCCGCAGTAACATAATTTGTGTTATGCAGGTGAAAGTATGAGAGTATGACATTAATTTTGAGAAAATGACGTGTACTAGAACAAACCAATGAAATTATTGCATAGTTTACATTTCACATGTACATGAACACCAGTTTATGGTACTCCAATCAAGGTATATGCAATGGGTTCTATTGTCTAGGATGAAGATTGATACGAAGGCCTTCTCTATAGTCATTCTTGGCATCAAATAACCTGACTTGCAAAAAAGGTCATAGCGAATGATCAAGTTGCCTTGCTAAAAGTTATAAATATCATAATTTATACAAAACATAGCTATATTTGAGTTATAATGGTATCATTTGACTTCTGTCATGGACCTCTTGGTATATCCATCTTTTTGATGATCATCATCTATGTCCCATTACCAACTATGTTAGGGTTGTCCCCTTATACCCATTCGTTCTCCATGCCCCTACTCCCAATATAAGATGTTCCCACCATAGTTGTTTGTCACAACAGCTAGAGTAGCCTCTTCCAAGCACCCTCCCCTTTGCATAGCTTACATCACTGCCCTGATGAACAAAATGGAATTATTAATGATGAGGATAGATTAATATGATCTTAGATGTGAAATAAGATGTCGTATAGATTAGCAGCTGCACCTGTACCTAAGCATAAAATCAGTATTGAGCATACCTTTAGAATAATTACCATTTTTAGAGGTCATCATAGAACCATGCTTAATAGAGAGACGTCATAGATCAGGCTCGATCTTTAGACAACCTGCATGGTCACTAGACAAATATACAACATCAAGTAACAATCAATACTACAAATCACATGTCCCACAAATGGTCGAAATTGTGAGAAAGGTAGCAAACCTCTGCTCAAAGGGCCATTCTTTAGAAGAGTTGATGGTAATAACCAAACCTGGTCTCCAACATAACAATGCAAGTGCAAGGAAAAACAACTGAGCTAACCTGCATGCCAGGAAAAGTGGTACATAAACACACGATTACTAGTTCAGTATGATATCTCTTAGCATACAATAAATTAATAAGTCCCAAGAATAGAAGTACCTATATATAGCCCAAGGACCAGATGCCAACTCAAGAGTATGCAAAAACAACATGGGATTCACTTTAATTTCTGTTCAGGGAGCATATAATAATACCTTGAGTTTGTTTTATTATAGAAGGAAGGAAACTATTATACATACACTCAGTTATTCTAGGTAATTTAGTGTTTTTTACTATTCTTGACTTCCTTGTATACTATTTCCACTAACATTCATCATCAAAACTCCACTAATCCACATTGATTTGTAAGGCATGATGCCAAAAGCCATATGCACTTTCTCATTAGCAATACTACTGAAAACCTACCAGCAGAAATAATTTGTTGTAGTTGGATCAGATAGCATCCAAGTGACATTCAAACCACAAATGTCTGATTGGGCCCTGAACGCAGGAGGTAGAAGCCACACATATGATGGACTACTTTTTTGGACAGCTGTAGATTTAAAAAGGAAAGTAAAAACATGGCTGAAGTCTTGACCTACCCAGCTACATTGCATATCAACACTTCAATGTTCAAAACAAGGGCTTTACTCCCCCCCTCCCAAATGTGCCTTCTCATGCAAACCAACCTTAATGGGAAAAAAGATAGGGCATGGGCAATAATGTAGTAGCAAGTCTCGCAAGCCAAAAGTTGTTGTAACCCCACTTGGAAGTGGTACGCCATGGGTGGATGAAATGACACCAACTCATAATTTACTTCAGCACTAATAAACCATCAAATAATAAAAAATGAATGGATAGGTACTCACCTATCACTAGAACTATGTGATGGTAGTTTAGATGAAGTCTAGAAATACTACCTATAATAAATGAATTATGACGTCAGGTGGCATTTGTAGAACCACAAGACTTGCATGTTAGACTACATCAATATTTTTTGGTCTAAAAGTGTGCCTTATTATTTTTATATTTTCAGAAGGTCACTATACAAGTGTCACTATGTATACCACAATTATTGATAGAAAAGAGAAATGTACATAAGAGCAAAGAAAAGGGAAGGATCAGAGAGATCATGGCTCAACATATGAGAATTAGAAGAGCTAGAAACTTAGTAGAATAGCTAAAATAAGTCAGAAGTTAGCATCACAAATACTAATTAATACAAAGCTTCTACTCCAAGATGAAGTCATTCTCTATAGAAATCAAGACATTGTGTATAAAATAGCTCTACATGTACCGATTCCATCAAAACCTTGTTCAACCAAATCAAGAGAGGTCTGCAACTCCATTAGAAAACTGGATGAAGATAAAAATAATTATATGTCATCATCAACATATTCTAAATACATTAACAAACCAATGATTAGACAAGATCATCTTCAAGACTGCAGATGGATCCTCCATTTTTGTGTAGACTACAGAAACACTAAGGGACCAAAGTGATTTGTAACCAACACAACAAAAATTTAATACATGCAAATCCTCCTTTTTTTGCATGAAGTGCAGAAAAATTGAGGTTCAAATGGTGTCAAATACAACAAAAAACATAGAAGGTCAGCTACTTGATTCTAAATAATAGCTGGAACATCCCCCCCTTAATGTACCCCTGACCCTCTCAAGAAAGTGTGTGAGGTAATTAAAATAACAAAGGGATATTGTTGTCATCTAACTAGCTTGATAGAGTTTACTCTTAGGCATTCTTGGGAGTTTAGCCACCTGGCTAAACTAAGTCTAACCTCACAAGGTATCTGTGGCATAATAATCTACCTAGATGCATCCACATTCACTATTGGAAGGCATTCCACCTAATGCTGATAATAGAAGACCCGCTGCAACAACTTGGCTTCCAATTGGCATCAAGATATGGCTTATGTCAATGTGCTATTAAAACAAATCACTTAGTGTGGAGATGTGAGTTTGCTAATGCAATGAAACTAGAACAAGACAAACAACTTTATGATGAAAAGGAGAATTAGTGGCTCATAAAATTAGTGCTAAGGGATGTGGTGATATTCAACAAGAGACATCAGAAAGTTGATATCGATGAGACTTTCAAAAGGAACGAGCCACAAAAAAATGGAAAAAAAGAAGAGGTTAAGTGTCAACAGTTTAAAGTTCAAATGGGCTGGATGACCCTCTAGAACTTAGCAAATGCTTACATCAAGAGAAGAATCAATGACATCTATCTAAAGGAAGACCAATACAATTGAAAAAAAAATCTATAAAAGGACTGACATTGTGAGGATGCATGTGTTGATCGCTTCTTTTTCAAGATTTCCCAAATTAGTAGACTTGATGAGTGATACAGGTCATGTGCATGAGGTTTAGACCATTCTCATCTTCTGAAAATATAGAAGAATTGGTGTATTTTATAGGCAGCTTCAAAATATCTTTTTGCATTGTAAGGTCATGTTAAGAACTAGTTGCACTAAAAGAACTGAAGTAACAAGGCACGAGCAATACAAAAAAACCATAATCACCATTTGCAAGATCGTTTTGTGAGGGAATTACCCCATACCTGTAAGATTTGTAAATGAAGATTCCAGCTTTGAAAATATCCTATGAAAGACCCTTGCATGCCCACCTAGATAAAAGTGTGACAAGTGTTGAATCATAAGATAAAGCTTCCAACTAAATGTTCTAAATAAAGGACGTCATATTATCAGGAATTAAATATTCTATCAACCAAGATGAAAAAAGTTCTAACAAATTGAGTGGTATCACAAACATGCTTTTTTATAGAAGTTACCTTTGTTTTTGGGGAGTGAAATGCAACCTAATAATAGAAATAATTTTTATTTACTCAATGTGTAAGTACTTTTGTAAAGTTCCAATAACTTGATCTGCATCGGAGCAAATTTCTACATGAAATTCTATGGAAGTGGCATAAGTACTAGTGGTCTACATGCTCTCTATTAAACTCCAAAATTTATTCAATTTCCTTTTCTCTTTAGCGTGATCCTAAATGATGCATACCTCTCCATCAACCATAGGAAATATGTCTTGATCCTCATAAATACTATGATAAAATGCAAACAAGAGAAATGAAATATAATCTTGTACTAAAAATAGACAAGCAGGAAAAGTCACCCAAACACTGAATTTTTCTTGCCTCTTCAGCTATAAGGATTACCCTCTGCCGATGTAAAAGCATAAATCTGCATTCTCCTGTCAATGATCTCTTCAACTTGGTTTCATATATTTCTCAAAGAATTCATAGCATGATCCATCTTGGTTTTCCCGCTACAAGGCAAAAGCATAAATCTACAGGGTCATTGCACAATCTTAAGCTCAAGATATTTTCATTACCTCTCACTATTCATTAACAATTAAGTGAATTGAAAATTGCAAATCTCAAGTTGTTTATGTTACCTCTCAATGGTCATTAAAAATTATAAACCTCAAACTTTTATAACATGGCGAGAAGCACTAAACACGCTGAAAGGAATGAACTGGACATGAAACCTAAATTACATCCATTGCAAGGCTTTCTCTAAGGAATTAAGTAGATAAGGACCAAATCCTTTGGTTTTCTCCAATCAAAATATTTTATATGTTTTATTGTCTCTTTACTCTCTGATTGGATATGTTTTCTGCTTTTTGTGGCAACTACATGTGATGAGTTTTGAATAATCCAACATATTGATCTACATTGTTATAACCAATATTATGTGAGAAACTATAATTTATAAAGTATGAATAAATTTATGAGATGTATATAGTCAAAAGATCTATAAAGATCTTCCACACATTTGTATATCCTTACCTGCAAGGAAAATAGAATAAAAATGAGAGGTTTCAACCAAGTTATGAGATGTATATCTGCATTACATAATATAATATATAGACATCTTTGTAATTGTAATTGTATATGCTAATAACTCATGTGTACATGTGTTCTGTAATTATAAAGAAAATCTAGAAAGAATGCTGACTTCAGTAAGTTAAGAATATTTATATGTTGTATACAAGTATCTGTCATATGTGTATTCATGCAAACTCACATTTAAGGTATTGTGTGATTCATGAATGAAGTGTTTTTGAATTTTGCTTCCTCTACATTTTGTTTCACCTTGATCCAATCGTAGTATCAATTTCTGAAGTGTCATGTATGACCTATATTAGTACATCTTCTAGTGAGCTTAGTTCATTGAATGAATTAGTTATGTTAGTTCAGCATCTGCATGTTGTTTGAGTAGTTTTTGCATCCTATCTTCAGTAACATCTTTACAACTGATAAAATGCTTCTCAAGTTAGATCTTAGGTGCTTGCATGGATTTTCATAGAAGTGTTGACATGGTACTTGTAGAAACAAAATATTGTAGATCCAACAAAAGTTTGTTCTAAGCATTGAATTCCATTTTTTATATGCTAGATAATCTAGTTCAACATTTTCCATATTTTGTATTCACAGTCTGGTTGATGTAAGGATTTTCATTATAATCATGATGCTTCTGCATTAAAGTTTCTTTTACACTACTTCATTCTCATTTTTTCACAATATGAGCCTTAAATGCTGATTTTCCTTCTTAATTTTGTTGGCATCAACACAATTCTCAATTATGATTAACAACTGGTGTGAGTCTTAGCTTTTCATTTCTTCTCCATTCTATATTTGTACTTTATAAATGATGTATGATTTTAATAATATCAAAATGAATACTAGGTGTTGTTCATGCCCCTATTTGCCATTATTTAGCTATGTTATTATATACTAAATGCATGTATATCATGCTATATAATCATATTAGCATCCTAACTGACATGAACTTGCTTATGTAATAATATAGTTTTGTTGACACACTCATGGTTAACACATTATTACTGCATGTTGATGTATGTTTGTCATGGTATATACATATAAAATGGATGTTCCAAATATGAACAGATGAGCTGTCACATGTAACACATGTGTCTGTCTGCTTGCATGTGGTCAGTGCATTTGTGTTTTCCATGTAAGTGGAAAATCACATGTGCCCTACATGTTCCAGTGTAGATATGAAAATATTAGCAGTGAAAATATGAAGCATAGTGTATATCACATAAGAAACCATTAAATCAGGAACCACATCTTCTAAAACTGGCCTAAAAGAATTAGGGACTTGTTTATACAATTTTTTTATTGCAATGATATTGTATATATGATAAAAAGGTATTCTTGAAGAGAATAAATTAGGATGATCTATACTGATTTACATAACAAGGAGTTATGAAGTAATTTATGTGACGTACCATCTTTTCTTTATATAATAACTATTTTCTGAAAAATCTAGTCACAAGATCTACAGAAAATATCATCCAATGCACTTCTATTTTCAGTTAGATGAAGACGATGCTTATTTATTTCTCTGCTTAAAACTTGCTTTCAGGTTCACAAGAATGTTCAGACACTGAAAGACTGTCAGGAACTTGCTGAGACTCAGAAAGAACTGATCAACTTCCAAAAAGAAGCTTCTGAGGCAGTTGTCACAGCACAATCCTCTCAAAAGAATATGTACATTGATCCAGTCGGTGTTGTTACCCAACAAATGGTCATTACCACACCTCTGCAAATGGCTACTAAATATCCTTCACAAAAACCACAACCGCCCTCTCCAAATAAGCCACAAATCTCTTACGTTTTATGTCAAGGGGGAACCTATTCTCAACAAGGTCAACTGGTGCAGCAACCTGCCTATTGTCTGCTGATGCGAGGATTTTAAGTCACTTTTAAAGGCTAGTTTCATATGCATTTTATGCGTTTATTGGTCATTTTCATGGTTAATATCACATGATTCATTTCCTTCAGCCTATAATCTTGTTATGCATCAAATTTACCTTGTTTTATCTTATTTGGTATAAAGGATCATATTTCTTGGAGTTGAGTTGAGTTTATCTTTGAATTTCAGGAAATTCACATATATGCAGCCGTCGATACTATCGAGAGCCACAGTGAGGTAGTCGGAAAGAGTAGAATGGGTCGATACCATCGACCCCGAAGTCGATGGTAGCGAGATGTCTTTAGCAAGCCAAACATCCACACGTCGATACCATCAGCGCAGGATGTCGATAGTATCGAGGTGACGTCAGAGCAAACCCCCAGAAAAGGAAAGGGCGCCGGTACCATAGCGGGTCGATACCATCGACTCACCATCAATGGTATCGATGCCGTCGGATCAGGAATTTCTACAGATCAAATCTAAATGAATGATCGTGATGTTTTGGCGGCCGTAATTAGAACTTATACCTAAAAATGGCAGCCCTAAGAGGAAGGACATCATTAGCCGCAACACAAGTCTCGAGGAAGAGGGGAGATAAGAACGGAGCCCAGAGCTACACCCCAATCATTCCGAGGGCCACAGAAGGAGTTTTCCACGGCCGGAAGGTTGAAAAACGCTCATCCCATGCCGAGGAACGTCCGGATCTCCTTCGTTCAGGGGTTACACCATATCTATCCATGTTTTCTCCATGTTTTCTCCTTCCCTCATAGTGTTTTACATTGAGATGAACATGCAGGGCTAATCCCCTTTGTCTTTAGGACTGGTAGTAGCCCATGTAATCATTTTATGACAGTTTTGACATAGTTTATCATAATTCATCTCTAAAATTCGTGGTATGATATCATTTTCTCTATTTCTATCATTGTGCTTGATCACCATAATGGTAATATAATACCTTTAATTGCTTTTGACGAAGAATTAACAGTTGAAAAGAGATGATAATCACATTAGTCAATAAATCCCTTGGAAAAGGTGATGTACGGTTAATGGTGGGAACCTTTAAACATATTTTTCATGCACCTTATCTAAGGCATAGGTTACTACTAGTGAGGAACTGACTTAGATTAAGGTAGTGAATTGCATCACGGAAGCGAACAATTCTAATTCCAGACCATTACCCAGATTAGGAGACAAGTCATGATAATTATGTAGAAATTAGTGCAACGAGAACCCGTGGTGAAACTGCAATCCTAAAGATTCCTTTTTAATTGATTAAACCAACCATTTAATCGATTGCTTGTTTTCTTTTATTTTAATTTTCTTTTTCAAAACACTTTCCAAACTTTTATAATCAGTTTAGCTAATCGTGAGTAGTTAGTAGTAGTCTACTAAGAATTTTGTTTCCCTGTGTTCGACTCGGGCCCCACTAGGCCTGTATTACTTTGACGCGTGCACTTGCGTTATACGCACGGTAAAATCGTGTCAAATTTTTGGCACCATTATTGGGGAAATGAAAATTGTTGACACTACGAGGGTTGTAAGTGGCCACTCTAGGCCACCTTTTATTTTTATTTGCAATTTTAATTTTTGAAATTAATCGTCTATCTTTCATATTATGTAATCGTCTAGCACTATGCATAATCAAATTTATCACTTTGCAGGTATTAGTGCATGGTGAGGACACGTAGCACAGACTACGCAGAGTCATCACCAGAGGTCCCACCTTCAGGATCAGACGATGAGGAGAACAACATCCAAAATCAACCTGAGGATGTAGATTCAGATTCTGAACCTGAAGCAATGGCTGAGGAATAGACGATATGGGAGAAGATCAAGGCTTCTTCCTCATCAACATCAAAGGGGCCTTTCAAAAGGCAGGAAATCAACATTCCCACATACAAGATTGATCCAGAACTGATAAACCTGGTCAATTCTCAAGCATTTCACGGGTTGAAGAATGAAGATCATGTGGCTCACATTAGCACATTTGTGGAAAACTGTGACATGATAAAGATTGACATGTTTCCACAGGAGGCACTCTACTTGAAGCTATTTCCCAGCTCTTTGGCATGAAATACACGAGAATGGCTGCACAACCTTGATGATGAAATCATTGAGACTTGGGATCAAACAATTGAGGTCTTTTTCGAGCGATTTTTCCCACCCGAGAAGACCAATGACCTAGTGAGGAAAATTCACAATTTTAGCCAAAAGGTGGGAGAAACCTATTCTGAGATGTGGGAATGCTTCCAGATAATGTTGAGGAAGTGTCCACATCATAGTCTTTACAAGGAGAAACAAGTGAAGATCTTCTACTTTGCTCTAAATGAGCATGACAGGAGCAATCTAGACTCAATAGGTTTCGGGTTCTTTTTGAACAACACCGACACTAGGTGTTGGGAGATTTTGAAAAATATGGCCAAAAAGCAATCATGGGGTGACAGAGACACACCAGAACAAGTTCGAGTTGCTGGAGAGTCAAAGGCCATCAAGGATCTAAATGAGAAAATGGACCTATTAGCCAAGAGATTGCTAGCAAAAGAAGATGGAGTATCTGATGATGAGGCACAAGTGAAATTAGGGGTACAGAAATAATGACTATTCTTGGAGGAAGGACAAAAAGTTTTCATGGAAGGATCCAAATAATTTCTTGCAGGATCCTGATGCTAAGACACAGCCCACGGCAGAGGAAAAGAGCAATGAGTTCCTCAATCAGGTGATAAAGTAGAATTAAGAGCTAATGAGCATGTTTGGCCAACAAATCAAGCAACAAGGAGAATTTATGAACCAGTTTGGGCAAACTCTACAAAGTCATGGGGCTCAGATGAGGACTCTTGAGACATCTATAATACAGATGGCAGCTGAAATAGCAAGTCTAAAGAAGCCCACAGTGCAAGGTTTTCCAGGAAATACACATGTTCCAGGAGGGAGCCACCATCCTAAAGCCATTCTACTGAGGAGTGGAAAGAAACTTTTAAACCCTAGGGTCGATGAACCAAGCACCCCACATCCAAAAGATCAAGGTGAGACCACAGAGGATACTGAAGTGGTAGAGACAGTTGAAGATGAAGGAGGGAAGGCCATAGAGGAGCCTATTGCAGAGAAGGAGAAAGATAATATGACACCATATGTGCTACCACATCAGAGGGCACAGATCGTCCCCATCCCTTACCCCAATAGTCTCAAAGCCAAGAAAGTGGATGCACAGTTCAAGAAATTTTTGGATAGTTTTAGAAAACTTTCTGTTAATATTCCTTTATTGGAGGAGATTGAGTGGATACCCTCGTATGGTAAATTCTTGAAAGACATAATTACCAAGAAGAGGAAGATACCTGATACAGAGGTGGTAGTGCTTAAGGAGCATGTCAATGCCTTCATTCTGGGTAAACTGCCACCAAAGAGGCAAGATCCGGGTTGCTTCAACATCTCCTGCTATATTGGAAAAGTAAAATTTGGTGAGGCACTATGTGATTCTGAGGCAAGTATCAACTTGATGCTCCTCTCTACATTCAAAAATCTTGGGCTAAAAGAATCTCAACAGAGAAATATGAAAATTCAGCCGGCAGGCAATTCTATGGTGAGGCCGTATGGTATTTGTGAGGATGTCTTAGTAAAGGTTGATAGGTTTGTGTTCCCGACTGATTTTGTTGTTATGGAGATGCTATATGAACAAGGGAATGAGCTACTTTTAGACATACCCTTTCAAGACACTGCCGACATGATACTGGAGATGGGTAGAGGCCGGTTAACAATGGGTATAGCCGATGACAGATTTGAAATACTCATGCCACCAAATCCAAAGTAGTTACAAGCAAATGAACAATGTCATAAAGTAAAGCACTTTGATCACAACATCTCTCTTTGTCTAGGGAAGCCATTTCTTGATATGGCCCACGTCATGACAAAGGTATATAAGGGAACAATTGTTGTGGACATCATGGAGCAGACGAAGGTAATTTCTCTTTTGAAAGCAGTGGGTTATCCCAATGATAAAGAAGAAGAAGTTTCACCGTCTACTGAGGATGGGGCTATAGTAGTCTCCATGTTTGACTCATACTCACAACTGCCCCTTGAGGCATGTCTGTTCAACTTAATGGAAGATTGGATGAGAAGCACCTCATTACAAGAATGTGTAAAGATGCTTCAAGTGCTCCTTGCTACTACGCCAAGCACTATGAAGATCTGGGACCGCTGCCACCACCGTTTCAATCTTCCTTGGTCATCCCACCTGAGTTGGAACTTAAGTCGCTACCCCCCACTTAAAGTATGTCTTCTTGGAGGATAACGAGAAGCTTCCGGTGATCATATTGGCATATTTGAGTGCCGTTGAGGAAGCACAGTTGATGATTGTGTTGAAGAACCACCGTGGTGCATTTAGGTGGTCAATTTCTGACATCAAGGGGATCTCCCCTACTCTATGCTAGCATAAGATCTGGCTTATGGAAGGAGCCAAGCCAGTGATTCAGTCACAACGTCGACTCAATCCTAGCATGATGGAGGTCGTCAAGAAGGAGGTGATCAAGCTTCTTTCGGCGGGCACCATCTATGCTATTTCAGATTCGACATGGGTAAGCCCCACACAGGTAGTCCCTAAAAAGGGGGGAATCACTGTCAATCATAATATGTTGAATGAACCTGTCACCACCCGATTGGTAACTGGGTGGCGTGTTTGCATTGATTACCGCCGTCTAAACCCCGTTACTTTGAAAGATCATATTCCTCTCCCATTCATTGATCAAATTTTAGAGCGACTGCCTGGCTGCTCTCATTTTTGCTTTTTAGACGGCTATTCTGGCTATAATCAGATTTCCATTGATTCTAAGGATCAAAATAAGTCTACCTTCACTTGTCCTTATGGAACTTTCACTTACTATCGCATGCCTTTTGGTTTCTGCAATGCACCGACCACTTTTCAGTGCTGCATGCTTGCTATTTTCTCTGATATGGTGGAGTGTTATTTAGAGGTTTAATGGATAACTTTTCCATCTACGGTGCGTCATTTGATGAATGTTTGCAAAATCTTGATAAGGTGTTGCAGAGATGTGAGGACACACATTTAGTCCTCAATTGGGAAAAGTGCCATATGATGGTAAATGAAGGCATAGTGCTGGGACACAAGGTGTCCAACAAGGGACTGGAGGTGGATCTAGTAAAGATTGAGGTTATTTCCAAACTACCTCCACCGAATACGGTGAAAGGGGTGTGGAGTTTCCTTGGTCACGTGGGGTTTTATCGCCGGTTTATCAAGGACTTTTCAAAAATAGCTAATCCGCTATCGGAATTGCTTGAGAAAGATGTAGTTTTTTATTTCAACGATAAATGTCTGCATGCTTTTGAGGTACTTAAGGAAAAATAGATTTCTGTGCTGGTTGTTCAAACACCGGATCGGACTAAGCCCTTCAAACTTATGTGTGACACGTCGGATTTTTCCATAGGGGCTGTTCTTGGGCAGCGTCTTGAGAATAAACCTACATTGATTTTTTATGTGTCTAAAACTTTAAATGATGCCCAACTAAATTACACCACTAGCGAGAAAGAATTGCTTGCCGTGGTTTACACTTTTGAAAAATTTAGGCAATATTTAGTGGGTTCTAAGGTTTTGGTGTGGACTGATCATGCCGCCATAAAATACTTAATGGAGAAGAAAGATGCTAAACCTATAGGTGGATCTTATTATTGCAAGAATTTGACATTGAAATTAAGGATAAGGCGAGCATTGAGAATGTGGTTGCGGACCACTTATCTCGGTTAGAGCGGGTTGATGAGAGGGATACTAACATACACATTACCGAGAGGTTTGCGGATGAGAAAATTCTTTCAATTCAATCTACGGATCCTTGGTTTTTGCATATTGTCAATTACCTTGCATGTAAGGAAATCCTGGATGATTGGACTTATCAAGAGAAAAAAACGTTTTTCCATTCTTTGAGATATTATTTTTGGGATGACCCTATTTTGTTGAGACAATGCAGGGATGGAATCTTGTGCATGTGTGTACCGGAAAATGAATATGATAGTGTGCTTAGTCACTGTCATACACTACCCACCGACGGTCATCATGCGAGTGCAAGGACGGCGACCAAGGTGCTAGACAGTGGCCTTTACTGGCCAACACTTTTCAGAGATGCCTATGACTATGTGAGGCAGTGTGATTCCTGCCAAATGGCAGGTAATATCTAAAAATGGCAAGAGATGCCCCTCAATGTAATTCAAGAAGTTGAGGTATTTGATTTGTGGGGTATTGACTTCATGGGACCCTTTGTGTCCTCCAATTCTAATTTATATATCTTGCTTGCTGTCGATTATGTATCAAATTGGGTAGAGGCAATACCCACAAGGATTAATGATGTTGCAGTAGTGTGCAGGTTTGTGAAGGATCATATTTTCTACAGGTTTGGTGTGCCACGGATGATCATTAGCAATGGTGTCACGCACTTCATGAATCAAAAATTCGTTGCATTATTGAGAAAATACGGGGTCAAGCACAATGTAGGTACCCCGTATCATCCACAAACACAAGGTCAGATGGAAGTGTTGAACAGAGAGATGAAGAAGATCCTGGAGCGCATAGTGGCCTTTGTCAAGGAAGAATTGGTGTGTGTTGCTACTGATTCACTATGGGCATACAGGACCACATTTAAAACACCTATATGCACTACGCATTTTAGGTTGGTGTACGGCCGGGCCTACCATTTTCCGGTAGAATTGGAGCACAAAGTGCACTGGGTGCTAAGGAAATTGAATTTGAGCATGGACAAGGTAGGGAGAAAGCAAATGTTAGACCTCAATGATCTAGATGAGCTAAGGATGAATGCCTACAAGAACTCAAGGATCTATAAGGAGCAGACAAAGCAAATCCATGATTGCCACATTCAGTTGCAAGTGTTCAAGAAGGGTGAGAGGGTGCTTTTGTTCAATTCAAGGTTAAAGTTGCATCCTAGAAAATTGAGATCCCGCTGGAGTGGACCGTTTGTGGTAGAGGAGGTGCGACCCCATGGTGCTATCATGGTTAAGGATGGTGATAGAACATTCTTAGTGAATGGTCAAAGATCTAAGCACTATTATGGGGAGGACTATACAAGGAAGGTGCATGATGTTAAATTCATGGCGCTTAAGGAAGAATGAACAACTTGATTTCATCTAGCCTAAGATGTTAAAGTAGGGTGCTTGTTGGGAGGCAACCCAACCATTGGTAGCTGCAATTTCATTTAGTTATTTTTTTGTATTTTTGAAGTATTTTTCATTAATTTAGTACTTAGGGTTGTAAAAATGATGCCCTGGTATGTGTGTTAAGTGTGCAGGACTGCTTGGGTGTCGATACTATCGACCCTTGTGTCGACAGTAGCGACAAGGGTGCAGAGCAGACACTACAGGAATTTTGCTCCATCTATAGTATCGACCACCCAATAGTAGATTCAGATAAAATTCTGGAGGAGGTTGATAGTATCGACCCCATGGTCGATGCTCGTGAAATCCTTGAAGATTTTCAGAAAAATTGGTAGTAGAGATATTGATACCATCGATGGACATGTCGATGGTATCGACCCGACTTCAGAGAAAATATGGTTCCAGGTCTCATGAGGACAAGGGTTGGAAACAAAATTCGATGCCATCGACACCTCATCGATGGTATCGACGTGACACGTTAGCAATCCACGAGACAGATTTAACAAGCATGCCAAATAGGGAGGTTGATCTGTGGGAAGGGTCGACACCATCGACCATCATCGATGGTATTGAAATGTCATCGATCCAGGCCCCCACATCCAGCAATCGACGACCATCGATGGTAGAAAAGGATAGATTGTGCTACATGTGTCGATACCATCGACACCTCGTCAATGGTATCGATGGGTCAACAGTGGCGCCAATCTCAGCTATAAAAGGAGGGGTTGAGTTCATTTCTTCTTCACACCTTCAGACCTTCTATTCTCCTATTTGAGCTTGAGTACTTGTGAGAAACCAAAGGCGTGCACCGAGCAAGTGAGCGATCGTCCCCGAGTTCTTCATTGACAGTGGAGAATTTCTTCTTTGGATCTTCATCGAGCTGTATTCCTCTCTATCCCCTTTCTGATCATTATGGGAAGGAACACCTCTTCATCATCTTCGAGCACTGCACCTATGGTGATTGAAACATTCATTCCACCACCACCAGGCTCAGTCCCCCACCCTAGGTTTGCACATCGTTCAGCGTAAGTGAAGAAAGTCTATGAGGAGCTACTAAAGAGGACCATCGAGCCGACTCGATACTGTGACTGGTGCATGATCTGGGATCTCGGATTCAAGGACAACCTGACATATGTACTCCATGGCTAGGAGGGGAGGACATGCAGGATTGATGACGTGGTCACCCATCACATGGAGGTCCATACCTTCTTCGGTGAATGGCCAACATACAAGGAGCTGGTGGTGGAATTCATGGCATTGGTGGACATTTGCGCCGTGACAAACGACCTGAATGCCACAGACCGGGAATGGATAAAAGGTTGAGTTTCTTTTTGTCTTTTCAATAGGAATTAAAACCTAACGTTGGAGCAATTCAATTCGATCTACAATTGGTGGCACTCTCCAGAGCAGCACAGTCGGGCCGATTATGATGCAATGTTTACAGAGCTGGTGATTGCACCTCCAGGCAAGACCATCAGCTATCATAATGCTGCTGTTGCTGATTTTGAGCATCCATTTGTGTGGGTCCTCCATCGCATGCTCTGTATCACCTTTTTTGCTCGAGGAGAGCTGTCATTGAGAAAATTCTAGGAGACCGATCTATTCTTCTTGTATAGGCTACTGACGAGGGACAAGCTCAACTGGGGTGTGTTCTTTTTAACACACGTGATGGCAGTGAAGAAGAGCACATGGCGAGCCCCAATTCATTTTAGGGGAAACATCACACCTCTAGCCATCTATCTTGGGCTTGATCTTTCTTCACTACCTCCCCTAGTGAGTAAAAGCTCAGTCAACCTGCATCACCTGCATCGGTCAAATCTGCTGACGATTCAAGACGACATGGTATATGTGCATTGCCACATCAATAAGGAGTATCAGGAGTGCGTACTCCCTGACCCCGTCTTCAACATCCAGGCGGACCAACATTTTAGGTGGCCCATCATTGCTATTGATGATTCAGAGAGTGAAGAAGATGCGGATGGCAATGAAGATGATGAGGGCAATGAGCATGAGGAGGAAGAGGAGACTTTCACTCCTCTTTGGGTACGAGTAGCACCGAGGAAGCGTCCACACTTCTATCTGGGAGCTTCACCATCCTATCAGCCTCCGCCACCACATCCCTCTCAGGAAGGAGAGGATGTCTACTCTATGAAAGGCATGTACTCTATGCTGCAGGATATCCAGCAGACACAACAACATCACACTGCTTCCTTTTCCAGCATTCAAGAGACGACCAACAGGCTATATGTGAATCAATAAGCCATTTATGAAAATGAGCGCCTCCTCCTCGCCAACCAAGAAAACATCCACAACTGGTTGCAAAGGATGGAGATGCAACAACAGCCTTTCTATGATCACTATTGGAGCCACGACTACTTCGGGGGATATCCACAACCACCGCCCATGCCGCCCTATGATCCCAACTTTCATGGGAAGTATCCTGAGTGGAACCCCCACACCCAATAGTACCCATCATTCCCACCGCCAGAACAATAGAGGGTATGACTGTTCCACCTTCTGAGGTTGCTTTTGACTATGAGGCCGTATTCGAATTCAAGCTTAGGGGGGAGATGGAACAATTTCTATCTTAGTTTTTATTTTTATTTTCTTTTCTTTTAGTATTTTTCTTAGCGTTTTGCAGTTTTTTAATCTTGCTTATTGTTTACAACTTTTTAGGATCCACAGTCTATCTAGTGTAATCTGTGGATGTCTAATATAAATGTGTGTCATCTCTATGTTTGTCATATGGGGGAAATTTGAAATTTGAGCATTAATTTAAAAGAATTTTCAAGAAATTGTAAGCTTGCCTTATTTGAAATTGAGAACCTAACTTATGAAAATAATTGGGTAGGTCAACTTTAAAACATATGATCATAACTGTACATCCAGATGATTCAAGAAATGTGGATGGAATTGGATGTTGAGCCTAAACTAACCAAACAGTAATGATACTTCAATCATAAGTGAGAGAGAGAAACCTGTTGATTGATTGGTACACATGTTAGTAAAGAGGGACATATAATCTTGTCCAATGGTTCTGTCAATTAGTCTTGTGATCTATCCACCTCATTTCATTCTTACTCCACCATAAGAACTGGGAGCACATTACTATTTTTCACTCATTGACTGCATTCCATGTAGATAGGTGTTGCATTACAGTTATTTTCGTATATCCCTACATAAAAAAAATGAAAAATAGAAAGTAGTTATACATGCACATTATCCTTAGGTGCATGTCATAGTAGTTGCATAACTGTCATTATATAGTTGCATTTGCATCTTTTGAGCATATAGTACATCATGTGTCTTATGTTCTTCTAAAAACATTAAAGGTGTTGAACTTGTTCCATACCCTCCAAAAAGAATGCATCAAATGTACAAGTTATGCAAAAGGAAGGAGGCCCAACAAATAACTCATTGTCATTTATGAGAATGAGGGCTTAAAAAAAAGAGAATTGAGAAGTAATAAAGAAGAAGAGGGAGAAAGGAACATGTTCTCACTTGAGAATTAAGAAGAATAAGAACATGGTGTAGTTTTCTTAGATATTCCATCTCGCCTTGAGACAAAATGATAGTGCATGCATTGTTCCACCAAAAATGTAGCATTAGGACATTTTCATTTGCATTTTGCATCATGATAGGTCATTAATCTTTATATTGCATGATTGATTGTTATGTGCTTCTTTTTCTTCCATAGCCACCCATTCCATCCACCTGTTGCTCAAAATGGTAGGCCACCCATGATTATCTCCTCATTCTTGCATAAAAGGAGATCTGCTTCCATGTAGATGGTAGTTAGGATATGAGCAACGTAGATAGAAGATCACAAGATGCACCACGCCTGAATCGGAGGACTTGATTATATTATCTAATTTATTTGATAGTGTTCTTTGATTATAGGATGGACATCTCTTATGGACGATCATATCCTACCTCATGCCAAGAAAGGCAACAAACTATTAGTTGACAAGAGATTAAAGTGTAGATTTCTTTGTCGATAATCCATCTTTTCTCGAATTTATTTCGCCAACATGTTCCTCTTTCATTTCCACACAGATCAAGGTATCAAACATAGCGGAACATAGTGAAAATAAAAATGGTGCTTAGAGTTCAAACATATTAGTAACTAACTAAAATAGTTAATGAAAGAACCTAGGAAACTTTATCTGATGGTATATAAACTGTGTACCTATAACGATATCAAAATGTGATGTTACTTACTAACTAATTGATTTGCTGCTTTTTTGTGTTATGATGTTAATATTAAGTTCATACTATTACTTTACCATCAATATTTACACCTCGTTCATTGTAGTCATATTCTGGAACCTAATGTTGGTCTTTGTAGACAGAATGTTACTTTCCAATGACATAGTTACTTTTTATTCGGAATGGTTACTTTATAGTTCTAAAAGTTACATTATAGTTCATATATTTACATTTTTGGAAATAGATACTTTATAGTTTTAGAGTTCCAACTGTGTAATCTTATATCTTCAACAATTACTTTATATCTCACACAGTTACTTTTGATCTGACAAAGTAACTTATAACTTCACATAGTTACTTTTCCATTCAAATAGTTAATGCTAAGTACAAATAGTTATACCTGCAAAAATCATAATTTGTTATTTGAGTTGCAATAACACAACCATTATTAACCTTATGTTAATATAGTTTCATTCTTATTAAGATTTACTTGTAAATACATTTCAGAACCTTGTGTTGCTTTTGTCTTCCCAAAATTATATATATAAATATGCATATAGAATCCCTCTACAAAGCCTAATAAGTTTGTGTCCCATACCACAAACCTTTGGAAAAAGAGAGGGCATGATAGACACAAATAAAAAGTTGACATAAAAAGTCCAAATCACCTAGACACTAACCCAATACATATCTCAACTTCTATTGCCTGACTAACCTCTAACCCATATTCTACTCTTTCACTCCCTTCTTTTATAACCGTTCTTAGTAACTGTCTTTATGAATATATCTAGTCTCACTTGGTTTCTAATGGGACAAAGAACATGAGAATTTGTTTAGTGTCCATCTACATTATTGCTTTGATACCATATTGTAAGAGCCTAATTTTTGTATCACATGATTGGAAGCTTTTTTTTCGAGTGGGAGTGTCACAAACATTACATACATAGCAATAATAATAGACAAGAATCAACACATACTAGAGTAGATATCCATTATCATTAATTCTTGGGAAAAGAAACATGTTTACATCAATCTGTATAAGAAAACCTATATACATGATGCTAAAACTTGTACTCGGTCTTATTATGTCACATCATGTAGATGGCGCCCCACCAAGTGAAACTCTTAAAATTATAGATGAATCCACTATTATGACCTCTGTTATCGAAGATTAGTACTTACAGACATCTCATCCCCAACCATGAACAAAGGGAAACCTAGGTTAGAGTAATTGAGATTGAATTTCTAATAAGATAAACATAAATATACTTTAACTTAAAGTTGAACTAATATCTAAATACTGTAAATGTATACTGAATGTGTCTTTTGCTTATGTCTTTTATCTATTTGTGACCACTATTATATGATAAGTCTTCTTCTATGACACCGAAGTGTCCACTATGGTGCAACACACCCTCTATTGGTACAACCTACCCTCTATTGACAGTGAAGTGTCCTCCATGGTGCAACACACCCTCTGTTGGCACAACATACCCTTCATTGACACTAAAGTGTCCTCTATGGTGCAACACATCCTATGTTTACACAATGTGTCCTCTATGGCACCCGCGGTGTATGGCGCATGCGCCCTTCCCTCTAAATCGTCTCGGGACTCTGGTGGGGGCTTATCATATAATGTATATAATTAATGTTCTGTTGTCATTTTCTATCTCTCTTCTTAATTTCTTATGTCTGAATTTTAATCTCTTAACTCTGAATATTAATTTCTGATCCCTGGTTCTATTCTTATTTTCCAATCTCTAAATCTTAATATATAATATCTGAACTTGTATCTATATTCTTTAATTCTGAACTAAAGTTAAATCTGAATCTAAAATCTAATATTGTAATTGTCTGAATAAATCTAACCTTATGCTCTAAATTAAATGGGATGACTTAATTAAATTCTAATATCAGATATATTACATCTGAGTCTAAAGGTTTAAGAAACTGAACTGGCCATAGAAATATTGTGCATCTAAAAGTTATATAAATCTCAAATACTTGAAATCTGATAATTTGGCAACATAACTCAAACCAAATAGTTGAGGATGGTGCAATGATACTAGGTTTACCATATACTAGTATAGAATTTGTGACAAGGAAAAAGTCTGATATTGTAAAAAATGTTTATGAAGATATGGAAGAAAGGTGAGGATGAAAGTGGGGAGAATGTTAAGGCAAAAAGGGAAAAAGATGAGTTGTATAAGGAAATCTTGGGGAAGCCATGGTAGGAATTTACAACCAATGATGTGGAAGAAAATGACTAAAACATGTGTAGAGCATGCATGTTGTCCTTGTTTGCAACATTCCTGTTACTAGACACAAGTTAATATGCCCCTCATTTTTTACTCCACCACTTGGATGATGTAATTGTAACAAGGTGGTTAAATTGAAATACGTTGGTCCACAGTCACATCTTCAAGAAGATGAAAGAACTAAGCAAAAATATGAGAAAGAGGAGAGAGGAGATCAATAGAAGCACATTCTATAGAACTAGATGTGTTATTTGCCTCTGTCTAAGTAAATTGTTTTGTCTTACTTTTAAATGAATTGTTCTATATATTGATTTGAATTGTAAAGGCTACATTTTGTATATACCCAAGTCTGGGCTATTGATATTATAGGAATTGCAAAGCCATCGTTCAATCAAGAAAATCCAACAATAAAAAATGGGCTCCTCCTATTAAGAAGAACAAGGATCTCATAGGGTTGGGTAGTGAAATGGTAAGGTTGAATGTCATTAAAGAGTATGACACTCTAAATGTTTATAAGATATATATGATACATTATATCATTTATCACGATTAATGTGCACATGTTTTGACAATGATGAACAAGGATGATAAAGATGATTGGGAAACTGAAAAAATAGTCAAAGAAATATCATATTATCTTGCAAAAAATTGTGCAAAAAGTAAGGCACTGACTAGTAAGGTAGTTATAACAGCTGGCACAAGTAGAAGAGTCTCTAATAGCTTGGAGTAGAGAGCCCATATTTTAGAGGATGAACTCAAACTTCAAAAGAAAGTATGCAATCAAATAGCAGTAGAAGCACTTTCTTCTTTAAGAGAAGAAAATGAGAGATTGAGAACAAACTTGACAAAAGTTAAAGAAGAAAATAGAAGGTACAAGAAAGAAATTGAATATGGAAGACATGTAGTATATGCAAATACCTTCACTCCAACTTTTAGTGAGAATGCAAGGTGGAATTCAATAGATCTCGAGGAGGTGAGAAAGATGATATATAAATTAAGAAAAAGGTTGGTAAATATATAATAACCTAAGAAAAATGGAATGACAGTTTGAGCAAAGTGGGGATGAAATTTGGAGATTCAATTACTAAATCAACAAGAAACGATGATGATAAGGAAGAAACACCAACTAAAGGTGTTGAAGATATGGAGTTTAAGAAGAGGACAAGTAAACTTCAGCTCAGGAAGAAATTGGTTAAAGAAAAATAAAAGCTATATTCAGCTGGAATAGATGAAGATGAGAGAAATTATATAGAAAATACTCATCCTTCAAATGTTCAAGAAGATGCTCATCCTGTAGAAGAAGTTCCAACAAAAAAATATGAAGGTGAAGAACAAAACATAATGATGGATGCAAACATTAAAGATGAACTGAAAGAAGCTGAGACAAATGATATAGAAAGGGAAGCTTAAATACGTTCTGATGAAGGGAAGAAGAAAACACCTAGGCTTCGTTTGGTTCGTGGGATGTATGGTCCGGATTGGATGAACATCCAATACATTTTTGTTTCCGTCATTTGGGAATTGAATAGTGGCTCAAGAAAGGAATACCCATGGGATGCACATCCATTATATACTGGATTAAAAAAGGGGCGTCTCCATGCGGATTTTGTTAATCCGCCGCACGCTGACCTTCTCGCGTGTAGCGAGCGCCGTCGTCATCCAGTCTTTCCTCAACGTCGAACAAAGTCTATGCCACATAGAATTATAAACTCAAACTATGGCTTAGGATGCCTCTTGTGACAACTGAGAACAGGGCAACATGACGGAGGGCTATGCGACTGCACCACAACATCTGGAACTGAAACTGTGCATCTATAGAAACTGATTAGGAGGTCAAGTGTTTGGTGTAAGGACCTGCAAAATTATTGACCGGTGTCTACAGACTGGGTTTTTATGTGCTTTCGGAGGTTGAGGATGAAGAAACGCGACATGTCTAGTGATGTGCGCAGGGGAAGGTTTCCTGCATGCTCATCATTACACTCAAAGCCTTCCTCCCCAATAGTTGTATACCTCATGGTTTCCTAGACTAGAGGACAGATCACAACCACTTCTCCACTATAGAATTTGTCTAACTCACCAAAGTCGGAACCCAGCAGTGCCAAACCGAAAAAGGCCGAGGTTGTCCTCTTCGGCTGATTGAAACCTTGTTACTTTAGTTGCAATCCACACTCTAACACCAGATTATGAATTAGATTAAGATTGAATGTAACATTTGGAGTAACCTAGAAAGTAGATGTGATGATTTGATATAGGTGAAATGAATCCAATCCTAAAGATTACACAAACATAAGATCACATTCAGAACCTTTTCCTTCTCGATTCCTATCCAATCCAATCCATTACTCAAATCCGTTCCTTTCCTATGATATGAACCAAACTTGGCCCTAAAGTATTGAGAAAGAGAAAGGGGAACATGAAGAAGGATATTGGAAGCACTGAAGAAAATATCAAAATAAGGAGGCATGCACTGGTAAGGGTAAAAACATATTTGATTGTTAAATATTTATGTATTAAAAATTGGTTCATATAAGTAACTAACAAAAGTTACATTTCAAATCCAAAAAAAGCTCCACGTTTATTGGATTATAGAATTTCAAGACAAATGAGATGAAGGACGATGTACAAGATTTCATACAAAATATACACGAACGGTAAGGAGTTGCTTTTTTGTACTAATAGTTTAAAAGTTAGTTACACATTACAAATAACTATAATAGTTACTTATAAGTGACAATAGATGTTACAACCTGATATTTCTCACTCATCTATTATAATCTTTCTCTCTGTTAGAGAGATCCATCTCACCCAATTTAATTTCAATCACATTACTTGAGTGTTTTGTGACCCAATTGATCACCTTGATGACTGATTTCATATTATGTAGCTCTAATTTGAAAAATTGTATCAAGTATCATGATATATCAAATCAACATCTTGTAAGGTGAGTTGAGACTCATCACTATGATCTTTTGGCTCCTTAGTATGCATAATATTGTGGATCTCTCAATTTTGAATCCGACGGTACAAAAATCGCCTCAATCGAACCTTCAGAGCTCAAGTTATGAACCATTGGAGATTGGTCAAATTTCATATGATTTAATTCGAATTCTGCCCATTTTGATATCTTGGGCGCAGCCCAATTGGGGCCCAAGAGGAGGCGCGTGGCCTAGCTGCCGCTTCTCATTTCCCCCTAACCCTAGGGCGTGCACAAGATCAACCGTTTGATCTGGTTGGGTGGATCCAAGGGCCGCCAACCCTTCCTCTTCATTCGTCTGTACGCTGCAACATGCTTCTGTAGCAGCTCCTTTATTGCGGCCAAAAGGATTAATTTATCGACTCCTAGTTGTGCTTCACTTTATCCGTATCTTCTCTTGATTTTCTCGTTCCCACCTCCCTGCCCGTTTCCCCTTGCTTCTCGTTTCTCCCCTGGGCCAACGGTGCCACCATGGAGGTCGTTTTGGGGTAGGGCCCTCTGGGCTACTCCAGCGACAGCTCTGACCGGATTCCACCTTGCGTGAGGAAGGGAGAGTCCGAATGATACATCACGTCTTCAATCGTGGTCTCCTATTCTCACTAGCCTCGACTCCAGTGAGCCCTAGCCGCTACTCGCGGTGCTGCGGTGCGTGAAAGGACAACGAGCAGCTGCCATAGGATGTGGATCGGCCCGTCAGGTCTAGGCCCTAGGGAGGAACCGGGTGTCGGCGCATGGGTCGCAGAGCACGGTCAACGCTGGATCCATCATGGATGGACAAGATCCATCAATCAATGATTGTATTCAAAGAAAAAACAAAGGGTGCTCTAAAAATAATTCTAGTTAGAAAAGGAATGATAAACAATTTGGAAAAAAGAAACCAAACTTTCTTATTTGAATTAAATAAAAACGAGTTGAATGAAAAAAATTCCATAAGTAATAAAATATCCAGGAATTGGACAAATAAGTCCATGCTCTGATTTCATATAGTTTCTTTTTGGAATGTTCTAAAATGTATAACTCTCTACTCCGTTGGCCAAAACATGTAAAATTGTATATCAAATCGATCCTCTAAAAAATATCTACAACTTGGGTGGGGTTGCACACCCTAAAAACCTTCCCTTTGTCCTCTATTTCTAAAATACAATCTTTAACCATGCTTGACTACATCTAGTGCATAATAGTGATACAACTTGAACCTTTCGTGCACTTTCATCCTCTTGCTCATCTGATCAGTAACATTTGTGTACTTTTAAATTATATGATGGTCCTAATCACCCTATTGCTCATGAATGGCTCTCTTTCTACATGTGTGACTTGTTTGGACTCTAATGTTGCACTTTGTACATTTAATGCTAATCTTGCTACCTAATGACATCAAATACTTGATCAACCTTGAAATCAGTAATCAACGTCTCTATTTGACTTAATATCAACCCCTTATATCATTCTCATTATGGTTTATTAGTTTGACACCTAGTGCGTGCATGTGCCTGCTTATGTGAATGTTAGGTTATAACTTGAACAAATGATGGGTTTGACCTTTTCCGTGCATCCAACTCTGTTAGAGCTCTAAAGTCAGTTATCTTATGATGTCTTGTGACTTAAACACCTAAGGTCTATTCCTTTCATTCTATGTTGGGACTTGTGGCATTAGATACATTCATGGTGACCTAATGTATCCTAAAATGACTTGTTTGACTTTCTTGTGCCCCAATCATGATATGGATCTATTTTATTATGTGCTCTATACTCAAATCAGGGATTTTTATAATCCTCATGATCCCATAGGTATGGATGTCCCATCAAATCCATTTTTTGGGACCTTATGACATAAGCCTTATATGTTGACTTGGGAATTCATGTTGTATATGTTGACTAAATGATGCTAAGTCTCTTGAGGACATGCACCTAATCCTAAATATGATCCTTTTGTCGACACATTGTTGATCCAAATCACCTCTTATGCTTAGACCTATGGACTTTATGATCTATGACCCTTCTTTCCCTATTATGAGTCTTATGACCTAGTCATGCATTAAGTGACTTAAATCATGTAATGACCATATAAGATGAATGGAACATGGATATGACGTGAAGCTTGAACCCCACCTTCATGATGACATCTAAATCAGTAAGATATACTCAAACATATGATTAAGAAACCTCAAAACCTAATTTAGCTAAATCTCTAAAATGAAGCTAGTTAGGGTCAATGATGAGAATCTAATACATGTATGTAATCTTATGCTTAACCAGGTGTTGCTTGAGATCTAGACGGTCAAGGATAGGTCGTGAAATCTCCCAAATCAGGTACGAGCTATAATAATTATATGGCTATGGCTTGCTTGCTTGAAATGTGATACATATATATGCTTGTTTACTTGCTCAAATATTGCAATGTAGTACTCTAGTAATGTACTTGATGTTTGTCTCGTGCCATGTTTTATAACTTGAAAACATAATATAGAAACTCCATTATACAAACCTCCTGCACATGCCTGAAGTTTTGGGGTAAGGACATGAGGATGGCCATCCTACTTGAGTTATCAAGATATGATAGATCGTTAATAAAAGGTTTAGCTAATCTTGAGCACCATCATAGACTCTTCCAGTGAGAAGTTGTCCATAAAAGCCCTTAATGGATACATGACATTGATGAATGCACAAAATGATGGTATAATTGGAGTGAAATCACATAAAACATAGGTTCTCATTTTGCTAAATACTTAACTTGTCTATGTAAGGACCCTGACCTTTTTTTTGGGCTTACCCTATTTGCTTTGCCTAAACCCTGTGTTTAGATGCTTGCTAATCACCTAAAGTTGTGATTAGGGTTTGTTTTGTGCTTTGTTGAGAGGTGGAGGTGCAACTTGCAAATTACCCAAGTTATAGGGTTGGAGTGCAAGTTTGTCACCTTAAGAGATGTCTTTCTCTCTCCTTGCATCCTCTAGGGTTGAGAAGATGGGTTGGGCTCTTTGCTTGATTAGCCTTGGGCTTTGTTGAGCCTTGTTGGGCCTTGTTGACCTTGTTGAGGCTTGGTATCAGGTTGGACCTTGGTGTATCGGTCAAGGGAGTGCTTGTTGTATCGGGCAAGGAGGTGCATCAGCCATGGTGTGTTGGGTTGCCATCTTGGGAGACACACACCCTTCACCTAGCCTCGTTTGTGTCACATTCTTTGGACAAGTGGCAGTTGCTTTACTAAGTGGGTGGCAACTCATGGGTGTGTGTTTTTGGGGTGATAGCATGTGGCACAATCCTTGGACAAGTGTGCTAGGGGTGAGTGCCACGTTGCCTTGCTCTCCCCCTTCACCCCTTAGTATATAAATGACCCCCCTTTCTTGCTAGGCCTCTTAGGTTCCCTTAGTTGTTTACCTTCCTTTGGTGGACGAGCTAGGAGAAGAGAGGAGCAAGTGATGGCCGATACAACTGGTGTCTTGGGCGACACACCTTGCTAGCTTGTCCCTTTCCTTCTCTTGTGGTAGGTATCTCTCCCTTTCCTTGGCACCTTCTTCTTCTTCTTCTTCTCCCTTCTTTTCGGCCATGGTGGTTACAAGTTCTTCTTCTTTGTGTTGGCCGAAGGTGGTGCCTTGGATCTTGGAGCTTGGTGCTAGGAGCTTGGAGCTTTAGAGCTTGAGGCGGGTTACATAACTCCTAACCCTAGCTACTACTTCTTTATCATGTTTCTTTTCTATATGTTTCGGCCATGTCATCTTCTAGCTATGTTTCTTGCTTTAATGGTTATAAGGTTGTCTAAGATGTACCCTAGAACTTGTTGAGATGGTTGCCTTGGGTTGGCCGAACCATTGGATGTGGGGTTCCTTGGGCAAAACCCCTCTCTCACTTAGTTGTTGAGAGGTGAGCCTAGGGTCTCCTAATTCAATGGTGAGTGGAGTTTTGGTTTGGTTGGTTGATATGGTGATGGACCTCCTTGTTGCACGATAGGTGATGGAAGTTGTACAAAACCCCTCTCTCACTTAGTTGTTGAAGAGGTGAGCCAACTCTCTTGATATTCTAGGGCTTCTTGGTGGAAGTCTTGAGGTTGAAGATGACCAACCCATCATGGCCTTTGAACCCTTTCACGATACCCTAAGTTTTGTTCTACCCGATATCCCTCTTCTAGGGTTGAGCTTGGGTGATATGCTAGGTGGACACCTTGTTGACCTCTTGACCTATATGAACCTTTACTCAAGATGTATCTGGGAGATATGTATTTGGCCGATATGATGCTTGGTTGACATCCCTTCTTGGTGCCTTGGGTGACATGGTTTGGCCATGCCTTATTGGTTGAGCAACACCCCTCCTTCCTTGAGTTGTGAGGTGAGCTCCAACCCTTGGCCGATATGTTGTTTCCTGATATAGAGTCTTGGTTGGTGAAACCCTAGCTTGGGAGATAGGGATACCTTGTGCGATATGGGAGCTCCTTGGGCACCATGGTGGGCTTCCCATGATGTCGCTTGATGGATGGGAGTGGTGTGCCTTGGGCGATATGGTTTTGGTGGTTGTCCGATATGGAAACCCTAACCCTAGAAGGCGATATAGGGTCTTAACCGACATGATGATAGTGTTGCCTGATACCCTTTTGTACATGACTGCCCAATGCCCTCATGTACATGGCTGCCTGATACCCTCTTGTGCATGGTTGCACGATATGCTTGTGACCCATATGTGGCTTGGCACCCTAGGGTTTTGATGGTGACCGATATTGTTTGGGTGAGGGATGACGACCTACCCGATACACCTTTGGTGAGGGTAGGCGACACCTTTGGTGATGGATGTGCCTAAGTCGGTAACCCTAAGTTGGTGAACTTGTTGTCTTGAGCCCACATCTTTGGTTCTGATGTTGATATATGATAGATGGGTCGTGACCAATGGTATGGTGGTTACCTAAGGTTATGGTAGATCATGGTAGTGTAGTAGTTAAGGATGTATCCTTAGGGATGGTTGTGTTCTTGATATCATGAGATATAGGGCATGGTGGATGATCACAATTTGGTAACAATAATATAAGCTGATTGACATACCATCTACAACTTTATGCTTCATGTGTTCATAATAATGAATGTTGTTACAATATTATGCACCTTAAATATTAATGACATGATAATCATAATATGATCTCTAAAGATATGTGTTTGGTGATCAAGTTATCTCTCATGATATGCATACTAACCATGCATGTATTATCAATTGAATTCATAGCCAGGTAAGAGCTATGAGGTGTATATGTTTTTGTATAACACTGAATAATGATGTTCCTTGTTGATGAGATAACATGTATTTCCAATATGACGAGAAAGGTCTGGTGACCAGATAAAGGCTGAGTGACTGATTGAGGTGTTATCCTCTGATGATGAGATAAGGGATTGTTATCCCATGATGATGATGTATGATGATGAAGCCTTGAGAGGCAGTAGCATAATGTGATGAGGGATTGAGATCCCATGTCAATGTGATAATGAAAGTAATGGCGGGACACAATGTTGTTTATGTTTTATAATCTGGTTGCCCCAACAATTCATGTAAAATATACTAATTAATTACAGAGGAACATTTCATGTAGTTTGCCCTAGACATAGATCCATCATCGTCAGTAGCTGGTGATGGTGAAACAAGTTTATCCTGCGGGATTACCTGGAGTGCATATTGTTGAATATGTGGGGTTTCTCCTTGCCAAAAATAGGAGGATTAGAGTGCAACTTCAGTTGTAGACTCAATATGGTTAGAGCATGGTGAACAGGCCCATGGCTCAGTGTGGTAGAGCATGAATACGTTCATGGCTCAGGAGCACGGTGAATAGGCCCATGGCTCAAGGTATGCTAGCGCCGAGACCTGTACCAAGGTGGGCTAGAGAAAAGGGTAGCCTATGGAGATGACCCTATGGATGAGATCACTTAAGTAAGATACTGCGGTCCTACTTTGGTTATCGTGCACTGACCATGAGGAGGTGAGGTCGTGGATTCTGGCTCTTCCATTGACCTTGTATGGCACCGGTTTTGGGCTTCGCAGTCGAAGGTTGGATTTGAGCGGTACATATCACTTCCTCAGGGCATAATAAATTGTAATCCATCCGTATAGTATATATTGCATATCGAAAAACATAGAATATTGGTTGAGGCCTTACTTGTATAGTTGCCCTAGTTGTATCTTGTAGTTAATTATACATTCCTCTTTTCTTATGATAAGATCTTATATAACTTGTCTTGTCAATCATGTTCCATAAGAAACATCTGGTTATATGCCTCCTGGATATCTTGGTAAGATTGTTAATAAAGTTAAGTTCTGCTCAGTATGATGCACATATGATCTTCTTATATCAGTCATCTGCTTTATCTGTTCTAGCTTTTCTTAAGTTTTATAGTTCGGTGGGGAGTTATGTTTCTCGTTGGGACTGTGTGTCTCACCCCACTGGGTTTAAACCCTTTTTAGGCGATCGTGCTAGAAGTGATGGTGGTCGTGAGGTTGCGGTCGAGCAGTAAGAAGAATAGTAGGAGGCAAGAGATGGATATGCTATTGTTTTAGTTGTTTGTAGTAGAGTCCTAGAGTCATCCATATACTCTCAGGTCCTTGGAGGTGTTTTGGAAATATTTCACGATGTATAGTTGATGTAGCTGGTTTATCCTACTGTTGGCCTGATATGGCCCATTCTGTATATAAACATGTGGTGGACTCTTTGTAATTATGGGATAGTTAGGTCATATGAGTTGTGGACATATATCAAGGTTTATGTTTATTTATATAACATGTTTCCTTACCGGATAAGGATCTGGATGTAATAGTTTCTTTATTATCTACTTTCCACAATCGGTTTTAATTAACCTGTGTTTTTGGTAATATGTGGTTTATGGAGGTTTTGCTCATTTTCACGTGTCATTTCATTGTCTATGTGATAGCGGGATGTCACATGTCAGGTTTGGTATCAGAGTTCTAGGTTCACTAAGTCTATAGGGATCTAGGACTAGGCTTGTGTCTATTCTTGTGAGTTTTCCATATTTTCTTACAATGACCTTCTGCCCCCAACAAAAGATAAAGCTTAAAGATGTCAGAAAATCATGAAGAACATCTTGCTGAGAGTAGTGATGCTGCATCTGTTGATGCAGCACGAGTGCAGGCACATGAAGATTGGGTGCCTGATGCCCCCCAGCTTGACCCGGCCATTCTCAAAACCCTGCCTATCAACATCTTATGGGACAGTTAATGGCTACAATGAATTTCATGGTGGAAAGATTGCCAGTGCCTCCGCCAAGAGCACATGCTCCCAATGGTGAATCTTTGGGTATTGAGAATACCTTCGAGCGGCTTCACCGAGTCAAAGCTTCAGATTATGCTGGAACGGCTGATCCAGTGGATGCATATCTGTGGCTGATAGGTCTTGAGAAGGCCTTTCGGATCCTCGACATCCCCAAAGCAGACAAAGTCAAGCATGCTGTCTACCTTCTAAAGGGTAGTGCTGGATATTGGTGGGCCATTGAGGAGCAGAAACGGCCTGGTGAGGTGATCGGTTGGGACGTCTTCTGCCGGGAGTTCGTGAGTCGATACTTCTTGAAGACCTATCTGGATGAAAAGATCAGTCAGTTTGAGCATCTGCGCCAAGGATCTATGAGCATCACCGAGTATGAATCTAAGTTTATGGACATGCTAAGGTTTAATCCTCACATGACGGTGACAGATGATGAAAGGATCAGACGGTTTGAGAAAGGTTTGAGTGCCGAGTTGACAACACCTGCTGCTGCTTTAGAAAACTGGGAGCGGTTTGCCACATTTGTGGAGTCTGTCCAAAGGATTGAACGGCCAGTCAAGGAGAAGAGAGAGATAATGTCCAAGAAAAGCCTGCTCAGTTCCAGAGGCATAGGTTTGATGGCCTCAAGAAGCCGAGGTTTTCAACACCTTCTACGATGTACAGTTCCAGTGCGCCATCACAGTGGTCTCCGAGTAAAAGAAGAGGGTGTGGGTTTTCTCCATCCAGAACCCACAATACAACTTCAGTAATAATGATAGGGCCATCTAGGCCGCAGTTTGAAGACAAGTCATGCTATTGCTGTGGACAAATATGGCATTTGAAATCAAATTGCCCAAGGAAAGATGTCGAAGTGATGCAACAGTCGAGGCAGAACCAGTAAGGGTCGGATAGACAGTAGTCCAGTGGTAACAGAGGGAGAGGACACGGTCAAGCGTCGCAAGTAGGATCATCTGCTCAAGGAAGCAGAGGACGTGGACGACAATAAGCAACAACTTGATTCTATGCCATGAGTCAGCCGAAAGCGATAGTCAACATGTGAGTGGTGGTAGGTCAGATGGAGTTATTTCATTCTGATTTGTCTTCTTCTTGCTTTATATCTATTCTAGTTGACCCAGGTGCTACACACTCTTTTATCGCATGTAGTATGCTTGATAGCTGTCCTTTACCTGTTAGCTATAAGAAAGATAGCTTGTTGTTAGAAACCCCTCTTGTTGGTCTCGCGTTGCTTCGAGAAGTATGTCCATCTTGTGTTCTATCTTTTTCAGAACACATGATACAGGTGGATCTTATACCACTTGATATGCATGGATTCGATGTGATCCTTGGGATGGATACCTTAGAGAAGTATAAGGTTGTGCTAGACTGTGGTTCGAAGCAAGCGATGTTAGCAGTGTTTTTTCACGGTGGTGAGAAGTGGATCTTCCAAGGGGATAGGAAGATTTTTCCGACGTGTTTAGTGTTAGCAATGGTGGTGGAGAAGTTGCTGGATATACATATTAATTTTACTTTCTTTCCAAGTATATGCAATAAAAACTATTCAGAAAACATCTCAAACTTTTTCTCGGCCCCAACCGGGCCATGTCACCCAAGCAAGATGTCATTTCACTGACCCAGACATCTGTCTAGTGAGTCGAGATGAGCCAGTTGGTTCAATCTCCTAGAATCGATCGGTTCAAGGGAAGAACTTAGCAAATTAATACTTTTATTAGCCTAACAGCCCAAACAACCATCTCAACACTTGAGACGCCCGTATGCCATGCCCAAACGGCCATTTCAATCAATGAGATGGTCGTTTGGCAGACCTGGTCAGCCAATTGAACGATCAACTATGTGAATTGAATACCTAAACACTTAGTAATCAATCCATATGTCATTGAAGATCAAACTCCTCTTCTAGACGAGTTCCAATGTGTGTGACCATATCAGTCCCATATCACGTTTCCTGTGAATGTCCATAACTATCTTATGACATAACAAGCTAAGAGTGGTGCCTAGTCACACATCAGTGCTACCCAAGTGAAACGGAAAGTTTAAGAATAGCTTCAACCTACAATATGTGTAAGGTGTTGTAGTGATTGTATAATTCCTTTATCTTTGATATATAGGATGAAGTCGGGGCATGGAAGGTCATCCTCTTAACATTCAATCTATGTTTCTTGAACCAAGAGTAGACTGTCTGAGATAATGTGACATCAATATCATATATTGATTCACATGTTCATGGTATGAGATAATGTGACATCAATATCATATATTGATTCACATGTGTATGTGCATGCATTTCTCAATCTCACTTATCAAGTGGTTAGGATATGATAATCCAGTAGGAGTGACAAATTCCATATCTATCACTTACAGTCTATCCCCATGTGTCAAAGTCATCCAATCATCACCTTTATAACAACCCATGTTTTAGGACTTCATTTGATGATGTCAAAGTGTACCCAATGATATGGGACAACTGTAGTGATTTTAGGTCTAAGAATGGAAATCACTACCTTCACTATGAGAGATGATTGTGACCACAAAACCATGAATCACTCTCATGGTGGGTCTGTCTGATACACTATTCTTTAACATGTATCTGTGTGCTTGGTTTGATATTACCATATCATGACTAATAATTGTCTATCAACCTTCCACAATAACAACTGGACAGGGACATAATGAGAATATGTATATGTAGTCTTAACATCCTTATGATCTCATCCACAAGGATAGTAACTTGAATACATACATCATTGAGTAATATTATTTTCTAGAAATTCATAGTGTTTCTTCATTATCTCATAACTAAAATAGAATCAATTGGAAGCTTGCCTTTAGAAGTATTAATCAAATATTTTAAGGTATATGCAAATTCAATCGTCATATTATTGGCTCTATGGGCTTACCATACCAACACAAGTATGATTTCAAAATATAACATGAATTTTCTTTCTAACTTCTCAACTTAATCTCTGTAGTACACTCCCTCTTTAGAGTATTCATGTGGCGAACTCTCTCTCTAGGGTTTAGTCCCTATAGTGGACACATAATACATAGGCCTTGGCGCGATCACCAGTCATCTCCATGATGACTTTATTCATAAATAGGCCTTCCTTTCATGGCTGAAGGTTATCTTCTTTTCTGGGCCTGATTGCTCATCACCATAGTGACATTTCATACATAAGCCTTCCTTTCTTGGTCCAAGATGATGTTATTATCTCGTCCTGATCACTCTTCACCATAGTTACATTTCTTACTTCCCACATCTATTACTTAAATCCACCTGGAATCAAAATTTCCAAATTCATGTGTGATTGGGAAACTGCGAAACCATCGTTTGGCAGTGCGAGATGACTGTCTTGCACACCAGACGACTGTATGGGTGTGTAAATGGCCATTTTGACTGTCACAGGTTGTGAAAGTTCAAGTTCTTCTAGTCCTTTACACTCCCACACAATCCCATACAGATTGGAAACCCTAACTGAAACTCCTTCTATAAAAGGAAGGGTATTGGGAAACAAATGAGAACCAGTTCCTCTAATAACTATTATCCTCTCTGGTTGTCGTAACCAAGAGAGCCCATGCAAGTCCTACCCGGCAGGAAGGGATATCAATGGGAGAGAACAAATGAGAAGTTTTCATTATGGGAGAGCAGGTTGGTGACTAGTACACAAACGGGAGGGACAACTCCTTCCTGTCCCTTTTTGGTGAATGACAGGAGTTCTAGTTGGTCCATGTGGACTACTCTAGAGGTAGGAGTCCCTTGGTGTCTTCCCAGAGATCAAAGTCAACCTACAATCCATTATGAGACTGTTGGAGTCACTGTAGAGGTTGTGCAGACCACTATTCAATGTGAAAACTAGGAACTACATAACCACCGTCTAAGAGCAACTTGTCAACAATTGCAAAGAAGCAAGTTTTTTCACTAGACTTGCTCTAGGACCATGTATAATTTTCTAAAATCATTCTTCCTATTTCATACTAGTTGACGCGATCTTGCTATTATGGGAATACAGATACATACTTTTTTTTCACTGCTATAATCTGTGCCCGAATTTTCCAACAGTGGTATCAGAGCCATGTCAATTTACTATATTTTAGGGCAATCTATATGATTAAATTATTGATTTTATCATTTATTTATTGCATACGATGCAAATATTTAAACTGTTCCCATATGCATATCCGGTCAAAGACCACATAATCCCAAACTAATACATACACACACACACGCACACACACACACACACACACACATATATATATATATATATATATATATATATATATATATATATATATATATATATATATATATAATAAATAATGCCTCCCTAGGGTTTGCTCTAGATGAATCTCAGGCGACAACCTTGGCGATCGCCGGAAGCCCTACATGCATTACACCCTCATCCTCGGTCACCCCGATCGGAGGAGACCACCACCGCAACCCATTACCCCCACCTACCGCCACACCACATACACACCACCAGCAAGCCAGAATGGCTGGGAATGAGAGGGAGTCCACAGTAGCCGAGCAGACGAAAGCGGCGACAGAGAAGTCTGTGTCAGACTTGGGAAAGTTGGATGGTCGTGGACAACGCAGGATCACATGGAACCAAATATTCAAACAACTGATGAGAAAGGAGAAAGAACTGACATTCCCAAATCCAAGGTTCGAGGGCGGAGAGGTTCACATCAATCTGGAGGAGGCAGAGTTTGAACGGCTTGCAAACATATGGGAGCACACCGTGATGGTGTACACTTTGGGCAAACAACCATTCTACCCCCATCTCATGGCCTGGATCAAGAGGACATGGTGGCGGAAGGGCTCCTTCGAACTTGTATCTCGTGATGGTGGCATCTTCCAGGTGCGCTTCTCCACAGTGGAGGACAAGGAGGAAGTCTTGGCGATGGGACCCCACTGGTTTGATCACCAACTTGTCATCGCCAAGCACTACAATCATGGAGATGAACTACGGAAAGACTCCTTTGTTGGATCCTAGATGGGTGATTAGATGCTCTAGAGGGGGGTGAATAGAGCTGAAAGAACTTAAACAAAATTCATTAAACCTTCAAGTTATATCACAAGATAAGGTTGCTAAATAGGAAATTTGTGTGCAACTAAAACATACATAGCAAGGGAGAGAGAGATTGAACATGCACCAATTAGACAAGCTATTTAGAGTGGTTCCACACTTCAAACTAGAAGTGTGTCAGTCCACTTTCCTAGAGAGGTCAACCTCTAGGACTTCCAAACTATTGCACTCTTATATTCATTCATAAGACATACAATGCATGACCAAACAAAATACTTACCTATCCAATATAAAGAGTCTTCAACCTTACCAAGGACTTACCCACTTTGCAAGAGTCTTCGGCCTTCTCCAAGGACTTATCCACTCTTGTACAAGTTTCCAGCCTTGCAGGGATCACCCACTCTTCTTGGATCTTCAGCTTTTGACTTCACCTTCACTCGGAGAAGCTTCCACCAAGGTCTTACCCACTTGAGCTTGAGTCTTCTGCCTTCTCCAAGGGCTTACCCACTATAGCTCCAAGTCTTCAGCCTTGATCTTCACCAAGGGACTCCTTCCCTTGTTCTTCTTCACCTCTCTTGGACAAGAGAGAGAACCTTCATCTTCATGATTGAAAGAGAGAAAAGGAGGTGGTGGAAGTGAGAGCCTCACAAGATATACATGTAGGACTAGCTCTCTTATAGATTTCCTACTCACTCTAATGGATGTAGCAAGTGATTAAGCTTAGAGGGAGAGAGAGGAGGTTGTAGGAATCACTCAGCTATAGAATAGGAACCTCACATAGAGTTTTGCAATGAATGCTCAACCTTGGAATGAAGCCCAAGGGGTCCTATTTATAGCTGGGGATGCCTCTTAGCCTTTGGGAACACTTATGAATGAAAACTAGCTATTTTGTGGCTTGCAACCGATCTATTTTCACTTGTTGCAACTCCATAATGGCTAGAAGCACTTTCCTGCACTTTTCCGTACAGTGCAATCGGTCGAGTTTCTATAAGGGTAACTCAACCGATAGAGTAAAAGACAAAGCCTATATTCAGACCATCGGTCGAGTTTGTCCTAAGGAAACTCGACTGACTAATGAAAATTGATTTGGTCAGTTACTCCATCGGTCGAGTTCTATGTAAACACAACTCGACCGATGCAATCTTCAGAAAATTGATCACTGATGATCGGTCGAGTTTTCAGACTGGGAAACTTGACCGAAAAAGTGCCTGTAATCAATTTTCAAAGATGCATCTAAAGTGCTCTAATATTCGATCTAAGTGCTCCTGATATTTTTCTAAGCTTAATTACAAGTCATACAATCATTAAAAGTGATTTACAACATGATTCTAATGGGTTTACATCATATTACAAAAACATGTACTTGTATGACTTTGACTTGTCTTTTCTCCAATTTGAGATGCGCAAGTTAGGGCATTTGGAGTGTGTCTATACCTAATCTGAAATCACTAAAGTGGAGACATTAGACACCAATATGTGGAATGGTTAGTCATCATCAAAACATGGGTTTAGTCAATTTAGACGTGAGTCAATACTGACCTAATTGACCTTGAGTCAACAATCTCCCCCTTTTTGAAGATGAAAAACCATTCCATAAATGTATTGAAAGCTTTCAAGTAAAATCATACCTTCGGAGAAACCTAGGGGTTTCAATAGGATTGAGCTCATATGATCCCCCTCAATTGATGCACATGGAGTTCTCATACTCCCCCTCAATTGATGCTATTTCTCCTGAATGGTTAGCTTTCATAACATTTATAAAATACTATGTCTTCTACTCATATATGTTCTACACATATATGTATTCTCCCATTTACCTTCTCCCCTTTACATGAACATGCTTCTCCTCTTCATGAAAGACATGCCTTCTTCCTCTTTTAAAAGAAGACATACATACCTTTCTCCCCCTTTGTCATTTCAAAAAGTGGGGTTATGAAGAAAATAAGAAACATCACTTGTTAAAGAGAAAAGAGATAACACAAACATATATAAGGAGAGTAGAAGAGCACAGATAGGGGCTTTTTCAAGCATAGAAAGAAAAGCAAGTTAAATCATATACTTGAACAACCCAAAATTCAAGATGAAGTGTTGTAGAAAAATAATAAAACACAATTTTGACCCTCAAGATGACGTATTTTGACCAAAAACCATCAGAGCTCATCGCAAAGCAACGAGTCTTGCTTAGAAGGTTGTTTCTGCATGAAAAACACTAGTCTTGCACAAAAGACTGAAACTGGAGCAAAATCTGCATAAAATCCAAAAAAATACTCCAATTTCTACATATAATGTAGATCTATGTACCCTGCATCACAATGTTATGCAAGCAACTCAAGATAGTTGATATGCAATTCAAGGAACAAGCATAACATATAGATGAGAAAAGATGTCAATTATAAACAAGGTTAGAACTACATGTATATGAACTAATAGTAAATGTTATCACAAGTTAGGACTACTAGTAGGATCTAGATCATAGCAAGAGATACCAAAAGATACACAAGATAAAGCAAGCTATGAGTAGATGTAGAGATATATCCAATCAAAGAGATATGCAATTTTAGACGCATGAAAGGATATAACTCACTAGATATGCATCCTTACCATAAGATGATTACCCCTAAGAACCTCAAGGTTGTATCAACACAAGATATACACCTATATAGATGTAGCAAGTTAGAGCACAACAGAAGCAATTTTTAGACACAACCAAGAGATCCAAAGAGATCATCATCAAAACCTGCAAAACAACTCAAAGCAAGTAATTTCAAGATATAGATATACCAATTAAGAGAAATTAGAGAGACAGAGTTGTAAGCAAGATAGGCAATTTAGAACATGGCAATATGCATATATAAAGGTACCGAATGAGAGTGCCAAAGAATAAGGCTATTGGTTGAGAAAATCTAGTTGAGAGGGAAATTCTCATTCAATAAGACAAATGTATATTCTGTGCACAGTGTTATCGGTCGAGTTCTGTGCATTGACAACTCGACTGATGACAGCTATTGGCAACACCCATTGGTTCCTATCGGTCGAGTTTCAATAGGGCAAACTCGACCGACAGAGCAGCTGTCAAAAAGCACATATATTTCATAAAAACAATTTAAAGGTATGCTAAAAAAAAACAAACCACATCCAAACATGTCTAAGTAAGTTAGTAATGCACTATAGAAGCATTAGAAACAGTTTTTTTGAGCAAGAGTGTGAAGAGAAACATAAAATACCACTTTTGACTAAAAAAACCATATGTATAGTGCACACTAACTTGACAAAAACAAGTTAGGATAGGTTATAAGCAATAAAACCTTTACCTTTGTTCTTACCATTGCTTTTTCCACTTGTTGTCACCCTCTACACATCTCACCTTTCTTCTTTCATGTGGATTGAGAAGTCAATTTGCAATTCAATAGTTCAAGTTAATCCATTTGCAAGTACCTACAAGAAGAAAGATAAAATGATCCCCAATCATATTTTTGGGTTCGGAGGGGTTAGTTTAGCAACCCAAATCCTATTGCTCTTGGGTGCTTTCCTAAAAGGACAACAAGTAGAATAATGACCAATTTCATTACAATAGTTGCATGTACCCATAGTCTTGGAACTAGAGGATTCTCCATGGAATATTGGAGGTCCTTTATCTTTGTTGTTCCCTTGACTACTATCATACCCTAAACCATGTCTACCAATTTGTTTAGTAGAATGGTGTAGGATGTCATTAAGACTCTTTTTACCAACTAAGAATCTTTGCAAAGAAGATCTCAAACTATCATTATCATGCTTAAGAGAAGCTATAGTAGAAGACAAATGATTGATATTATCTCTAGCATGTATAAGATCATTATCTAAGCAAAAAGATTTAGTTAAATAAGAATCTCTATCAATATGAAGAGCAACAACATCATTCTCTATATTAGTAGAACTAGAACAAGATTCATGCACATTGATTTTAGCAAGCAAGGAGGCATTTTCTATTTCTAATTCTTGCAAAATAAAATATTTGTCCTTATTTTCAGATTTAAGAACATCAATATCATGCATGAGAGAATCAATAATCAAAGTATGTTCTTCATTAGAACTAGGCATTAGAGGTTGAGCTTCTAGAAATCTAATCTTATCAAGCAAACTGGCATTTTCAAGTTTAAGAGAGTCTACTTGGCTAAGACAATCATTTTTATCATCAAGCAAGCAAGAATTAGCATGTTCAAGATCATCTAATTCTACATGCAAATTATCAACAATTTTAGCAAGCTTTTTCTTTTTCCTTTTAGAAGACTTAAGAGAGGCACAAATATCATAAATAATAGCAATCAAATATTCTTTATCTAAAGAGTTTAGATTTACCTCACTTGAGTCTTCACTTGTTGATGCTATAAGAGCAAAATGGCATTCTCCTTCATCACTAGAGCTTTAGCTTGATCCTTCACTTGAATCTTCATTTGAGCTTGAGTTGGAGGAGCCACTTGAGCTTGATTGCCATTTCTTCTTATGAAGATGGGTCTTTTTGCCTTGTGGGCAATCTTCCTTGTAGTGACCCTTCTTTCCACATGTGAAGCACCGGATGGAGGAGGACTTGCCTTTGTAGAGTTTACCCTTGGAGTACATGGCATCTTATTTAGCTTGAGAGGATGGAGAGACTTGTTCCATGATAGCTTCAATTTGAGCCTTCATTTTAGCCTTCTTCATTCTCTTTAGCTCTTTCTTCTCTTGTCTTTCTACTTCCTCCCTCTTGTCAAGTGTAGCTTCATGTGCTTGTAGATTTCGAATGAGCTCTTCAATAAGAATATCCCTAAGAGACCTTGCTTCTTCAATGGAAGTCACCTTGGGTTCCCACCGCTTGGGAAGAGTTCTAAGGATCTTTGAGTTGATCTCTCCACTAGATATAGGATGTCCTAGAATAGCAAGACCATTCAAAATGGTGTTGAGCCTTGAGTACATGTTGGCTATGCTCTCCTCCTTTCCCATCTTGAAGTTCTCAAGCAGCCCTTTGAGCATGTAGACTTTGCTTTCCTTCACTTGATCTGTCCCTTCATAAGTGATGCAAGGCTTTCTCCATAACTCATAGGCTGTTTCACATGAAGAAATCCGGTTGAACTCAGTGGGGGTCATGGAGGCATATAGGATGTGCATGGCTCTAGCATTCAAGGTTGCCTTCTTTAAGGTAGCTTCATCCCATTCTTCAATCCTTGTCTTTGGTAGCATGTATGGGTTGTTCACCATTTGCCGCATCTCAATACTTGATCCTTGGATGTAGAATTGAAGCCTTCTTCTCCAATAGAGGAAATTGCTCCCATCAAAGATTGGAAGGCTGGTCGAGTATCTCCCTCCTAGGTAGTCACCCATCTTCTCCTACTTGTTGAAGTATGTTTGGAGAAGATCCGCTCTGATACCAATTGTTGGATCCTAGATGGGTGATTAGATGCTCTAGAGGGGGGGGTGAATAGAGCTGAAAGCACTTAAACAAAATTCATTAAACCTTCAAGTTATATCACAAGATAAGGTTGCTAAATAGGAAATTTGTGTGAAACTAAAACATACATAGAAAGGGAGAGAGATTGAACATGCACCAATTAGACAAGCTATTTAGAGTGGTTCCACACTTAAAACTAGAAGTGTGTCAGTCCACTTGCCTAGAGAGGTCAACCTCTAGGACTTCCAAACTATTACACTCTTATATTCATTCATAAGACATACAATGCATGACCAAACAAAATACTTACCTATCCAATACAAAGAGTCTTCAACCTTACCAATGACTTACCCACTTTGCAAGAGTCTTCGACCTTCTCCAAGGACTTACCCACTCTTGCACAAGTCTTCAGCCTTGCAGGGATCACCCACTCTTCTTGGATTTTCAACTTTTGACTTCACCTTCACTCGGAGAAGCTTCCACCAAGGTCTTGCCCACTTGAGCTTGAGTCTTCTGCCTTCTCCAAGGGCTTACCCACTCTAGCTCCAAGTCTTCAGCCTTGATCTTCACCGAGGGACTCCTTTCCTTGTTCTTCTTCACCTCTCTTGGACAAGAGAGAGAACCTTCATCTTCATGATTAAAAGAGAGAAAATGAGGTGGTGGAAGTGAGAGCCTCACAAGATATACATGTAGGACTAGCTCTCTTACATATATCCTACTCACTCTAATGGATGTAGCAAGTGATTAAGCTTAGAGAGAGAGAGAGGAGGCTGTAGGAAGCACTCAGCTATAGAATAGGAACCTCACATAGAGTTTTGCAATGCATGCTCCACCTTGGAATGAAGCCCAAGGGGTCCTATTTATAGCTGGGGATGCCTCTTAGCCTTTGGGAACACTTGTGAATGAAAACTAGCCGCTTTATTGCTTGCAACAGATCTATTTTCACTTGTTGCAACTCCACAATGGCTAGAAGCACTTTTCTGCACTTTTCTATACAGTGCAATCGGTCGAGTTTCTATAAGGGTAACTCAACCGATAGAGTAAAAGACAAAGCCGATATTCAGATCATTAGTCGAGTTTGTCCTGAGGAAACTCGACCGACCAATGAAAATCGATTTGGTCAGTTACTCCATCGGTCGAGTTCTGTGTAAACACAACTCGACCGATGTAATCTTCAGAAAATTGATCACTGATGATCGGTCAAGTTTTCAGACTGGGAAACTCGACCGACAAAGTGCCTATAATCAATTTTCAAAGATGCATATAAAGTGCTCTAATATTCGATCTAAGTGCTCTTGATATTTTTCTAATCTTAATTACAAGTCATATAATCATTACAAGTGATTTACAACATGATTCTAATGGATTTACATCATATTACAAAAACGTGCACTTGTATGACTTTGACTTGTCTTTTCTCCAATTTAAGATGCGCAAGTTAGGGCATTTGGAGTGTGTCTATACCTAATCTGAAATCACTCAAGTAGAGACATTAGACACCAATATGTGGAATGGTTATTCATCATCAAAACATAGGTTTAGTCAATTTAGACGTGAGTCAATATTAACCTAATTGACCTTGTGTCAGCATCCTTCACGACCATACCAACCTGGGTTACGTTGAGATCATTTGGGCACTCTTGGATGAACAAGGATGTCGACACGATTGCGGCGGGGGCGGGATGTATCCTTCATGTTGATGATAGGTCTCTCGAAGGCGATGACCCTAGGGTACTAGTTGAACTGGAGGTTCAAGGAGAGAAGCCGATGTGAGTCTGGCTTAACGTGAAGGGGAGGCAACTGATCCAGGTGACGATCGGGTATGACCATGTCCCATCCAGCTGCAGTAAGTGCTGGGCCTTCAGGTATGGCACGCAACACTATGAGGAGGCTGCTTGGGAGAGTGAGAAGGTAACCAAGGCAATAGTAGTACAAAAGCCAACTTGGGTCGAGAAGACTAAGAAGGCTGGGGATGGCAAGCTGACTACAACTACAGTTCATGAGATAGCAGATGACGCCCAACCACAGGAAGAACCTCACATAGTAGCAGTCAAGAGCACATATGAGCAGGCGATGGCTATAGCAAGAACGTCAACCACATGCAATGGGGACGGGTCTGTCTAAAATAATGATCAGGCTACGAAGACTGCTAAGGGAGGTGCTGATGGTCCAAAGGACAAAGGAGCTACAAATGAGAAGAACCCTACTGTAGATGGAGGATTTACCCCTACTTCCAATAGGCATGGACAACGTCATACTGGTATCCCAAAGTCCCAAGGAGTGGGAACAATCCTTGACACCATAAATAGCTTTCGGACTTTATCTGATTCAGACAAGGAAGAAGGTGAAATTGTGAAGGACAAATGAGCAAAGAAGAAGGACAAACAGAAGGAGCCAAATAGGCAAACCAAGTCTAAAAAAAACCCATAATATGTCTATGATTCTCTGGAATATTAAGAATGGGTGTGATAAGAATAATAAGAAGAATGTTCATGAGTTGATTGATGTAGGTGGTCACTGGTTAGTTGCATTGGTGGAAACAAAAATAAAGAAACATGATAGTAATAGTGTAAAGTACCTCTTTCTGCAGGGATGGAACCACATGTCTAACGTGGAGTGTGGTGATCTTGCCAGAGTTTGTGTGTCATAAAAACCCAATGCTTGGTAGGTGATAGTGATATAGTTGTTAGATCAACACATCACAACTGAATGCAAAAACAATGGTGGTTTGCTGATTTGGATGAAGGCTGTCTATGGTCATAATGATGGCAAAGCAAGGCTTGATTTATGGAGATGTATGGTTACACTTTCTAGACAGGTGCATGATCCTTGGTTGGTCATTGGTGATTTCAATACAGTCCGACTACAAGGGGAAAAAAGGAGGAAAATACTTGCTATCATAGTTGAGGTGGATGTTTTCAATCAGGCTATTGATATGGCAGGTTTATATGAGCTACCAATGGTGGAAGGTGACCTTTTTACGTGGAATAACGAGAGAGGACCAGAGCATAGAATAGCAAGCAAACTTAATAGAGCTTTGGTGAATGACAAATGGCTAAATTTTTTTCCTAATGTACAGGTAAAGGCTGAAGGATCTGATATTAGTGACCATGCACCTATCTCAGTTTAGATTACGGAGAAAAAGCAGAAAAGGAAACTGTTCAGATTTCTTAACTACTGGGCTGATTGGAAAGGGTTTGATGATGTCATTAAACAAGCTTGGGACACACATGTGATAGGTAATCCTATGTATGTGTTTGCCAAGAAGCTGATGAACACCAAGATGGTACTGAAAAAGTGGGCAAAGGAGGAGGTAAATATCCCAAATATGTTGAAAGAGACTAAAAGGGAGTGTTGAGAAGTCAGGGAAAGGTTGATGGATGATCCACTGAATCCTCACTTGATAGAGAAGGATAGGGATCTAAAGACGATGCTGGAAGACTTAAAAAAGGCAAAGGAGAAATTCTACTGGCAAAGAAGTAAGGAAAAATGGATGAATTGTGGGGACCAGAACACAAAGCTCTACCATTCTACTGTGAGAAGGAGGGAGGCAGGTAACATCATTTCTGAACTTATTAATGCTGACGGGGAGGTGATTAATAAGCAGGAGGACATTGAAGAACATTCTATAAACTTCTACACATCCTTGTACAACAAAAACTTTATGGATAATTTTGATGTTGAGGAGGTAGTTGACTGGAAGTATAGGTTCACCAGCACCCATAATAATATCCTTACAAGAATAGTTAATGAACATGAGGTAAAAGATGCTCTTTGGAGTATTGGAAGCAACAAGTCAACTGGGTCTGACAGTTTCAGTGCTTTCTTTTACAAGAAGATGTGGGAAATCATAAAAAATGATCTGCTTGCCAATGTGAACTGGTTCATGGAAGGTGGATATATGGTGAGATAGGTTAATCATTCTTTCCTTGTCCTTATTCCTAAAAAGAAGGTCACCTCTTCTCTTGCTGATTTTCAGCCTATAGCCTGTTGTTCAGTACAATATAAGATCATTGCAAAAATTTTGGCTGCTCGACTGAAGATGATCCTCCCTTATCTGATTTCTACAAACCAGGGAGCCTTTGTCACAAGTAGGAGTATTAGTGACTGCACCGTCCTAGCTGGTGAATTCCTTCTGGACTATAATGTCATGCGAGGTAGTAGGAAGGCCTGCCTTAAACTTGACGTTTCCAAAGCCTATGATAGTGTGAGATGGGAGAAGTTACGGTGGATCATGCAACAAATGAGCTTCAATGAATAATGGATTAGCTAGATGAAACAATGTGTTGGGATAACTAGCTATTCCATACTGGTTAATGACACTTCTATAGGTCTCTTTAGGGGTGGCAATGGATTACGTCAAGGGGATCTGTTGTCTCCTATTCTGTTTGTGATTATCATGGAGTATTTCTCAAGAAAGATGAAGCAAGCTGAAGAAAGGAAGAAAACAAAACCTTATACAGTCCATGGTGAAAAACCACTAGAGGGGGGTGAATAGGGTTTTATATTAATTTTAAAATAATAACTCAAACAATCAACCACAAAAAGATTAAACAAGGGGACACAGGGTTTAGAGTGGTTCCACCCTTAGCAAATAATAAGGGAGTCAGTCCACTACCCGGTTGCTCCCAACTGGGATTTTGAAAGCACCTGTATTTTATTACCTTTTTTAGGATGTTACATAAAATACAACTACCTTCCTAAACCCTTTGGACAACCTTCACCCCAAAGTCATCTCACCAACTTTGAAGCAGCCTTCACTTGAAGTAACTTCAATCTCCCCCTTGAAGTAGCATTCCTCCTTGAAGTATCTTCCCATTGAGACCTTCTAGAAGTAGTCCAAAGTCCACCTTCTCCACCTGAGAAGATTACACCCTCTCCAATCTGCAGCCTCCAACCTAGGAGTAGCAAGGAGAGTACAAAGCAAATAAGAAGGAACAAGAAGGGAAAAAGGAAATTACAATTACTGCTATAGCACAAGGCTTGAATCCTATATCAAGCGTTTTGATCTCCTAACCAATGTGTATGAAAGTGGAAGTGCAGTGGGTAGGAGATGCTAGCCTATAGGACATGAATTTGTAGCAATGGAAAAGATTAGCAAATGCCGGAGTTGCTCCATTGCTCACAAATGTGGATTCTCAATTGCAAGTATGTATGCTCAAGTGTTGCACAAGTGTGTTTAGGTGTCCTAAGGCATGCCCTATTTATAGGAATGTCCTATGAGTGCTTAGGGACATTCTAGACACTATCTAGGGGGTTCTTAGTGCTTAACTAGCTGTTAGATATCCACTAATTGCATTAGTAACAACTAGTTAATTACTTCTGAAAAGTGCAGACAGACACCTTCTCGGTCGGGAAGTTTGTCGACCGAGTGTCAGTCGGTCGAGGACTTCATCGACCGAGGGATGGTCTGGAGCAACGTTCAACTCCAACTCCCAACTACCTTGTCTTCTAGGTCTAACAGCTATAGAACCTATTAGAAGGATTAACCTGGGAGACTCTCGGTCGAGAAGATGTTCGATCGAGTGTGTCTCGGTCGACAATTAGTTAGACTGAGAATGTCTCTATTTTGGTGGTTCTAGATGAATGCTAAGTGCGTGTATGAGTGTGTAGTTGTAACACTATCATAGGGGATGACTTGTGAAAGTTTAGGGAAGATCTAAACTCCTGATTTACATGATATCTAAGTACTTGTACATTATATACTTGTACAAGTTTTTACATTTGATTTACAATCATAAAAGTAAAGCTTTTTGAGCATGTAGATCTTCCAAAGGTTAGTCATCCACCTTGTTCCTGCAACACTCAAGTAGCATGTTAGATCCACAAGAATGAAATGGTTGCGATCATCAAAACAAAGGGATTATAACAATGTCCAATTTAGCCAACAATCTCCCCCTTTTTGAAGATGACAAACATTTCCAAAATATAAATCAAGGAAATATAAATCATATGAGTTTCATACCTAAAGTTTACCTTTTGCAGCCACTCTCTTGTTTGCAAGTATGTGCTAGCCG